>CM053584.1:72669191-72715422 GCA_028627135.1 Pseudochirops cupreus
AGCATGAGAAGGTAAACAGGGAAAAGAAATCATAAAGAACTTATTTAAATTGAACTATTTACATTCCTACATGGTAAAATGATAATTGTAACTCATGAGACTTTTCTCAGTATGAGGACAGTTGAAGGGAATATATATGTATATATATATATATATATATATATATATATATATATATATATGTTTATATAGGAGGGTATACGTGCATATAAATACATATGTCAGTGTGTATATATATATGTGTACATGTTTACATAGACAGAGCACAAAGGATCAGTTGAATATGAAGGTATGATATCTAAAAAATTAAGAGGCGAGAGGGGAATATAATGAGAGGAGATAGGGAGAGATAGAATAGGGTAAATTACTTCATATAAAAGAGGCAAGAGAAAATTGTTACAATGGAGAGGAAGAACAGGAAGCCAAAAGGGAATAGGTCGACCTTACTCTCCTTGAATCTGGCTTAAGGAGGCAATAACATACACACTAAATTGGGTATCTTACCCTACAGGAAAGTAGGAGGGAAGGGAAAAAGAGGGGGGATGATAGAAGGGAGGGAAAATTGGGGGGGAAAGGTAGTTAGAAGCACACACTTTTGAAAAGGGACATGGTCAAAGTAGAAAATAGAATAAGAGGGGGGTGGGATAGGATGGAGGGAAATATAGTCATTCTTTCACAATATATCTACTATGGAGTTGTTTTGTATAACTACACATGCATAACCTATATTGAATCGCTTTTCCTCCCAGTAAGATGGGTGACGAGGGAAGAAGGGAAAGAATCTGCATATCAAAGTTTTAAAATCAAATTTAAAAAAATTATTATGATTATTATTTTACATGCAACTGGGAAATAAGATATATAGGCACTGGGGTACAGAAATCCATCTTGCCCTACTAGAAAGTCAGAGGGGACATGGAGGAGGATAGAAGAGAGAGCAGATTGGGGGAAGGGGTTTTCAGTAGGATCGCTATTTTGGGGTGGGGGTAGGGGAAAGATAGGGAGAAAATTTGTAACTCAAAATCTTATGGAAATGAATGTTGAAAACTAAAAATAAACAAATTAAATTTAAAAAAATCAATGATAACTTTAACTGAATCAAAAATATTTAATGAGCAAAAGGCAAAGCTAGAGTAATTAAAACATTACATTCTTCCCATAAACCTGGTACACAGTATCTTATCAATGTGCACAGTGTCCATGGAGGAAAATAGGCACAAATTTACTGAAAAATAGCAAGGAGACACATTGAGTAGGGACCACATATGATGGGAAACACACAGTTATGGACTTTGGGCCTCCATGTGCTTTGTCTTTCTGGGGTACAATCTACACTATATAGTTCATTGATGAGTAGACCCCTGCTTTTCTGTCATTGAAAGACCTTTGAGGGACAAGGCAAGAACCCTGAATGGGTCTGAGAAGAGTACACAGAGCTTGGTCACAGCAAGCTCTAGGAATATTCGTTGTCAACTTCAGCTTCCAAGTCTGATTGGAGATGGGGAGATTTGCTGCGCAGAAGACCTGAATAAAGTGTAAAGGTTTGACCTTTACCTTTGCCTTCACTGCCACCTATAGACTGAGACACAGAATCCTGCTCTAGTGTCAATCATCCAACTAGCCTACTCCCTAAGTAATCTCCAGGCTGCCACTCCCCTCCTCCAGTGTTTCTTTTCTAGGATGCCTTTCCATTGAGTTTGGTCAAATTATAGGGGAAGGGAGGATGGTATCCTGTAAGCTTCTTAGTCTAGGTTTTTCTAGTTTTCTGCTGGGTCAGGTCACTTCTCTGATGATTGCTTTTCTGGGCTGTTCAAACAGCTTTTCCAGCAAAACAGAAACACTAAAACTGGGATTCACAGAGCCTTTCTTAGGTCTGCTCCCTTGGGTAGGTTCTGAAGTATTTCAGTCTTTCAGGCAATAAATGACATGCAGACAAAGGTAAATACCTTGCTCCACCAATCAGATCTTCTATGATCAAATATTTTTTTCCCTTCCAATCAGCTCTTCCAAGTGGTTGTGACCTAGATCTGAGGTCACTACTTAATAATACACACTACTTAATAATACCCTACTGTAATGCTAGTACTACTAATACTAGTACTATAAAGTAAGGTATATTGTGTAAGATGACTCACCTCTATTTATTGTGAGAAACCACAATTCATATTTGTCATCTAAACTACAAACAGACAATATACTGTGGTCGTATAGTTACAAAACAGTTCTTTCTATTAGGTGATAGTTTTGAAACTTAAAGTCTTTTTTTAGTCATATATAAATTAGACGCAGAGAAATAGAATACTTTGGCCATCTTTACTCTGTCTTTTTGTTGGAACATAAATTTTTTTTCTCATACAACTATCTCCTTATGCCCCTTTTCAATCAACAAGTTATCCTAAACAGAAAAGGGCCCCACCTTCCAGAAGGATAAGGCTCCTGAATATTCTTCCTCTAATAGGCTGGTTCCTCCCAGAACACTATTTTAATGAGGAAGCTCAGGCCAGCTATTTCTTCATTCCTCTTCAATCTACACTCCTGACTCTTGAGATCTTTCTGTACAATTCCCTGTCTTTGGGCTCCTTCATTTCTTCCTCTCTTCTTTTTTAGTTCTATTTTATGTTTATCTTCCAAAATTAGAATGTGAGCTGCTTAGGGGCAGGAAAGTCTTTCTGCCAGCACTTAGCACAGTGCTTGGGACACTGTGTCCCTAAATAGTAAGTACATAATAAGTGCTTGTTGACTTAAGTATAACAACAGAGCATGAGGGGCTCTGGAGGCAGACATTCAAGACCCCAACTTGGCTGAGTATGATTTTGACAGCTTGACAAAAGGCATACACATAATTAGGAATTATGGCACCTGGGGCAAATTCCATAGAAGCAATGGTGATAGTAGTGTTTAAGGTATGGCCACTTTTTTGCATGTGCACAACTAATGTAAACTGAAGATATAGTATCTGATAGATGAGGAGGTTTAGAAACTGGAAGTAGTTCATATTGCTCAAAGGAGACAGGGGTCAAAGATGAAAAAGACTGTGAGCTAAGTATTAAGCTTATTTGTAAAGAATAATGACATTGAAGTTCATACATGGCAGCAACAAGGATCTGAGCTAGATGTAGTGAATTTTAAAAGAGAAAAGTGGTTTCTGGAAGGTGGAGGGTCTAAAAGTTGCAGTGGTGTAACGTCATGCATGAGCAACTTCCCAAAAGAATGCTACTGTGAACAGCTTTTAGGGTTCTGATCACACAGTACAGTGAACACTATAAAACTATAAAACTACAAAAAATATATGTAAACATATATATAAATATATATGTATATAAGGTTCTGATCACACAGTATAGTGAACACTATAAAACAAATCAAGGCAAACATTCACAACAAATTACAATGTAATATTCATAACATTACATCTTATCACAGAAAATCACAATACAGTGTTCACAACAGCTTAACATTAAAATGGCCACATAGTTTTCACCAAAGTGGTCACAGTATTTAGAATAAAGAACAAAAGAACAAACATTTGGTATCCCTAAGGAGGTTTGTCTCCTTACTTAATTGTTCAATCATTTCACAATACAAGTCAGTCTTCTACTCCTGGGGCAATCATAGGTTAACTTAATCACTTATCTAGCAATCAGTCATTAAGTATCGTTAATCACTAAATACAATCATTAGAAAATTACACAAACCCTCCACCCCTAGGTCTCTAGTAAACTTCAATTTCATCACTGCATTCAATATCCAAGGAGAGGCATTTTCTTCATCTTGACTTGGGGTGGTCTCTTAGATTCCCTGGATCCCCTTCCATGGTCCCTGCTCCTGCCTGAATCTACCAAACTCACCTGGATTCAGAAGCAGAGAGCTCCCAGGTTCTTGTCCAGTCCTCTGGGCAGTTCTTGCTATACACTGAAGTTCACAGGGTCCAGTACATCTCGAAACCTAGACAATTCCTGTTACCGGGAACTCAAGGATCAACCAAACCACAAACAAATAGTCTTATCCCAGTCATGCTTCTTCAATCCTCCAGCAGTTTGGCTGGCCCTAGGACCCAGAAGAAATCTCAGCCTTCCAGGTGGCCTTCTTGGCAAGAAATCTCAGCCTTCACCAGATTATGGTCTCATAGAAAACTCCAACTCAGTTCTCAGTCCAGCAAGTAGTAGCCCAGCTTCCAGATGCTGGGAAAATTCTGCTTCCTCCACCAGGAGCCCACCAGGAGAAAAAATTCTTGATACTGACTGCCTCTCTCTGGGGCCCTTCTTATATACACACACACATTGGCTTCCTGTCTCAGCCAACCCCTTCCTGTTATGTCAGCAACAGGAGACAGAGTTCACACCTGTTTATTTCACAGAGGTATTTAGCCTTTTGTTACTAAGGGCTAAGTACCTGCTTACTTGACATAACAAAAAATGGGTCTTCAAATTTAAATTAATTATCATTACAAGTGGGTAACAAGAAGTACAGCAACTTCTATCCCTGTGTGTTGGGGGATATGAGGAAAGGAACAGTTGGTCTTAGGGTTTCAAGAGATCTAACATCTCTTGGAGAAAGTCATGTTTTACTGAGTACCTGAATATGGGAGGAATAAAAATAGAAAAGAATTAGGATTATAGATTTATAGCTGGAAGAGTCCTTGGAAATTACTTAGCTTAACTCCTTTATCATTTATATATGTGCATATATATATACATGCACACACATACAGAAAGGGGAAGGAAGAAAGAGAGAGAGAGAGAGAGAGAGAGAGAGAGAGAGTGTAATTTGCCCAAAGTCACACAGGTAGTAAGTAAGAGAGTCAGAATTTGAAACCATATCCTTTAATTCTAAATCCAGTGACCTTTCCATTGTACTACGAGAGAGAGGGTAGGTATAGAGGGTAAAGTAGAAAGAGAATGGAGAAAGTTAGTGACTAGAAAAGGGATGGGACTAAGCGCACTTCAATAGGAGTATGGGAGGATATTTACAGATACTAGTAACATTCTGGAGGTTGCTTAGGAAATTGGTTAGTTGGGTAATTGGCACTGGGGTTGAGGGGAGAAAAGGTAGTAGCAGGTCAAAAAAAATATTTCCTCTTTCTCAGAGGAATAACTGTGCCCTTTGGGATGTTAACCTCTAGAGTATAGCCCTAGATATGCCATATTAGTTTCCACTCTGACAATGTTCTCAATCTGTCCAACTCTGTTGCCCTATAAGCATATGTGTAGTTTTTATGGTCATATATATATGTATTTATGTCTTTATATATATGTATATATATATATAGACAGAAAAGAATGTAGGTCCTAATGGGAGGCATGGGGAAAGTAAACATCATGACATGTATACATATGTCTTATTTAAAGAAGAGAGTATATTTGCTACACTTTAAAGTTAGGGAAACATTTTTCAATATTTATAATACAAATGTACCACTTGGTTAAAAAATGTATCACACTTTGTAAATTTATAAATAAAGAACTATATTTAGCAGTGTGCATGTGTTTGGAAACATAAGGGCTTGTGTGATCAGCTATTTATTTGGATGAATGAATTAATGAAGTTTTCTTTGGGAAATGACATTATCCTAGCATTTCCTAATAGTATGGCAGTGTTCTTGGTTTTAAATATGATGCAGCCTGGAAGGAATTTTATTTGAATGTGAATTCCATACTAATATTTAGTGCAATGCAAATAGTAGGTGCTCAATACATGTTTGTGAAGTGAATAAATGTATATGTAGAGTCTTTCTTGCTTTGTCTAATCTTACTATCCTGCACAGCTCAGCCAACATTGGCTGCTAGAGGTGCCACGTAGAGAGGCATAATGCAAACAAGAACATGGTAGAATGAACCAAAAGACTCAAGGTTTCCAAACACCAAGGTGGAATTCTTTTATTCAAAAGAATTTATTAAGTGCTGTGCTAGATGCTAGCAATACAAAGATAAAAAGAAGATTACATTCCATTAGAGGGAATGCATATAGTTAACTAAGTATATACCAAGTCATTTTAGGGAGGTGGGCAGGATACTAGCAAAGGAAAGATTGGTATAAACCCCAGGCAGGATGTGACACTTGAGCTGATCTTTGAAGCAAGCTAGGAATTTTAAGAGGCAGAAAAGGTCTGTCTCCCATCCTTTGCATGGGAGACAGATGGCATACAGGCGCAAAAATAGGATATGTAATTTGTACCTGATGGACAGCAAGTAGGCCATTTTTTTTTAGCTGGAATGTCGGAAAATTTTCACTGGTAGGGCTTGTGGCCAAGCCCACTGGGGGAGAGGGTACCTCTTAACATCAGGGTAATATCTGATAGCGTGAGCTCTAGGTGTTCTGATTTACACTGGATCCATGCCATAAATCCTGGGGCAAAAGTTTTTGAGTCTTTATATCTTGAGTAGCCTTTCTGGTTGTATGATTCAAATCTCAGTCGATAACTATGTTGTATTGTCTACACTTATTTATCTCCTTGAGGAAAGGGTCATGGAGCCTAATTAAACTGAACAGTCCCTCTACTCCTGGAAATGGAACAACTTACGTAATGTCTGGGCATTGCCTGTGTATAGGAGAGGCAGCCTGTGGTAGCAGATAGAAGACTAACCTCAAAGCCAGGTAGATCTCTGTCTTACCTCTGACACCTTCTGGCTATGTGATCCTGGTCTGTCCCTTAATCTCTCAGAGCTGTAGGCGTCCATTTGTGACTATAAGTTTCAAAGAAAGTGTCAACCTGTATTGGTAGAAAAAGGCTTTTTCATTTGAGAGTATTTTTTTAATCAGTGAAATCACATATCTAGTGCCTATGTGTGGTTTTATTGTTATAGTTTTTTTGAATGAGAATTGGTCAGAGTAGTATATGACCAATTTGATGACTTTTTCAAGTTTATTCAATGAGATCATAGAGTATGGTCTTTTGTTGTGAGACACTGAAGGGGCATCTTCCCACTAAGAGTTGGTATGTGATCGTTGATGGGACATGGGATTCTTTTGAATGGTACTCATTGACTGTCCAGCTTTTAAGATGATTGATCTTGAAAAGAGTCTTAACCAGATGATAACCTTTCCATCCTATACTATATATAAAATGAATGAGCTGACAGTTATGTGTGCTTTCTCCTTCCTTTTCTCTCTCTCTTTCTCTCTCTCTCTCTCTCTCTCTCTCTCTCTCTCTCTCTCTCTCTCTCTCCCTCCATATCCCTATTAACTTTTTACTTGTACCTTCTGTCAGAGTATAAGAGGCAGAATCTCTACCCCCATCTCCATAATTTAATGGTGACTTTAGGCAGAAGCACATGATAGAGGCAGGCATGTTGCATGCCTACTTGGCCCAAGAGAGTAGTTTGTGGACAATGTCCATGGACCCCAAACTTCTCTGTGGAGGGGGAAGGATTTTTTATTCTCTAGGCATCACGAGCCTAGAATCTAGCCCTCTCATAAGAGAAGAGAAATTTCTTGGGGAATACCAACTTTGAGAATTGGTCAATTGGCTATTCCAAATTTGAGAGTTCCTGAATTTGGGTACTAGTTTTCTAATAGGAGAAAATTTCTGTTTTTTGGAGAAGGAAGAGAAATTCTGATGTGGTCCCAGTAGCTAGAGGACTGGAGCCAAATTATGGAGACTAGGATATCTGGACCTTGATATCTTTCTCACCTTTTTCTCTCCATCCTCCACTTATTTCTATTTTTAGGAGGTTGCTTGCTTAGCAATTTTAAAAGCATGTTTATCTTTTTCATTGTGAAGGGGGGATTCAGATAGCCTAGTTGAGTTTTTATGTACCTCTTCATGGGCTCTTATTAGCCTTCTGTGTATGATTAATTTTCTTTGGGGTAACATAAAAATTGCCCCAATCTCTGTTTGTATTTAGTACTTGAGAGCCTGTGGAACCCTTCCCCATTTCAGGGAAAACTTTGACATGTGTTATAACATGAGTATATTTAAAGATTTTCATGGAGCATTCCAGGTGAGGGAAATGAACCAAAGAAAGGGATAATATACCTCCTGGGGGTCAGCCCTAAGGATTAGACCTATTCTATGTGAAGCAAGAGTCTTTGGCGAGCCCTGGGCCATAAATTATGTTTTGTCTTTTTTAATATGTATTTTTTCTGTTCTAAATTAAATGTTGTTGGTAGTATCTAAGCCTTCTTCTCCATTCCTGTGGGGAAGCAGAATTCATTATGTAAGATCATATGACAGGCTCAGTAAAATGTAATATGGTTAGGAAGCGGTAGCATTTACCAGCAGTATGGGTTCAAAAGCTAATTCTGATCGTGTAAACTGATGTACTTCTATATAGTGAGGTTCTGTGGTCACCCAGAGGAAGAGAGGCAGCAGAGTAGCAAGTACTTTTTTTAGCCCTTCCATTCAGAGGGATGAAGCTCCAAGACTACCAGAATGAGTAAGGAACTGGCCCAGCACTTGAGCTTTCTTATTGAAAAGGACTAGGAGAGTGGCTATCAGAGCTGCCTAGGGGTTAAAAAAGTTTGAAAATGATAACTTATGTGGCTGCTGCTGTTCGGTCATTTACAGTCATGACTGATTCTTCATGACCCCATTTGAGGTTTTCTTAGGAAAGATCTGGAGTGGTTTGCCATTTCCTTTCCTAGCTCCTTTTCCTGCTGAGAAAACTGAGGCAAACAGCATTAAGTGACTTGTCCAGAGTCACACAACTAGTAAGTGTCTGAGGCTAGATTTAACTCATGAAGTTGAGTCTTTCTGACTCCAGGCCTAGCACTCTATCTACTGCATCACTTAGCTACCCAAATATTAGAGATGGAAAGGGAGAGGAAGGGAATCAGGAGGAGGGAGTAGATGAAGATAAATCAATCAATAGTGTGTTGTTATTTAGTCTTTTTTCCCCCCAATTTTGTCCAACTCTGAGACACCATTTTTTTTTACAAAGATTTTGCAGTGGTTTTCTCTTTTGTTCTTCAGCTCATTTTACAGAAGAGGAAACTGAGGCAAACAGGACTGTGTGACTTGCCCAGGATCATGCACCTAGTAAGTGTCTAAAAACAGTTTTAAACTCAGGTCTTCCTGAGTACGGGTCTGGTGCTCTATCTACTGTACCACTTAGAGTTAGGAAGACCTGAGTTCAAAAGTGGCCTTAAATACTTACTATCTGTTTGACCCTGGGGAAGTCACTAAACCTCTTTTGTCTTAATCCGTTAGAGAAGGAAATGGCCAACCACTCAGTATCTTTGTGAAGAAAACCCTATGAGTGGTATGGTCCATGGGGTCCTGAAGAATTGGACATCAGTGAACTGTTAAACCACAGCATGATGGACTTTCATTCATCTGTCCCTTACTTTTTATCTAATTCCTTTAGTGTTTCAGGGAAACTATTGAAGAGGAAATTACTCTCCGTCATGGGGTGCGATCGAAGGTAATGAAACATTCCAAAGCTAACAGCTCATATAGGGACTTGAGTCCTGGACCTCCTTTACACCATGTTCTGTCATCTTTTTCTGGGATTAAATATTTGCTTTTATTAAGGAAAAATCATCTCAAATTACAAAGGCTACCCCTCTTAAAAAAAAGTCATGCTCATTGTTTTAAGGCAGTTTAAAGGAAACCAGATGTTATCAGTGGAAGACATCTCTCTAGAAAAGACTCTGCTTCCCATTACTGACATCCTGAATATTTCAGTTAATGGATTATAAAGCTCAGTTAAAAGAATTCTAACCACAGCGTATCAGGTGCAGATATATTCTCATGTTTGAAACTATTAGTAGAATTTACTTTGTTTTTCTGGTTGTTGATAATACAACTCATTCTGAGGTAAACTAGCCATATTTGAGAGAGAGGGAATGGAAATTTTCCTAATTTGAACCTAATAAAAAGTTCATGAAAATATGTTGATGTTTTGGGAATGGAAGCTGGCTTTTCATTATTTATGTTGCCTAATGCTTGTTGATTGTGGAAATTTTTTTGTAGCCATATGGTACTGGACAAGAGAAGGAAGGAAGAGGGAGGGATGAGTATATCTTAATCTTGGATTTGATTTGAACGTTTCTGGCTTTTACCTGATGGATCATAGATTTTATTAAAAAATGATTTATTTTGTTAATATTTCCCAATTATATGTAAAAATTTTTAACAATAATTTTTAAAGGTTTTGAGTTCCAAATTATATTTCTCTTCCCTCCTTCTCCCCCTTCCTCTCTGAGATGGTAAGCAATCCAGTGTAGTTTATACATGTGCAATCATGTAAAACATTTCCACATTAGTCATTTGGTACGAGAAGACTTGGATAAAAAAGAATGAAAGAAAGAAAGTGAAAAATAGCGTACTTCAGTCTGTATTCAGATAGTATCAGTTATTTCTCTGGAGACAGATAGTAAGCTTCATCATTAGTCCTTTGATATTGTTTTGAATCACTGTATTTCTGAGGATAGCTAAGTTATTCACAGTTCTTCATCATGCAATATTGCTGTTACTGTGTACAATTTTCTCCTAGTTTTGCTCCCTTCGCTTTGTATCAGTTCAGCTAAGTCCAGGTTTTTCTGAAATCATCCTGCTTATCGTTTCTTGTAGCACAATAATATTCCATCATAATCACATACCACAGCTTGTTTAGCCATTCCCCAATTGATGGGTATTCTCTTGATTTACAATTTTAGTCACCACAAAAAGAACTGCTATAAATACTTTTATACAGATAGGTCCTCCCTTCCCCCTTTTTTGATGTCTTTGGGCTATGGATCTAGCAGTTGTATTGCTGGATCAAAGGGTGCACACAGTTTTATAGTCTTTTGGGCATAGTTCCAAATTGCTCTCCAGGATGGTTGGATTAGTTCGCAACTCCACCAATAATGCATTAATGTCCCATTTTCTCAGATTCCCGCCCACATTTAACATTTTCCTCTTTTTTTGTCATATTAGCCAATCTGATATGTGTGAGACAGTATTTCAGAGTTGTTTTAATTTATATTTCTCTAATCAATAATGATTTAGAATATTTTTTCATGTGACTATAGAAAGTTTTGATTGCTTTGTCTGAAAACTGCCTGTTTATGTCCTTTGACCATTTATAAATTAAAGAATGACTTGTATTCTTATAAATTTGACTCAGTTCTCTATATATGTGATAAATGAGCACTTTATCAGAAATACTTGTTGCAAAATTGTTGCCTCAGTTTTCTGCTCTCCTTTTAATTTTGGTTGCATCGGTTTTGTTTCTGCAAAAGCTTTTTAACTTTATATAATCAACATTATCTATTTTATATTTTGTAATGCTTTCTATATTTTCTTTGGTCCTAAATTCTTCCCTTATCCATAGATCTGATGAATAAACTATTCCATGCTCTCCTAAATTGTTTATGGTATCACCCTTTATGTGTAAATTATGTGTTGTTAGCGTTATTGATATGGTTGATTATGCTTATAATTTTTCTGATACTAAGCCAGCTCTGCATTCCTGATATAAATTCCACCTGGGCAGGATGCTGTATTATCTTTGTGATATATTGTTGCAATTTCCTTGCTAGTATTTTATTTAACATTTTTTGATCAATATTCATTAAGGAAATTGGTCTATAGTTTTCTTTGTTTTTGTTCTCCCTAGGTAAGGTATCAAACCTATATTTGTGCCATATGAGGAATTTAGAGGGCTTCTTCTTTACCTGTTTTAGAAAATAGCTTATATAGTTTTGGGATTAAATTGTTCCTTAAATGTTTGGTAAAATTCATCTATCTGGTCCTGGGGACTTTTTCTTAGGGAGCTCATTGATATGTTGTTCAATTTCCTCATCTGAAATAGGGTTATTTAAGTATTCTTTTTCCTCATTTGTTAATCTGGGCAGTTTATATTTATGTAAGTATTCACCCATTTCATTTAGATTGCTAGACTTATTGGCATGTAATCAGGCAAAATGACACCTAATAATCACTTTGATTTTATCTTCTTTGGTGTTGCATACACTCTTTTCATTTTTGGTACTAGAAATTTACTTTTCTCCTATAATTTTAAAGTAAAATTAACTACGGTTTTATATTTTATGCTTTCAATTTTTATTAATTTCATATTTAATTTTCAGGAATTCAATTTTGATGTCTACTTGGGTTTTGAAAATTTCTTCTTTTTAAAAACATTTTTAGTTGCATGCCCAATTTATTGATCTGCTTTTTCTCTCTTTTATTGATATGTGTGTTTAAATATAGAAATTTTCCTTTTACTGCTTTTGCTGTATCACACACGTTTTCTAATGTTGTCTCATTATTGTCATTCTCTTTAATGAAATTGTTAGTTATTTTTATGATTTGTTCTTTGACCTACTCATTCTTTAGGATTAAATTAGTTTCCAATGAACTTTTACCTATACTTCCATGACCCTTTATTAATTTTTTTTTATTGAATTATGGTATGAAAAGTGTTCATTTGATGTTTCTGCTTTTTCACATTTGGTTGTGTGGTTTTTGATGTCTTAAAACATGGGCAGTTTTTGCGAAGGTGTCTTGAACATCTGAGAAAAAAGTTATACTCCTTTCTTTTCCCATTCAGTTTTCTCTAGAGGTCTACCTTATTTAACTTTTCTAAGATTTTATTCATCTGATTGACTTCTTATTTATTTAGTAATTAGTTTTAGATAGTTTTGACTAGCATAGTTTTATTTCTATTTCCTCTAGTAACTAACTTCACTTTTCCTTTAAGAATTTGATGCAAGGCAGGTAGGTGGTGCAGTAAATAGAGCACCAGCCCTGGAATCAAGAGGACCTGAATTAAAATCTGGCCTTAAATACTTGACATTTATTAGTTAGACTCTGGACAAGTCACTCAACCCAGGTTGCCTCAAAAAAAATAATTTGGGAGCTATGCCATTTGGTTGCATATATGTTTAGTATTGATATTACTTCATTGTCTATGGTTCCTTTTAGCAAGAGATAATTTGCCTGCTTATTCCTTTTAATTAGGTCTATTTTTGCTTTTTTCTTTGTCTGAGCTCATAATTGCTGCAATCAAGAATCACCTAATTGGTGAAATTAAGAAAAAAAAAATCCAAGGGGAAAAATGGTCATTCAATGAAATAGAAAGATTTTAAGCTTTCATAAGGTGAAGACCGGAATTGAACAAAAAAATTTAATCTCCAATATCAAGAGTCAAGAAGAAGCCTAAAAAGGAAAAAGAAAACATAAAGGATTCAATAGAGCTCAATTTTTTGCATCCCTACATGGGAAGATGGTACTTGTAATTCTTAAAAATTGTGCCACTACTAGTAAAGCTAGAAGAAATATACATAGGCAGAGGTTTAGGCATAAGGCAAATTTAGGTAATGACATAAAATAATTAAGGGATGAAAAATAAGAGTACATAGGGTGCAAAAAGAGGGGAGAGGTATAATGGGATAAATTATTTCACATGAAAAGGCACAGAAGACCTTTTACTGTGGAGGGAAGAAGGGTGGGCAATGGGCATTGCTCTAACATTATTCTTATCAGCATTGGCTCAAAGAGGAAATAATATACACCATCAATTGAATATAGAAATCTATATTATCAGACAGGGAAGTAGGAAGGGAGGAAATTAAGTAAAAGTGAAGGATGGGGGAACTGACAAGAGAGGGAAGACCAGAGAAGGTGGTAAACAGAAGCAAAATATTGTAGAGGAGGGAAAGGGTGAAAGGAGAGAGAGAACAAAAAGGAGGAAAAATAGATGGATGGAAAAACACAATTAGTCATCATAACTGTGAATGGAAATGGGATAAAATCTCCTACAAAAAAGAAATGGATAGCAGAATGGATCAAAACCTAGAATCCTAGGTTTTGTTTAAAAGAAAAACTCTTCAAGCAGAGAGACACACACAGAGTAAAGGTAAGGGGTTGGAGCATAATCTATTATGCTTCAGTTAAAGCAAACAAACCCCAAAGGGGTAGCAGTCCTGATGTGAGACAGAGTAAAAGCAAAAGTAGACCTAATAAAAAGAGATAAGACAGGAAACCACATCTTGCTAAAAGGTATAATAGACAATAAAGTAATATCAATACTAAACATATATCCCCCAAGTGATATAGCACCCAAATTCTTAAAGGAGAAGTTAAGTGAGTTATAGGTTTATGACCAAACAAGAGATACAAAATGTAAAATAGACAACTTCTATTATATTAAATTAAAAAAAAAAACTTTCGCACAAACAAAACCAATGCAACCATGATTAGAAGGAAAGCAGAAAGCTGAGAAATACTTTTTACAGCAAGTATTGCTGATAAAAGCCTCATTTCTCAAATATATAGGGAAATGAGTCAAATTTAGAAGAATACAAGCCATTCCCCAATTGAAAGATGGTTGAAGGATAGAAATAGGCAGTTCTCAAATGAATAAACCAAAGTATCTATAGGCATATGAAGAAGCTCTCTAAATCATTTTTGAGTAAAGAAATGCAAATAAGAACAACTCTGAGGTACCATCTCACATCTATTAGATTGGATAATATAACAAAAAAAAAGGAGAATGATAAATATTGGAGAAGATGTTGGAAAATTGGGACACTAATGCACTGTTGGTGGAGTTGAGAATTGCTCCAACCATTCTGGAGAGCAATTTGGAACTGTGCCCAAAGGGTAACCAAACTGTACACACCCTTTGATCCAATAATACCACTATGAAGTCTATATCCCAAAGAGATCATAAAAAAAGGAAAAGGACCTACATGTGCAAAAATATTTATAGCAGCCCCTTTTCGTGGTGGCTAACTATTGGAAATTGAGGGGAAGCCCATCAATTGGGGAATGACTGAATCAGCTGTGGTATACAAATGTAATTGAATATTATTGTGCAATAAGAAATAGTGAACAGGCAGATTTTAGAAAAAATCTGAAAAGACATACAAACCGATGCAAAGTGAAATGAGCAGAACCAGGAAAACATTGTACACACTACCAGCAATATTGTGCAATGATCAACTATGAATGACTCAGCTCTTCTCAGCAACACAATGATCCAAGACAAGTACAAAGAACTCACAAAGGAAAATACTATCCATATCCAGATAAATAACCAATGGACTCTAAATGCAGATCAAAGCATACTTTTTTTTTTACTTACTTTATTCTTTTTGTGTTTTTTTCTCTTTTGATTTGTTTCTTTTTTCACAACTGTGACTAATGTGGACATTTGTTTTACATGATAATGCATGCATAACCTATATAAAATTGTCTATCATTTTAGGAAGAGGGGAGGGGAGGGAGAGGAGGAGAAAAATTTGGAACTCAAAATCTTGTAAAAATGAATGCTAAAAGTTTACTTGACCTGTACCTGGGGAAAAAATAAAATACTATTTGAAAAAAACAAATTTTTTTTTAGGTTTTTCCAGGAATTTGTGTTGGGTTTGTGTCAAATTCACGTGTGTGTGTGTGTGTGTGTGTGTGTGTGTGTGTGTGTGTTTGAAGCTCTGCTTGTAGTTGTTTTGCCTTCATTTTCTTCTTCTGGGTTTGTATCTTGATCTTCCCTGTCATCATAATAGCTTTTTATGGTCAGATTCTCTTCTCTTCTCTCTCTCCCCCCCATACTCTATTTCTTGATTTTTAGTTTTATTTTAAACTTGGGTTCTGTTTTTGGTGTGGGAGGGGGTCACTCTCCCAAGCTCAGGCTTTTTTGCACTGCTGTTTTCAGAGATAGTTCTGGCAATTTGGAAGTTTTTACTTCTTTCAAAAAGGTGTAATTTTAGAAGAGGTATGTTCACTGCCCTCCTGTTCTGTACTCTGGTCTTTTATTAGGAAGTGCCCTTGATCCCTTGAGACTGCAACTGATAATGCTCCTTAAAGTTGCTGGGACCAGAATACTGCTCCTCAGGGTTCCTGTTCCCTCTTCAGCGAAAGTGTTTCTCTTTTCCCTGGAACTGTGACCTAGAAGCAGGTACAGGGAATGGAACTGTCAAATAGCACACAGTTCTGGGTTCTGTGCTAGCACAAACATCCCCCATAATCCCTTTCTGACTAGTTCTGACTAGGTCCCCTTACCATCTTTGGCTTGAGAGCTCCTGAAGCTGCTGTTGGTGGTATCACCACATAGTGCCACCACTAATATTACATCTACTACCCCAATGTCCCAAATCTCTCCTTCTGATCTCTTAAATTGTCTGAGATGGGAAGAATGTGTTACTGACTTTTTGTTGACTCTGTTAGTTGAAGATTCGATTTGAGAGATTATTTTAAAGTTGTTTGGAGAGGAATATTGGGAGAAATCAGTTGAGTGCTTCCCCTACTCCACCACCTTGGCTCTGCATCTGGATCATAGATTTCAATCTGGAGGGGCTCTAGAATTCATCCAGTCCAACTCTGATTTTCCAGGGGAAGAAATTGTAGCACAGAGATGATAAGTGACTTGTTCCAAGTTATACAGATGGAATACTGTTAAAGACAAGAACTAAACTCAGGGTCTTTTACTCCGAGTACAATGTTCTATTATACCATCCCAGATATATTATTTTTACATAGTTGTAATTATGGTCTTTCTGCCTAGGAGAAGTCCATCTTAAGGAAAAGGTATATTTGTTTCACAAAAGCCTTAATTATGAATCTTCTGAGAATGTGAAGAGTATAAATAAATTTTTAGCAGAGCATATTTATATGTCAATTAGTGAGAAAAGTTATGTAGCTTGGTTGATTTTAGATTACGGGATTTAGGGAAATGAGACCTGCTTTGAGCAAATAGCTTTGGAAATCATTAGAAAATTTCCAAGAAGTGCTTTAGTGCCCATGACCACTGAAATATGGTACAATTGTCCATTTAAAAAATTTCTACATTACTTTGATGGTTATCTTATAAATATAGTATATAACTTAAAGATTTGCACTAAACATTGTCATTGAGCTTTTCTTTTCTCCCCCATTCAGTGGGGAAAATGATGACATAGTATCAGAGAGAATTCAATGCTCTAAGTAAATATTTAAATAAATACTATAAGCAAGTATTGGTTGAGCCCTGACCCTTGTACTGTTTCTTAAGTATTAAGATATAAACTTGGTAAACAAAAATATTATTAAAGTTACAACCAATTAAGGCCCTCACCTCAAGAATTCTGAAATCTTAAGTCTTGCTCAATTAGGAGCTTGGATTCTTTAGATATTTCAAGGTTTAGTCTTTAGAAGGACTTTGTCTTTTCTTTTGATCTAAATGAGAAAATTTAGTATTTTAGAGAAAATATAAAATAATTATTTGAAGGGGTGTTATATGTGACACGTATAAGAAGGATTAGACATGTTCTACTTGGTTCAGAAAGGCAGAACCAGAAGCAATTGGTGGAAATTGCAATGAGACCAATTTAGGGTTTGATGTCAGGAAAAATTTCTTATAAATTAACATTGACCAAAAGCGGAAAGAACTGCTTTATGAATGGGATGGGTCTCCTTAACTGGAGATTTTAAAGCAGAAGAACTGATTTGGTGAAGGATATTTTTCATAGAATTCTGAGGAAAAAAGAAATTGTAACAACAAACTATTCAAAGAAGTGGGATGACTCACAAAAATCATATAATTTTGAGAGTTGGAAGGGACCTCGTGGTCCCTTGGCCATCTGGTCCAACTTATACCTCAGAGATTCTTGACTACCCTAAGTCTGATGAGTGATCAACCAGATTCTTTATCAAATCCAACACTTCTCTAGGCAGCCCATTCCACCTTTGGTCAGTTCTAGTAGTTAGGAAGTCTTTATCAACATCATGTCTAAATTTGCATTTCTAAAAATTTTTTTTAGCTTCTACCCATTATTCTTGGTTCTACTAATTTGGACCAAATAGAACAAGTCAAATCCTTTTTTCATATGACAGCTCTTCAAATGAGTCTTCTTGCCTCCAGGCTAAACAAGTCTACTTCTTTCAGGTGATTCTCATATGACATGAACTAATGACCCTTTACCAACTTGGTTGCCTTCCTCTTAATGGTCTCTATCTTTTCAAAGTCTTTCTTAAACTACCATATGCAGGACTTATCTCGGTACTGAAGATGTGGTTTGATTAGGACAGGATACAGAAGGATTGTTAACCTCCTTTTTCCCTGAGGCTGTGTTAAAGTCTAGCTAAAGCAACAGTGCCCCATGAGAATGAGATAGGAAGTAGTACCAGGTAGGCTAATAAGATCCCTAGGAATAACCATGCATCTCCATTCAGGTCATCAGTCATTCTTGTAGCATGCTCCCTATAGCAATTATTCGGGGGAATAATTCCTGCAGAGATGATCTGCTGACTGCTTGCGCAGGTTTCTTAGCATCTACCTCCTCATTGGCTACAACTTTTGAAGATCCACAAAATAAAATGCTTGTCACCAAAGTGCCTCCATTTCCTTTCCTCTCTCTTCTTAACTCTCTACAATCTGTTTTCTTACCTCATCATTTAAACTGCTGTCTGCAAAGTTAACAATGACTTAATTGCTAATTTAATGGCAATTTCTGATTTCTAATGCCTCTTGACTTCTCTGTAGTCTTTGACACTGTCAATCACTTCTCCTTAATACACTCTTCTTTCAAGGTGTTTTATAACATTGTTCTCTCCTGGTTCTCTTTCTATCTATCTGACTACTTCCCTTTTTTGCAGGATCTTCATTCAGGTTCTGCTCAATAATCATAAATGTCCTCCAAACCTCTATACTGGGCCCTCTTTTCTTCTCATTCTATCTATACTATTTCCCTCAAAGAACTTTATCAGCTCCCATGGGTTCAATTCTCATCTCTAATCAGATGAGTCTTAGAACTATTTGTCTGGCCCTAACCCGTCTCTCATCCTTTAGTCTTGAATCTCTAGCTGCCTATTGGACATCAATTAATCCCATAGACATTTTAAACTAAACATATCCAAAACTATTCCCTCTTCCTAACTTTCTAATTTACTATTTGAGGGCACCACCGTCTTCCTAGTCACTATGGCTTGAAATCTAGGTGTTATATTCTACTCCTCACTCTTTTATCCCCCATATCCAATCACTTGCCAAGTCCTATCATTTCTACCTATTTAACACCTCTCAAATACAC
This sequence comes from Pseudochirops cupreus, assembly GCA_028627135.1. Lineage (NCBI taxonomy): Eukaryota > Metazoa > Chordata > Mammalia > Diprotodontia > Pseudocheiridae > Pseudochirops > Pseudochirops cupreus. The sequence goes on from CM053584.1 coordinate 72,688,128, forward strand.
CTCTTTCTTTCCTCTGGCATGGCTACCAGGTGCAGTCCCATGTCACCCTTACCTCAGGCTATTGCAATAGCTTGCTGATTGGTCTCCCTGCCTTGTCTCCCCACTCTAGTCCATCCTCCATTCAGCTGTCAAATTGATCTTCCTAAAGCGCATATTTGACCATGCCAACACCCCCTCACACACACTTAATAAACTCCTATGCATTTTTATTAACCTGAGAGATCACATATAAATTTCGTTATATGATTTTTAAAGCACCTAATAACCTGACCCTTCCTATCTTTCCAGTTTTCTTACACCTTGCTCCTCTTTGTATATTCTGTGATGCCCTTGAGATGTTATCCCATATCTCATATCCATTCTTCAGCAAAATTTCTAAAATAAAGCTGTTTGTACTAGCTGTCTTCACTTTCTGCTCATTCATGGATCAATCCTTTGTAATCTGACTTTTGATCTTCACTGCACAATTGAAACAGTTCTCTCCAGTTACCAATGATCTAAGTACTGCTGGTGATCTTTCTCAAACTAAATCTTTTTTCATCCATCTGTTACATTCAACACTGTTGTCTTGTCCTGAATGCTATCTTCTCTCTAGGTTTTTGTAATCCTAGCCTTTTGATTCTCCTCTTAACTGTCTGACTGGTCCTTCTCTGTCTCCTGTGCTGTTTTGTCAGCCTTATTAAGCCTCATAATTAGAACACCTAAGGTTCTGTCCCGCACTGTCTTCTCTTTCTCCACTGTCTCCCTTGGTAACCTCATCTGCTCCCATGTGCTTGATATCTCTGTGTTGATGATTCTTTATGTAGATAAAGAATGCAGCTTCAGTCTCTCCCCTGAACTTCAGGCTCGTGTCACCAATTGCCTTTTGGACTTTTCAAACTGGATGTTTCAGAAACATTTCAAATGCAGGATATCCAATATTGAATTCATTATCTTTCTACTCAAGTCCTCCTTTCTTCCACAGTCTTCTATTTTTGTCAAAGCCACATCATTCTTTCAGTCTCTCAGGTTTGTAATCTCAACATTATTTTGGACTCATCACTCTCCCTCATCACATGTATCTAATCAGTTTCCAGCTCTTGTCATTTCTCCCTCTGCAACATTTCTTAGATCTTACCCTTTCTTTCTACTTACACAGCTACCATCCTAGTTCTGGCATTTATCACCCTCTTGCTTAGGTTATTGCCAACAACCCCCTAATTAGTCTCCCTGCCTCAGGTCTCTCACTACTTAATTCCATTCTATATACTACTGCTGAATTGATTTTCCTTAAGCACAGATCTGACCATATCACTCTCCTATGCAAGCAAATCAAGCAATTCCCTCTTGCCTTGAGGTTAAAAATATAAACTCTTCTGTTTAGTTTTTAAAGCCCTTTACAACCTGACTGCAATCTATCATTCCAGCTTAAATGGACATTACTCCCTGTACTGAATTTGGAGATACAGTCAAATTGATCTTCTCTTTGTTACTCATTTAGGTCACTCTGTCCCCTATCTCCATGCCTTTTCACTGGCCATTGACTATTTCTGGAATGCATTCCCTCTGTATGGAACTCATCTCTTCATTCAAGGTACAGCCCAAAGTCACCTTTTATATGAGGCTTTCCTGATCTACACAAGTATCAGTGGTCTTTCTCCCAAACTACTTTGTATTTAACTATTTCGTATTTATTTTTTCTAACATTGTTTTATATTTCCTTATATACATATTATTGTCTCCCCCATTTGAATTTAAGTTCTTTGAGAGGACAGATTTTTCATTCTTTGTGTTTGTATCCCTAGCAGTTAGCACAGTGCCTGAAACAGCTGTGGATTGATAGATTAATTGCAACACAGTTGACTAACTATTCTAATCATTGGGAAAGAACAGACATATGTCTTCAGGAACAATGATACGATTATTCCCACCTTGAAGAATACAAAAGTTTGTGACTGATAAAACCCCATAATTTATGTGTATGTGTGTCTAAACGAATAATTTAATTGGTCTAGGGAACTTCTGGTATGGAAATCCCTTCCACTGCTTCGCAATTGCAATTTTTAAGATCAGAGAGTTGCCTGGGACACTGATAGGTTTTACAACTTTTCCGTGGCCACTCAAATATTATGTGTTAGAGGCAAACCTTGAACTTATTTAGTCAATCAATTATTCAGTCATCAAACATTAAGTGCCAACCATGTGCCAAACACTTTGTTAAAAGCTAGGAATGAAGAAAGCAAAAATACAGTTTCTATCTTTGAGACACAGGCAACAATGTGCAAATAACTATGTGCATTCAGGATACATACATGTGTAATTGTGTACATTCAAGGTACATATCTACATGTTTATATATATATATATATAGATATAGATATATATATATAATGGAAAGTCATTGAAAATATTCAAATAAATATGTGCATTCAATATACTCTAATTCATACATACATACATATATATGTCACAGTAAAGGTATTGGGGTGGGGTAGGGTTGAGTGGGACCAAGGAAAGAGCTTCTGCAGAAGATGGGATTTGAGTTGAGTCTTGATGGAAGCCAGAAGGCAAAGATGAGGAGGGAGAACTTAATAGGCACAAAGAAAAGCCAGTAAAAAAAGATGTGGAGTTGGGAGATGGAGCGATGTATTTGAAAACCATCAGGTAGGCCAATGACATTTGATTATAGAACACATGGAGGAGAGGAAAGTGTTAAGAAGACTGGAAAAATAGGAAGGGGTCAGGTTATTAAAGGCTTCAAAACTCAAATATCAGAGTTTATGTTCGCTCTTGGAGATAATTAGTGGGAGGGGCTTAGTAGAGAGTTGACAGAGCTTCATTTTAGAAGATCAATTTGACAACTGAGTGAAAGTTATTTCGAGAGGGGAGAGATTTGAGACTAAGAGAACAACCAGTAGGTTATTACAGTAAATCTAGGTAGGGATGACATCAAGATAGTGACTATGAGTAGAAAGAATGGGAAATACATGAAAGATATTGTCAAGTTAAAAATGACAAGACAATAATAGATTGGACTTAGGAGGTGAGTACAAGTGAAGTATTGAAGATGGTACTGAAGCTGTGAGCCTGAGTGACTGAAAGAGTGGTGGTGCCTGGAGAATAATAATTTAGTTCTTTTTTTACTTCAAAGCTTATCCTCTAAACCACTAGGGTTTTCTTAAGGGAAACCATTCCAGTATCTTTCCCAAGAAAACCCCAAATATGGTCATGAAGAGTGACATAACTGAAAACAACTGAACAGCAATAACATTATGGTATAGAGGACAAGCTCTGAAGTAAGGGTGTTTGAATTTTATCCTTATGGCAATGGAAAGCCATGGGAAGTTTTGAATAGGAGAGTGACATAATAAAAGAAGTGTATGAGGAAGATTAAAATGAATATGCTATGTAGAAAAGAACAGAGAGAGACTGGAGTTGAGAAGACCAGATTCTAGATTTTTAGAATAACTGTATTTGGTTACTGGAAATGTAAAGCTAGAAAGATTGGGGATACTTGTGTTGCTATCTTTTTTTAAAAAAAATCACATTTAATATTTCAAGTTCACACTGTTTCCTCTTATGTGAAATGAGAAGGTTGGGATATATGACATCCAAGCTACCTCCCAAGGCTAACATTCTATGATTCTATATTTTCAATAGGGATAAAATAGAAGTATCACCCCTCCCCCCCCAAAAAACACTGTGGTTAAACATGATTGTAATGGTTCCCTATCTACCCCTATTTGTCATCCATTTAGCATTTAATTTCTTAGAATCTTTCTCTTGAACTTGATTCCCAGAAGCTGACTCCTTCATACCTTAGCCATACAAGTCTTACCCTGATTCTAAGGCCAAACCTTCCTTTACTTTTAGATCAAGTCAAACCCTACTCTTTCCCCCTTACTAAGATTTTTGAGATTTGTCTCTAGTCATTCCTACTGGACAAGTCTCTTCCTAGATAAACTCTACATAACTCATACTATTTAGTGCTTCTTTGATCTTCTTAGTCTTAAATTATATGGTCATGTCTTTCTGGTTCTACTTTGCAGTGCAAAGAACATGGAGCTTCCAGAGTTTTTTGGAGGTTTAGAGAACTGTCTAGCTTTTCTCTTGCAGCACCTCGCCTCCTGTGCTGCTTCTTCTCTGTCTGCATTATTTTTTATTGTCTGTGGGTTTAAGAAAAAGTGTGCAGGTTCTAGCTCAATGCTATAGCTAATGAGATTATACCTACCAAACAGTCATGGGTGATCAGTAAGGAAGAAGAGGTTAATAAACACTCATGACAGTGAGGGATATGAAAATTTAGTCTGTATGTTCGATCTTTCTCTTGGACTTTGAAACAGGCCAATTCAATTGGGGATAGCTATGTTGGCTTCTGTTTCATAGATTTGAATGTAGATGTTTAGGACTCAGGAAGCTGTTTATTTCCATTAGGTAAACAATAGTGTTTGGGAATAGTCTTGTGGTCTAAGCAGCTAACTTTGCTGCAAATATGATTAACTAACAGAAAACTTAGCATGGTTTTTCACTCAAGTAACCTTTAAAAAACAAAACTAGAATTCTTCATTAAACAACTAAGTATAAACATTGATAAGTCTTACTAATTAACCTCTTCTGATGTTTTCCTCTGAGACTTCATTTTGGTATGAAGGTGACCCTGGGTTCTTGAAGTTGCAAAAGTTTGGAAGATGGGCCCAGACACAGAGTTTATGTCTGTCTTCAAATGACCAAAGTTACAATTAGAAAGGGTCATCATCTCATTAGCCACAAGGTGATTTATTGAAACTCCAAATTAATTTGGTTTCAAGAACTTCTGTAGATGGTTTCCCCCAGACCTTTGATCTTTCTAGAAATATTGACCTGTTTCTGTAGGAGAAATAGTACTTTGTGTGGAGTCAGTGGACTTGTTATTACCTGGGTAAATATGACTCTTGGCTTCAGTTAGTTCTAAGATTTCTCTAGATTGTAGGATTCTTCAACTTAATCTGAGAGATCCTAATCTTCCTTTTAGCACTCCCAAAGGCTCTCTGAGCACCAAGAGTTCTTGCATCCTTCCCTCTCCTCTAACTATCCATTCCCCACCAGGCAGTGTGAAAGAGAGAAAGAGAGAGAGAGAGGGAGAGAGAGAGACAGAGAGACAGAGAGACAGAGAGAGACAGAGAAGGAGAGAGACAGAGAGACAGAGAGAGGGAAAGAGAGAGACAGAGAGAGAGACAGAAAGAGACAGAGAGAGAGAGAGAGACAGAGACAGAGAGAGAGAGAGAGAGAGAATTTTTTAAATGACCACTCTGTAACCCTTTTTCTAATCAAATGGATGCTTCGTGGATGCTAGAGTGTCATCTGAAAATTAAGCTCCTTGCCCTTTGAAATTTAAACTTGTAATTCCTCATTTTAATTGAAGAGTTCATTGGTGATCATCACATACAGGATCAGCTATTTCTACTCTAATTTAAAAAAAACAACCAAAAAGCTTGTTTTTCTCTTTTCAATAAAACATATGCCCCTTTCTGTTAAAATGCAAGTTTACCAGAATGGAACGTTTAAAAAATCAAAAACGCTTTCACAGACCATAACAAAGCTTTTAAAAAAGAGACATAAAATGGTTTCTCCATAAGTCATAACATTGGTTTTATTTTTTATATTTTTTTTTGCTTTTTTGGAGGGAGGAAGGCAGGGCAATTGGGGTTAAGTGAGTTGCCCAAGGTCACATGGCTAGTGAGTGTTAAGTGTCTGAGCCTGGATTTGAACTCAGGTCCTCCTGACTCCAGGGCCAGTGCTCTATTCACTGTACCACCTAGCTGCTGATTTTATTTTTTAAAGACTATTTCATGAACTTCTTTCTCAGAACTTGTGATGCACAACTTAAACAATTCAGCTGTAAGGGATAAATAACATTTTTCCTAAGTCACAAAAAATTTTTTTTCTTTTAAACATCTGTCATTAGAGTTATGAACTCAAATCATCAAACTAAAACAGACATCAAAATTAGGAGTATAGATCAAACAAATAACATACATTAAACAAGACCCCTTCAGAAATGAGAAGCATATAAATGAAGGACTAGCAAATGGACAATGGACAAGAAATCTAATAGATTATTCAACACCTCAATAAAGGAAGAATAGCCATTCAAAGAAGGCGAACAGACAAAGCAGCAAATTCTGATACAAAGGAAATATTTTAGCTTTTTGGAAACGCAGATGCATAGATTTAGAGTTGGATGGACCCCTCATGTTACTGATAAGGAAACCATAGACCAAAGAGGAGAAATGATTATTCAAGGTCACATAGAGTGAGTGGCAAGGATGGGATTTGAATTCAGGTTATGTCTTTTGCTATCACTTTCACTTTCAATTCTTGAGTTATTAAATAAAAAAAAAATCCTTTAGAGCAGAGGTGGGAAACCTGCAGCTTTGAGACCACATGTGACCTTCTAGGTCCTTGGGTGCAGCCTTTTGACAGAGTTCAAATTTTACAAAACAAATCCTTTATTAAGGAGATTTGTACTGTGAAGTTTGGATACAGTCAAAGGGTTGCACTTGAGGACCTAGAGGGCTACATGTTGCCTCTAGGCCCCAAGTTCCCCATCCCTGCTTTAGAGCATTTAGACATAGGCTGTTTAGCTCCCTTCTTTGTCTTCCCAACTTCCCAGTTCCATAATACTTACAATATCATCTTCAACTACTTAAAAATGAAGAGTAACAGAAAAATGAAATGGCCACATATATATGGAGGTACTCTTAGATGACTAATGGTCTTCATGTAAGGTTGAATCCCTTCAATAGAATTCATGAGTTGTAAAAGCAAGGACTGTTTCATTATTTTTTTGTCTTTTTATTACCAGTGACTAGCACATTTGTTGTTCAGTCATGTCCAATTATTTATATCCCCATTTGGTGTTTTCTTGGCAAAGATACTGAAGTGGTTTGCCATATCCTTCTCCAGCTCATTTTAAAAATAAGAAAACTGAGGCAAACAGGGCTAAATGATTTGTCCAAGGTCACACAGCCAGATTTGAACTCAGGAAGATGAGTCTTCCTGACTCTAATCCTGGCATTCCATCCACTGCTCCACCTAGCTGCCCAAACTAAATCACCTTGATTATCTGTCTTTAGTAATGCTTAGCCAACGGAGAGCAGGAGTAGTATGGCAGCAGTCTCTGAGAGTTTAAGATGAGTAGGTTGAGTACAGTGAAAGATCATGGAGGTTGATGGTCTTAGAGGAGAGAATTATTAATGAGGCAGGTAATAAGGTAAGTATTTGGCATGAAATATACATAGAATTGGGAATATACACTGGGAGAATCAATAAAGGTCAATGAACTGAAAGTCATGATGAAAGCAAAGAACACACTTATTGAAAGCAAAAGAATGGGTGAGGTGGAAGGATCAGTGGCCATGGGTGGAGGGTGAAATTTGGAATTTCTGGAATTTGGAAATGCAGCAATTCTTGGATTAAAACGATTAGACTTAAGCTTTGACCATGTTGACATTTGGCCAAAGCATTATTTTTAAAGTTCAAAAATGTAGGAGAAGTTATTAAAAATTGTAATAGAGGATTAAAATAAGCAGTAGAATCAGATAGCCATTGGATGAACCCAATTGATGTAGGCATAAGATATGAGCAGGGCTATTCTGGAAAGGTTTTCAGTAAGGACTAGTGACATACAATTTGCTTCTAAGGTAGTAAGACCGGGTGACAAAAACTGGGGAACCATTTTAATAGTCAATATTATTGTGGCATGTTAACATTTGGGAAGGTGGAATGCTCATTTGTCAGAGGATAAGCAATAAAAAAACTTCAGATCTTACTCCCAAAATTCTAAATGGAACATGGAATGCCAGAATTTTGGAGAAAATCTAAACTGGAACTTACCCACAAGGTGTCCTTTTGTTTTGATAAATGGGGTTTTTCAGTGTTTTGGGAAGCTGGCAGGAAATCCTTAATACATTAATCTTGTATTTTTATCTCTAAGCTATACATCTGCTTAGCTACCTTAGAGATGAATAACAATCATTCCTGTGTACAGTAAGATCTCAGTGAAGGTAAGAGATATAAGTTTCTGGTCAACCTAATCATTATGGTTTTGTGACTCCCTCTATCAGCATCAAAGAATTCAGGATTAAAGAATAAGGAATGGAGATAGGTTGAGACCCAGGGTTGAGGACTAGCAGGTTGCAATGAAAGGAAATGGGACAAGGAATCTGAGAGTGACAGACAATCCTTGGTTAATGTTCTGGTTAGTTTTATTGAACTTTTTTTCTTTTTCATTTTTTAATTCTTTATTATAGGAGAGGTTCCCTGAGGTTGGGGGAGTGGCATATTCATAAACATGGGTGATGTTAGACACAAGGAAATCAATCATAACCCCCCATTGTATTATACTAAATGAATGAGATGGGATATTACTGTGCTATAAGAAACTATGAATATTATGAACACAGGGGGGAAATATGAGAAAATTTATCTAAGCTGATACAAAGTAAACAGAATCAAGAAAATAATGTACATAATGGCCACATCAATATCAATGGAAAGGATAACAATAATTGAACAATTGAAATGGGATGCTGTGAAATATATCACTAGCCTTGTTTCCAGACAAGAGATGTGAGCACGTCCTTCCAGTCTGCGTGGAGAGTTAGGGCTCTGTGGGTATGGAATGCTTTTTATAATGTAATACTTGGTTGACATTTGGGTTAGTTTTGCTGAACTTTTTCCCCCCGATCTCTATTATAGTATGACTATAAAGTATGTATAATATACTATAAAGTATAAAGTATGACTTTTTCTGGGGAGAAGTTTGGAGGTGGAAGAGGGGAGACAACATATATTGGGAAACATAGGTGATATTAAAAAAGTAGAAACAATATTTTTAAAAGAAGAGATTTGGAGGTTCTAGGCATTGTCAAAAATAAATGCATCTCAAAAGTGAAACCCATCGTATTTTAATAGAAAGGAAAACTACTGACAATCCATAGAGGAGTCATTTGATAATCAGTTGTTTGTGTATAGTTAGGCCAGTGTCTTAGAGCAATGATCAAAATATTAAACTAGAAGGAAATAGAAAAAATGAAAAAAATATGGCATGTAATTACTACTTCTCCAACTGAACAAGGAATTGACGATGAAATATGGTAAGTAGCCAGAAGTTCAGACATTAACACAGACTATTGTCATTATCCAAGGAGGTTTTACTGCTATAAATCAATTATCACAATGACAGACCCAAAAGAGCACATAAACTACTTCAGTCAGCAAACATTTGGCAACCAAAGGCATCAATGGCTTAGAATATAAACTCCTTTGTAAAATATTAGAGAGGAGAATAATGAGATATTATGAACAGTACTGCATCCTAAAACAGGGTGAAGCAGCAGAGGGATAAACACATTTACAAAAATCTTAGCCAGAGTACTTATTAAGCCAGATGATTTCAAAAACATTTAAAGATAGCATTGGAAGGAGGAACCCAAATAGATAAAAAAATGGAAAAGACACATCAAGAATTTTCTAACCAAGTATTTTTTCCGTCAATGAGAGTGGAGCCACCACATTTGGACTTTATCATCACAGCCCCAAATGTACTGTTTGAGGAAGTAGAAATGATACTAAATAAAACAAAGACAGGAATAGCAACTGGGCTAGACCAAATATAAACAGGGGAGGTTTGTGCAGGAGGTGACACAGTTCTGAAAGCACTGAAGGATCAATTCTTGAGATAACTAAAAGAGGAGAGGATACCAAAGAGTTGGAAAAAATCTTAGATGTTAGTACTACTTGAGTCAGCTAGGTGACACAGTGGATAGAGCACCAGGATTCAATGCAGAATTAGATGAGTTCTAATCCTGCCTCAGATATTTACTAGCTGTGTGGTCCTGGGCAAGTCACATCCTCTCACAGCCTTAGTTTCCTTAGCTGCAAAATGGGAACAATAAGAATACTTACTGCACAGGGTTGTCATGACCATCATTAAGTTGATGCTCATTAAGTACATTGCAAATCTCAAAATCCTATATACAATAAATGCTAGCTGTTGGTATTCCTGAAAACAGGCAATCAGTGACTTATCATTAGCTACTGATTTATATTCCTACTTCCCCATCATTACAAACTTATTGAGAAACATCATGGTCTGGTAAATAGAGAGGAGTCTTTGAAGATAAAGACTTAAGTTGAAAACCTTTTATGAGAATAATCCACCTTGTATTAAGCACATCTTCGAGGACAATATGAGAAGGAAATAGACAGACTTTCACAAATAACCTCCTATAGCAGAACATGTCTTTTCAGTTATTCACGTGAATGAAAGGTGTAGCAAAAAGGCCCGCTGTACTTATTTTTTGTTCACTATTCGAAAAATGACTCAGTTGAGAAAACACAGCATTAGCGATGTTCCTCCAAAAAGTTGTCTCCTGTGTATAATATTACACCAAGCTTCTTCAAAAGTGCAACAACAAATAAACTTTGATCAATGGCCCTCTGTTTATTACTATCAAGTGTGACATATGACAATGATATGTGATCATCAAAGATGTTTGTCACTGTTATGGAGTATGTTCAGCCGTGTCCAAATAGGTGGTAAGGTTCCCTTAGCTGCCATTTGTGGATGACATGATGATTATAGCCATGGACAGCAATCTAGAAAATTGTAGAGACTTCTAAAAGATGCCTCATCATTCAAAGATTTTGGCTTAACTATCCAAGTGAATGACGGATGCCTATTATCAAGATCATTTACCATTCATTTAAAAATACTTTGAGTTCCAAATTTTTTCCCTCTCCAGCCCCTCCCCGCACTCATTAAGAAGGCAAGCAATAGCAACAGAAACTGTTATACGTGTGAAGTAAGGTAAAACATATTTCCATAGTAGCCATATTGTTTTAAAAAAGCAAGATAAATAAAGTAAGTGAAGAGTATTACTTCAGCTTGCACTCAGAGTTTATCAGTGCTCCCTTGGAAGATGGATAGCATGTCTAGATCATTTAGAGGTGGCTAGGTTGTATGGTTAATCCAGTGTTGGACTGGGAGTCAGAAAGACCCTGGATTTCAATCTGATCTGAGAAGGTTACGAGGTATAGGACCCTGGCAAGTCACTTAACTTTTCAGTGCTCTAGATAACATAAGTTGCAGAGTAAGGGTTGACCTGAATCATTTGAGATAGTTTCCTTACCTGAGGATTCTCTTTACTAATGAAATAATGGTATAGTCTCCGTTGCTAATATAATTAGACTAATACCCTGAGAGTTTTGCAAATGTTTTTGTTGTTGGTCAGTCATTTTTTTCAGTTGTATCTGACTCTCGATGACCCCATTTGGGGTTTTTTTTGACAAAGGTACTGGAATGATTTGCCATTTTCTTCTACATTCCATTTTATGGAAGAGGAATCTGAAGCAAACAGGGCTAAGTGACTTGTCCAGGGTCACACAGCTAGTAAGTGTCTGAGGTAAGATTTGAACTCAGGAAGGTGAGTCTTCCTGTCTCCAGGCCTGACATTCTATTCACTGTCACCTAGGTCCCCTTGCAAATGTTGACTTAAATAGAGCTGACTTTAGGACATCAGAGGTTATTCTGCTTTGTCTCTCAGAACCTAGTGGCAAGTGCACTTATTAACCATGGGAATACCTGAATAGCTGGGCTGTGCTCACCATTTTCTGAAGAAGGGAGCCTCCCTGGATTTTATAGATCCAGGGGTGTTCAGAGAGCCTGAGCAGCTTCCTGTTCTGTATGGTTTCCTTTTTGCCTTTCCACTCATTATAATCTTGTTTGTTTGTTTTGTGTTTGTGTGCAAAAGTTAAACTAATTGAAGTCTAATTACATGGATTGCTTATTGTGTATGCCTAATTGCTATGGAGAATAATTATGATTATGTGTATGCTTGAATATGTCAGATGAACTAAGTTTTAATCAACTAAAACCTTAAATTCTCCATATACATATGTGCTTAGGTTTACTGTTAGCATGGTTGTTTGCTCACAATATCACACAAAGGAAAGAAAAAAAGAGGTTGTTAGTAAGTGTGCCTTAGGGGGGAAAAATTCTAAAAATGGTAGAAGAGAAAAATTGAGCAATGTGTTCTAGGAGGGTGCCCCATGTATTAAGTGTTAATATATTTCACCCAGACCAACTTTCTTTGTTGTTTATTCTAGGTTGGTTGGTAAGTGGAAAAGGCCTCCTATTGCCATTTGTAGAGAAATGGAACACATCTGGCGGAGTATTGTGTTCAAGTTATTTGACTGAAAAAAAAAGAACATCTATTTAACACCTTTCCAGATAGCTTAAAAACATTTTTTTCTCCTAGTCTATGTGACCCTATTTTTCCAGCTCTGGGTCACTTCTGGGTACATTATGTGTAGTTGTGGAAGCTTCTGACAAAAAGCTATCCCACAGAGATGTGATTGAGGGTATAACCATTTCTCACTTTGACAAAACCTGTTTAGAGTTCAGGTTGATGTGGAAAATAGAGCATTTAAGACCTCAGCACCAAATTCTTGATATAAAGTTTATAGTTAAACTCAACAGAGAGAATCTTTATGTGTTTTCCTCCTTATCAAAAAGGAAATGTTATTTAGAATTTAAAAAAACAGCGCAAAATAAAACAATGTCCCAACAGAAATGTTTTGAGACCTGCTTTCCTTTCCATACTATCCTGTACATCTACTCGCTGTGGTTCTCAGCCTTCCTAATGCCACAACCCCTTTAATATTCGTATGTGGGCCTATCTGCATGTGGGCCGCCCGCCTGGAGACGGATAGAGGAGTGGTGCCTCGGTTCCTAAGACCATCGGAAATGTGTTTTCCAATGGTCTTAGGTGACCCCTTGTGACCCCTGTGAAAGGGTCATTTGACCCCCAAAGGGGTCACGACCTACAGGTTGAGAACCACTGGTAGAGAGTTGACATGATGCTAGCTTTGCATTTAGTTTCTTTCAAAGTTAAGGCTTTTAAAAAATGAGAGCATAATTACAAAAGAGATACTTTCCCACTTTGCCTTGACAGAAACTAAGAAAAGAACATCATTGTTCTTATCAGACTGCTTGAATCTAGGTTTTGTTTCCTGGGGGAGACTAGGGGAATGATTTCAGTTCTTCCTGAATCTTTTGTGGAAAAAAATGTCTTACTCCAATATCTCAAGTCTATGTCTTTAATTCTTCTCCCAATGCCCCCTAGCCCAAGTGGATAAGAATATCATTCTGTTCACTTCTGTTCACTTCCCCCTAAGCCATCCATGCATTGAGGCCATTGCTGGGTGAGGTAACCTGACCCCTAAGATGTGGTGAAAAGAAATGAGTGACCCAATGTCATCAAAAGGTATAGTGGGGTGTCAGTTCCTCCTTTCTCTTGTAAAATGTCTTCTAGTGGTGTGGTTTAGGAGAAAACTGGTTTGGACCATCCCTTCTGACAACTGTCTCATTCTGAACTAGGCTTAACTCAGGCCTGTCCAGTGATTCAGACTTGGTCCTAGAATGTAGTTAGGTGTTCATAGGTCATAAATATAAAGCTCTAGGCAGGTAAATAGATTTATACTTTACTAATAAGATCAAACATAATATAATTCCTAATGCCTCCCCATTCACATCTGCAATCTGTAACATTTGGCTAGGAAAGAACACCTTGCTATTGCTGGGCAATAGGAATGCTGCTAAAAACTCTGCAGCACCTGTCCCCCATAAACTCAGTCTTTTATGCCTCCTGAGTGAAGGAAAACAAACCAGTAATTCTAACTTTAGTCCCCCAGGCCAACCAGGCCTCTTTTCCCCCTTAAAGAAAAACTAACCCTAGTGTATATAAAGTATGTACCTCTTCTACCAACATCCCTTACCAGAAAATAGGGCTGCCAAATTACCACCTGTTGTGTTTTTTTTTTCCAAATTTTCAACTAGGAAGGACCCAAGAATATGCCAGCTATTTCACTTAGCAATTTATATACCAATTTGTAACAGTCTTCTGACTGAAAGGAAAAGGATTCAGGGTAGGTCATACCCAATAATACAAAAATAATCCTGTAGCTAATATTTGTATATGGTTTTAAGGTTTGCAAAGTGCTTTTACACAAATTATTTCACTGTGTTCTCAAAGCAACTCTGTGAGGTAGATGTTATTATCCCCATTTCACAGATAAAGATACTGAGACTAGATTTTTCCCAAGGTTTAATATCTAGTAGGTGCAGAGCTAAAATTTGAACCTAGGTCTTTGAATGCAAGATCAGAACTTTACTGTGTATGTGTGTACACATGCATGCATGCATTAAGTTAGGGATGTGGGTACATACATGTTGTGGAAAATTGTCATATGTGTGCTATGAGACATGAAATGTAATGAAGAACTTATCACCTCTTTTGAGGTCCCTCATATTTTCTGTCCTTTTCTGTTTGAATATTTTATAGGCTATGCATTTTCAGTTCTGTAGAAACTAAGAATACCTACCAGTATAATATCACATTATAAACTAAGTTAGAAATTTGCAAATGAAAACATGAGACATGGGGAGTATAAAGAGAAAGAGACTGGTTTGGATAGTATTAGTTACAAAGTTTTGTATTGTCTGAGCTCAGATGTTGTGGACTTCCCTTGGATAATTCTATGATGAAGTAATTGGAAATTAACACTAAATGGAAATGGTGACTAATATGCACCAATTTTATTAACTTTGTGAAAATCTGGAATTTGTCATGAATTTTTTTTTGGCCAGGAAAATATTAATGGGACTAGGCAGATTGCCACTTTATGAAGACTTTTAAAAAATATTACACCTAGAGTAGGTTAACTTTTCAAAGGTGGGGTGCTAAGATTCCAAGGTCTATTGATCTTTCTTCTCTCTCTATTTACTCTTCCATAACTGATTCAATATCCTTTTTACCTTAGTCACTGTTCCAAATTTTCTCTTCTCTCCTCAAGCCATTTGAAGCACCCTCTCTCACGACTTTCATACTTTACTAAGAAAATCAAGTACATTTCACCATGAACTTTCTTTTCTTTATCTCACAGTCTACTAATATTATCCCCCACTCTCTCCTCTTTTATTCTAGTCTCTGACACAAAGACACTCCTTGTCAGGGTTCTCTCTTAGAGTGCCCTAACTTACCAACAGAGGCAACCGGTTACACACCCAACTCAATGACTCTAGCATACCTTTTAGGACAGAAGAGTCACGGCTCTGAGATCCAGACAGAAAAGTTTATTAAGGTCTCTCCATGGGGAAGCCTTAAAGCCATATACTAAGGCAGGCTTCCAAGATACCTCCAAGGCCTAGGTCTTAAATAGACCCCAGATCCACATACCATACATGATAGAGCCCAGCTAAACAGAATTGTGAGAGGGGGAGTGCAATCACAAGGGTATGAAGGCCCCAGGGTGTGGAGACGCCAATCAGGAACAGCAGATAACCCCACGCAAGAGAGTCTTGAGTCAATGCAGTATCCCCTGGCCAGGGACAGTGCAATATGCTCTGACCTCCACGTGACCCAACTAATTCCCAGGCCTCAAACACTTTCCTGTGGCATGACACGACCGCTTGCAATGTGAACCTCACAACTCCTCATGTCTAAAATCATTTTCTTTATGGGTGCCCTTGATCCTGTTCCTTCCCCATCTTCTCCAGAAGATTGCTTCCACTATCAGTCTCCCATTGTATCTAATCTTCAATATCTCCCTGGTTTCTTCCATTGCATTAAAAACATGCCAATCTGTCCATCCTTGAAAAAACAAGACTACCAAAGTAACCCAAATTAGATTCTATCATCCCAAACAACTTCATCCTATCTTCTAGTCTAAACTCCTAGAAAAAACTTTCTACCCTCACTCATTCAATTTCCTCTCTTCTTACTCTTCTAAATTCTCTGCATTCTGACTTCCAGCCTCATCACTCAACTGGAGCTACTCTCTCCAAAGTTACTGATGATCTTTTAATTGGCAAATCTGATAGCCTTTTCAGGTTTTATTCTTCTTGACTCTCCTCCCATCCTAAATGCTGTTTCCTCTCTTATTTTTTTTTAATTGTTATTTTTAATCTATGGAATAAAACAAGCATTTCCATAACATAGTATAAAAAAAAAGTTGATTGCACATGAAATTGCAAATTTTTTATGTACAACTTCCCATATTTTCTTTTCTTTTCTCCCTTACCAGTGCCCTACACACACACACACACACACACACACACACACACACACACGCACATGCACATGCACACACACATGCCACATACATAATACATATATTTGTAAAATAATTCTATACATCTGTTTATCAGTTTTTTCTCTGGATGCAGATAGCATCTTACTTCATATGTTCTTTATAGTTAATTTGGGTATTTCTAATAATCAAGTTAACTTATTTATTCAAAAACATTCTTAAAACAATATTGTTTGTACTCTATACAATGTTTTCTTGGTTCTGTTCATTTTGCTCTTCATTATTTTGTGCAGGTCTTTCCATATTTTTTTAAGGTCATTGAGCTCATCATTTCTTATAGCACAGTAGTATTCCATCACAATCATATACTACAACTTGCTCAGCCATTCCCCAATTGATGGGCATCCCTGCAATTTCCAGTTCTTTCCTGCCACAAAGTTTTCTTGAGTTATCTTGATGCTATTCTCTTTTTGTTCTCCTCCTACTTGTCCTACTACTCCTAAGTCTCCGTTGGTGAAACAACACTCATTTTATACCAACTAAAATGTGGGGTGGGTGTCTGGCTCTGACTTAGACCTTTTTATTTTCTCTCTCTATATATACTTTCTTGATTTCTGAACTTACCAGTTCCCATGTGCTCAATGGATGTCTTTATGAAAATGACTCCTAGATCTCTATATATCTAGCCCTAGGCTCTCCTCTGAGTTCCAGGCTCATGTCACAAACTACCTACCAAATATTTCAAACTAGATGTCCCATAGGTAGCTCAAACTCAATGTGGCCAAAATGTAACTCATTATCTCCCCTCCCCCTCACTTGGAATTTCCAAACTTTCATATTTCTGTACATATCTCCAGAGCCTTCTATCTTTAACTCCCCACTCTTACTGACACCAGATAGCTAATCATCTGTCAATTTTATTATTTCTATTGTTTCTTTTATTTTATGGTTTCTCCTTCTACAACATCCCTTGCATAAACTCTTTTTCTTCATCTTCTTCATCCTCTTTTGCCTGAAGCATTTAAAAAACTTAATTAATAATCATCTCTCAGGTCTCTCCCTACTTCAAATCCACATAGCTAAAAAACTAATTTTTCTAAAGCACAGGTCTGACCATGTCATCATTCTGCTCAATGAACTTCAATGTCTCCCTATGACCTTTAAGGTCAAATATTAGCACCTCTGTTTGCCATTTAAAGTTCTCACAACTTGGTCACATCCGATGTCTACAACTTCATTATACATTTACTCCCCTCTGCTTACTCAACACTTTAACCTGACTGGTTTTCTTCCTGTTCCTCACTCATGAAACTGTCTCTCATCTCTTTGCTTTTGCATTGGTTATCCTCTAGATATGGAATACACTCATTCCTACCCTTCACCATGTAGAATCTCTGTTTTTTTCAAGATTCAGCCCAAGTACTACCTTCTCCATGAAGTGGTACTCATCTTCATGGCTTTCTCTCTTGACCCTCCTGACCACATCATAGCTTATTTCCTTGTCTTCTCACCAGCTCACACCTCTTGTTAGAATTTATGTGTTAAGTATTTATATTAAATTCTTGTTAGAATTTAAGTTGATCTCAAATTAATGAAGATTTTATTCACCTCCCTTCTTTCACTTATTCACATATAACACAACATTGTGGTTAGGATGCTCTGTACCCCATGGTTCTGATGACAGAACATTTTGAATCTGAATGAAAGTACATTCACATGTTACTGAGTAAATCAAATAAACAAAATAATTGGCAGCTGGCATAAAGTTTGGGAACTTGAGTTGTCCCATATTGAACTAGTCATACTTGCATTTTAAAAAAGTGATTGCACATCTAGAACTGTGCCCAAAGGGCTATAAATAAGTGCATATGCTTTGACCCAGCAATACAACTTCTAGAGTTATATCCCAAAGAGATCAGAGAAGTGGGAAGAGGACCCATATGTATAAAAATATTTATAGCGGCTCTTTTTGTGGTGGCAAAAAATTGGAAAAGAAGGGGATGCCCATCAATTGGGGAACGGCTGAACAAGTTGTGGTATCTGAATGTAATGGAATACTACTGTGATATAAGAAATGAGGAGCAGACAGATTTCATAATAACCTGGAGAGACTTATATAAACTGATGCTGAACGAGAAGAGCAGAACCAAGAGAAATTTGTACACAATCACAGACACATCATATGTGTGACGGCTAACTTCAATAGACTGGGCTCCTCTCAGCAACATAAGGTTATGACAACCCCAAAAGACTCAAGATTGAAAGAGATATACACATCCGGAGAAAGAGATGCAGACTCTGAATGCAGATTGAAACAAACTACTTGCTCTCTCCCTTTTTCTTGTTTTGTTTCCTCTTTCCCACTGATTATTCCATCAGTTACAATTCTTCTCTACAACTTGACTAATGATTAATGGGAAGATATCTGTAGATCCTCTGAGTGCACGCTGCCATGATGGGGGGGTGTAGAAGGAGGGGGAGAAAAATCTGAAACTCAAGGGACTGTAGAACTGAGTGTTGTAAACAAAAAATAAATAAGCCAATTTAATTTAAAAAAAGAAAAAAAATGATTGCACTAGATTAATTGTAACTTAGGTTTCTAATTATTGCCACAAATGCTGAAAGAAGTGAAAATGGTAAAGTGTGGTTAGCCACAATGTGGGAAAAAGCAAAACAAAAGTCAAATAGTGGGGGAAAATCTCTATACCTTCTGCAGTTTTCCTCCAAATGGATAAGGAAAAAAAGAACATTAGTAGTCATTGAGCATTTATTAAGACTCCAATATATTCAAGGCATTGTGCTAAGCACTGGGGTTACAAAGCGTGATATGACACAGTCCCTGCTCTTAGAGAAGATATTAAATAGAGGGAAGGATAAATGACCAAATAGCTACAGTACAAGAAAGTCAGATGAGAGAGAAACAGAGAGAGAGAGAGAGAGAGAGAGAGAGAGAGAGAGAGAGAGAGAGAGAAAGAGAGGGAAGAAGAAAGACAGAGACAGAGAGAGACAGACAAAAAGGAGAGAGACAGACACAGACACAGAGACACAGAAATATTGTCAGAGAGCTATGAGAAAGTTGAAGATGAGCAAACTGATCATTTTCTTTTTATAAAAAAATCTGAATTTAACAAATAGAGAAAAGAGAACATTTCTATATCCAAAGTAGAACAGAAAAAGAGGATTGTATATGAAACCACAAAGCTCTATCACACACAGGGTACTTAAAAAGTGTGTAATAAATTCAACATGCTACTTTCAAAGCTGTACAGCTTTGTCTGTTTCCCTCCAAAATTCCATCTGTTCCCTTCTGTGCATTTTAAGAAAATCTTTCTTTCTTCTCTCCTCCCCACTTTTTCCTTCTCCCCTCCTCTTCTTTTTTCTCCTCCTTTTTCTCCTCCTCCTTCTTGTTCTTCATCAGGGTTAAGTATTTTTTTTTGAGAGGGAAAGGCAAGGCAATTGGGATTAAGTGACTTGCCCAAGGTCACACGGCTAGTAAGTGTGTCAAGTGTCAGAGGCCGGGTTTGAACTCAGGTCCTCCCAACTCCAGGGTGGGTGGTCTATTCACTGCACCACTTGGCTGCCTCAGGGTTAAGTCTTTCCAAATTTTTGTCATCTTTTTTTCTTTACAATGTTAGAAATTGTTAGAATTTGTTAGAAATTGTTCTCATAGTTCTGCTCACTTCACTCTTCATTAATTTACCCAAGCTTTCTCATATTTAACTGAAAATTGTGCCATTACTTACTGTGTAATAATATCCCATTACATTCATATACCATAATTTATTAGGCCATTCCCTAATTAAGGGGCAGCCCTCTTAGTGTTCTGTTCTTTATCGCTATAAAAAGAGCTGCTACAAATATTTTTGTCCTTTGGTTTTTAAAGCCCTTCACAATTTAGTCTCTTCTTACTTTTCCAGTCCTTATATTTTCATTCTCTCTATGATCTTTACAATCCATGCTGTCTTCCTTGCTATTCCTCATACAAGATATTCCATTTCCTAACACCTTGCATTTGTACTATTTGTCCTCCTGTTCCTGGAATGACACTCCCTCTCCCCCAACCTTATCTATTGCTGTTGGCTTCCTTCAACTCACAACTATGTCACTTTCTGCAAGAAGCCTTTCTAATTCCCTTTAATGCTAATACCTTCATTCTGAGCTTACCTCAACCGTATTATCTTTGTGTATTGTCTCATGTGTCCATTTCCTCTTTCTTTGATCTCTTAGCTTAAAATTATAAACCTAATAGTGTTATCACACAAAAGCAGTGGATAGTTTAATGACTTTGGGGGTATAGTTCCAAATTGCTTTCCAGAAGAACTAAACCAATTTGCAGCTCCACTAACAATGTACCAGTGTGACTGTAGTCTCTGCAAGCCTTCCAACAACTGATTTTTATCATTTTTTGGGTAATATTTGCCAATCTGATGTGTATAAGATGGAACTGCAGAGATGCAATACTTTATATTATACTAATTATTAATGATTTTAGAGTTTTTTTATATGGGTATTGATCACTTATATCTCTTCCTTTGAGAACTGTTTGTTAATGTTTTTTGAACATTTGTCTATTAGGCAATAGATGTTATTTTTATGTATTAGAATCATTTCCCCAATATGTCTTCTAAATGAGACCTTTATAAGAGAAACCTACTGTGCAACAATTTTTCTCAGTTAACTGTTTCCCTTTTAATTTTAACTACATCCATTTATTGGGGGCAAGGGTACAAAGGTACAAACTTTTAAAATTTGATGTGATCCAAATTATCCTTTTTTATGTTTTATGTTATTCTTTATCCCTTTTCTGTTTAACTAACAAGTATTTATGAAATGCCTACTTTAGTGCAGGGGATAGAATGCCAGGCTTGGAATCAGAAAAACCTGAGTTCAAATGTGGATACAGATGCTTACTAGCAATATGACCCTGGGCAAGTCACTTAACCACTACCTGCTTCTGTTTCCTGATCTGTAGAGTGAGGATAACAATAACACCTATCTCATATGGTGGTTATAAGGTTCAAATGAGATAATAATTGTAAAGTGCTTAGCACAATGTCTGACATTTAGTAAGTGCTATATATTAACTATTATTACTACATATCATACATTGTGCTAAGCATTGGAGATTCAAAGAAATAATTAAAAAACAATTTCTTCCCTCAAGGAGCTCATATCTTAATGGAGAAGGTAACATATAAATAAATAAACATAAAATTCATCTAGATGAATTTTCCTGTTACTTTTCTAACTCTGTAAAGCAATCCTTTGGTATCTGATTCAATGTAGATTTGTTATTTAAGTCCTTTGCTATTAAAATTATATGTCTTGGCCCCGTGATGAGCAATTAATATTTCTCCAATTGTTTCAGTTTGTCTTTATCTCTGTAAAGAGTGTTTTGTAGTTGTAGTCATGCAGTTTTTCTGGGTGTCTTGTTATTTAAACTCCTAAATATTTAAAATATTCAATTGAATGGAATTTATCTTTCTAGCTCTTCCCGCTAGGTTTTAATGGCAATGTTATAAAAGGCTGTTGATTTGTTTGGATGTATTTTACGTCTTGCTATTTTACTAAAGATATTATTTTTACTAAATTTTAATTGGCGCTGTAAGGTTTCCTTTGTAGACTGTTATATTTGAAAAAAAGTGATATTTTCTCCTTTTGCTTATGCTTCTTCTATCAAATTATATTTAAATGATAGTGGTGATGATGAATATCTTTGCTTTACCCCTGATCGAAATGGAAAGGCCTCTAGTTTATCGCAGTCACATATAATATTGCTTAGCTTTCTTACTATTTGCTACTATTTATTACATTAAAGAAAATTTCATTTGGTTTTGCTTTATTATTTTTTCTGAAATGAGTATTATATTTTGCCAAAAGCATTTTTGCATGTATTGATATAGTCGTGTGAATTTAATTATATTTTATAAATAGAATATAGCATAGTTTTTTCTAATATTAAACCAACCTTGCATTCTTGATGCAAAGTAAATATTATCTGACCATAATGCGCAATATTTTTGATGTGTTGCAAGAGCCTCTTTGTTACTATTTTAATTAATTTTTTGTGTAGATATTCATGAAGGATATTAGTTTATGATTTTCTTTTTCTGATTTGTCTCCTGATTGTTTAGGTATCAAAACCTTATTTATATCATAAAAAAGAATTTAATAGAATCCATTCATTTTCCTTCATTCCTCTCCAACCTGCATTTACTGACTCCTCTCTGAGACTTTACATTTTTGCCCTCTTTACTCTTGCTTTCTCATTTTCTTGTATTGTCTTTTCCTATCAGAATATAAGCTCTTCGAAGGCAGAGACTTTCTGCTTACATTTATATTCTCAGTGGCTAGTACGTGTTTTGCACATAATAAGTGCCTAATAATTGTTTTCTTGTTTTCCAATTTTGTAAAATGTATGCAATAGTGGAATAAATTGTTGTTTGAATCCCTCTGGTTTTCTTTTATTCCCCTTGGAAGCTGATTTATGGTTTATTCCATTTCTTTTTTGGGTTATTTAAAATTTCTATTTTGTTAATCTCAATATTTTATATTTTGGCATATATTTATCTGGGCAGCTAGATAGAGCAGTGCTGGGCCTGGAATCTGGAAGACTTATTTTTCTGAGTTTAAATCTGGACTCAGACACAGTAACTGTGTGAGCCTAGGCAAAATCACTTAATCTTGTTTGCCTCAGTTTCCTCATCTATAAAATGAGCTGGAGAAGGAAATAGCAAACCACTCTAGTATCTTTGCCATGAAAACCCCAAATGGGGTCATGAAGAATCAGACACAACTGAAATGACTGAACATATATTCATCTATTTCATTTAAATTGTCAGTTTTATTGGCATTTAATTGGATAAAATAATTCCTAATAACCTCATTTATATCTTCCCACTTTGTTAACGGTTTCTTCTTTTTTCATTTTTTGCTACTGGCAACTTTTTTTTTCCTCTCCCTTTTAATCAGAGTAGCTCATAGTTGACACATTTTAATGACTTTAAAGAGAGATTCCAATTATTTGTCAATTCATTTTTTGTGTTTCAATCTTTAAAAATCTCTTTTGATTCTCAGAATTTCTATTTTTGTTTAATTTTTACATTACAAACATTTCCAGATTGCTCCTTCTCTGGGAGAGATCATTCATAACAAAGTAAAATGTTTGAGTGAAACTAGAAATTCAATGAGTTTCATCATCATTTCTCATGGATGGCCATAGTATTGCATGTGTGTATCTAGACATACATGATATATATATAGCATAAAATAAATTTAATAACTGCAAATACATAAAAATTTGTTAAATATGAGTTAATTTAGGAGGGAAGGCATTACTGGTTAGGGGAATCAAGAATGGCTTCATTCAGAAGATAGTGTCTGAGTTTCACGTTAAAGGAAAAGGAGGCCTATGTGCTGGAGATATTAAGGAGTGCATTCCAGGCATGTGAGACTATTACTGATATATATTGATATATATTGATCATAGTTCTTACAGTTCTCAAAGTTTATCTCAAACATTTTCATATACATTGTTCTCCTGCTTCTGTTCATTAGCTTTAGTACATAGTTCAAGTCAATTTTAGATTTTTTTTGGCAATTTGAGTCTTTCATTGTATATGAACTGCCACAACTGATTTTCATTTAGAGTATAAATATAGTGATGTCAAATCCTTTCCTCCTTTCGTAGAGAGAAAGGATAAAAAGCATGGATGAGATAGTATGAAGGTAAGAAAACAAACCTTCTCACTATTCATACCCCTCCTTTATCTTTTCCCCTTCCCTTCGGTTGGAAATAGCTAATTCCTCATCAGCCAGTCATGGGAGGAAATGTCAGAAAGGATGCCTTCTATATCCTGATAAACTTTCCCTGTTGACTCTGACCGGAGCCTAGACGTGATTGCTTCTATCTGTGTCTAATGCAGCCTGATTATGAGCAAGGGAGTATTTTAATACTCCTTCTGTTATTACTTGTTCACTGTAGGACAAATGGCTGGATAAGGAACTTCACTGGTCATATTACTCCCTTTGGTAAATCTGATTTTAAAAAGGTCACGTGTAATAGATACCTGACTGAATGTACTGTGAGAAAAGAGCTAGCTTTGGAGAAAAAGGACATAGGTTCACATTGTAGCCTTGCTCCTTGCTACCTGTGTGACCTTTGACTTGATTCTCAACTTCCATAACTCTCAAATTCCTCACCTATTAAATAAGAGTGGGCCAGATGTTCTGTGGGGCTGTGTCCCACAAGTTTAAGAAATACTGTTCTAAAGTACCTCTAGGCCTTAAATTTATAATTCTATGATATGAATGATTACATGAGTGCATTTCCATATTGATCTCTAAATTTTTGAAAAGTCAGAATCACATAGAACACCACAGTTGGAAGAGACTCTGAGATATCAAGTCTAATCCATACTTGAACTTGAACCTCTTCTACAATGTCTCCAAAAAGTGATCATTCAGTATTTGCTAGACAACCTCTGGCTTTACCTCCAGAAGCAACCTTCCATTTCACTTTGAAGAAACCTTGCTTGGTTATGAAGATTTTATCTGAATTAAACCAAGATCTAATTCTCTTTAACTTATTCCC
The DNA here is from genome assembly GCA_028627135.1 of Pseudochirops cupreus. Taxonomy (NCBI): domain Eukaryota; kingdom Metazoa; phylum Chordata; class Mammalia; order Diprotodontia; family Pseudocheiridae; genus Pseudochirops; species Pseudochirops cupreus. The sequence continues at coordinate 72,712,834 of CM053584.1, forward strand.
ATTGACTCTAGTTCCACTGTCTGAACAAACCTATTCTGTCTTCTCTCTGATATAACCTTTCAAAAGCTTTAAGATGACTCTTGTCTCGCCTTTGAGTCTTCTCTTTGCCAGGTTTGCAATTGATCCTCATATAATATGTCCACCAATCCCCTTCCCATCCTCATCCCCTTCTGGATGTGTTCCATTTTATTAATATCTTTCCTAAAATAAGGCACTGGGAACTCAATACAATACTTTGCATGTCACTTGATCAGGGAGTGCAGTGGGACTATAATCTCTCAAATTTTGGATCCTATATTTCTCCAAATAAACCCTAAAATTGAATGAGGTTTTTTATATCAAATTATATGATTGATTCATGTTGAGGCTTTCAATCTACTGAAACCATTAGATTTCTTTCATAAAGGACAGTATACTTTTGTGAATGTAGTGATGAACTTCAGATTGAAGTGTATGTTGTCTGCAGTATTTCCTTAATCTGTCAATCTAGTAATCTTGTCTAAAAGAAAATTAGGTTACTCAGGCATATTTCTTTTTAATGAACCCATACTGCATCATAGTGATCACCACTTCTCCAAGTCCTGGCAAAACATCTCTCACATATGTTCAAAAATCCTTCGAGACATTGATAACATTGTCATCAGCCTGTTGTTTGAAGCACCTTCCTTCTTCTGAAAACCTGAAGTAATGTATGCCTATCTCCAGACATGTGACATCTTTCCTCATTCCAGTCCATCCTACACATTGTTGCTAAGATAATTTTACTTCAACACAGATCTGACAATGTAACCTTCCTACCCAATCAACTCTGTCAGCTCTCTATTGTTTTTAGGATTAATAAACTTCTCTGTTCAACTTTTAAAGCCTTATACAACCTGGTTTCAACCTATCTTCCCATCTCTTTGAGTATTACTCCTCACTCACCCACAGTGAAACTGACTTTCTGTCTGTTCTCACACATGATGCACCATGTCCTTCTCTATGCCTTTAGAGTAATAGTCTCACATGCCTGGAATGCACTCCTTAATATCTCCAGCACGTAGGCCCCCTTTTCCTTTAACATGAAACTCAGACACTATCTTCTGAATGAAGCCATTCTTGACTCCCCTAACCAGTAATGCCTTCCCTCCTAAATTAACTCATATTTAACAAGTTTTTATGTATTTGCAGTTATTAAATTTATTGTATGCTCTATTTATCATGTATGTATAGATACACACATGCATGCATACATGTATACATACATACATACATGTATACACACATACATATTTATTGTTTCCCCTATTAGAATGTAATCCCCTTAGGAGTACAAATTGTTTCTTCGGGGCAGCTAGGTGGCCAGTGAATAGAGCACTGGCCCTGGAGTCAGGAGGACCTGAGTTCAAATGCAGACTCAGACACTTAACACAAAACTAGCTGTGTGACCTTGGGCAAGTCACTTAACCCCAACTGCCCTACCTTTCTCCCTCCAAAAAGCACAAAAAAACCCCAAAACCAACCAGATTGTTTCTTCCTTTGCAACTGTATTCCCAGCGTCAAGCATAGTATCTTGGACATAGTAGATACTTAATAAATGCTTACTGAGTTTTGATTGATTGGTTGTTCTCTCCCATTCCACAATTATTCAAAGATCACTAGCTTCTGAAAGGTGAAGCCACATTTTAAGCTAGATTTGTGACACTACACCTTAATTACAAAACTTAATTGAATTTGCCGTAACATTTTCCCAAACATCTGACCATGACACTAACTTGTAAGCATATTTTCTTCAAGTGCTAGAAATTGATCAAATTATGATTTAGATGACATAATTATGACCAAAGACATAAAGGTTCTGTGATTTCATTGGCACTGGGAACTATTGGGGGCACATAACAATTGTGACTTGCCCAGGGTCTCAATGCTAGAAAGTCTTAGAGTCAAGTCTTGAACCCAGATTTACTTACTCAAAGTCCAACATTCTGTTTAGCACACCAATGTTACTTGTTTATAGAATTATAAGCAACCACAAAATTATTTAGAAGATGGATTTTTCCCCTTACAAAATCAAGTTCAAAGGTTTTTCAAAGTACTCTCTGTTCAGCTGCTGTTCAGAAGCAATATTTTTTTGAGACTAATACATGGCAGCATTTAAGGTTCTTAGACTTTATTATAGGTAGACTTGGACTGAGTGGAGCAGCATTTTTCTGAGCAGCATGCTGGAGCCTTTTGTTAGGGAAAGTGCTTTAGCAACAAAATTGCTGAACAGAATAGCATTCACCAGAAATCTCTTGGGAGAAGTTACGAACACAAGTAAGCAATGAAGAATGTCACTTGTATTTGAGGACTCTTTTGTTTATACAAGACAGGTACCAGGCAGGAAGCCAAACTTTTTATAATGTCTGTTTTTGTATCCATTGAATCATAGATGTAGAGAAAGCTTCTTTGTTAGGGGGCTGAAAGTCATTTGTTCATCTTTGGCACTAGTCAGCCATTAAAAATATTCCATATGCTTAAGATAAGATATAAATCCTTTAGGCCCTGTCTCTGAAATATCTTTCAAAACAACTCCTCTTTTATATTCTAACTTCTACTACTTTTTTTTTT
>CM053584.1:72715922-72732091 GCA_028627135.1 Pseudochirops cupreus
GATCAACAATAGTTTTGGCTGCTGGTGATACATGCAGACATATGATACATATATACATACATATATGACTGAATGTATGTATGTATTTAGATATGCATACCATATCCACCCTAGCTAGCTACATAGGATAGATAGATAGGTAGATAGATAGATAGACAGACAGACAGACAGACAGACAGATAGATAGATAGATAGATATAGATGATAAGTAGGTAGGTAGATAGATAGGTAGATGATAGATAGGTAGGTAGATAGAAAGATAGATAGATGATAGTAGGTAGGTAGATAGAAAGATAGATAGATGATAGGCAGGTAGGTAGATAGATGATAGATAGACAGACAGATAGATAGATAGATAGATAGACAGATAGATATAGATGATAGGTAGGTAGGTAGATAGATAGATAGAGATAGAGACAGAGATATATTCTTATCTGATTTTCACAACAATACTGTGACATAGATTATCTCTACTTTACACATTAAGAAACTAAAACTGAGAAGAATTAAGTGACTTTCCTGAGGTCACACTGCTAATGTCTGAGGTAGGATATGACTTCAGATCTTCTTACCTCAAAGCCCAACACTCTATCCATTATGCCACCCAGCTATTTATTTCATTTTTTACATAAACTTCTCTCATTAACTTAGTCATTATTATTTATAAGTGAATCAAATTGCTGAAGCAGACTGAAGGAAAAAGAACTGAGCATTAGCAAGAACAGATCCAAACAAGCTCCAACAATTAAATTATTTATGGGCTGACCCCAGACCCCTCACAAATCTGCCTAAATTCTCTCTCCTTCTTCAAAAGCAGGCTATGGTTTTAGCTTCTAAAAGAAACACAAGTCCTTCAATAGGCGCAATAGAATGAACCATAAAGAAAAAAGTAAGAACAAGTAAACAATAGTTCCTCATTGCAGATGCAAGGGTTACATATCATTGCTGATTGAACAGGTGGCAAATGAGTTACATTTCCCAACTGAAAAGTCCAATAGGAAATAGGATTCCTCTTATCATCACCAACAAAATAATGCCTCCTTAATCTCACTATTCTCTTGTTCTATGGCAGTGGTTCTCAACCTTCCTAATGCTGGGACCCTTTAATACTCGTATGTGGGCATATCTGCATGTGGGCGGACCTGCCTGGAGACAGATAGAGGAGCTGTGTCTCAGTTCCTAAGACCATCGGAAATATGTATTTTCTGATGGTCTTAGGTGACCCCTGTGAAAGGGTCGTTCCACCCCCAAAGGGGTCGCGACCCACAGGTTTAGAACCTCTGCTCTACAGGAATATGTAGCAAAAAGTCATAGAAGAAACAGCACTGGATTTGGAATCAAGAGAGACCTGAGTTTTGAATCCTACCTTTTTTTCTTATTAACAATGGCAAATCACTAAATTTCTTGAAGCCTCATTTTTAATTTTTAATTTTTAATCAAATAAAGACAAAGTCTATCATTTCTACATCACAGCAAAAAACTGACCTAGAAAACAGTTCCTGGAGAGACAATATCAGAATCATTGAACCCTCTGAAAGCCGTACTCCAAAAGAGGATCTGGGCAGTATCTTTCAAGAAATGATCAAGGAAAACTGCCCTGATACTCTGGAACAAGAGGGCAAAAGAGACACTAAAAGAATCCACTGATCACCTTGGGAAAGAGATCCCGAAATAAAAACTCCAAGGAGAATTGTAGCCAAATTTCAGAACTGTTAGGTCAAGGAAAAAATACCACAAGTGTCCAGAAAGAGACAAGCCAAATATGAGGGAGTCACAATCAAAATCACACAGGACTTGGCAGCTGCAACATTAAAGGACTGGCAGGCATGGAACACGATATTCTGGAGGACAAATGAACTAGAATTATAACCAAGAATCACTTACCCAGCAAAATTAAGCATAATACATCAAGGGGAAAAATGTTCATTCAATAAAATAGAAGGATTTCAAGCTTTCATAAAAAGACCAGAATTGAAAAAAAAAAGTTGGCCCCCAATATCAATACCCAGGAGAAGCGAAAAAGGTAAAAATGGAAAAGAAAATATAAGGGATTCAATAGAGCTAAACAATTTACATCCCTACGTGGGAAGATGATACTTGTAATTCTTAAAAATTGTATTACTAATGGTATGGCTAGAAGAAACATACATAGGAAGAAGGTACAGGTATAAGGTGGATTTGAGGCAACAAAAAAAAAATTAAGGAATGAGAAAGAGAAGGATATTAGGTGCAGAAGAAATAGAATGGGGTAATTATCTGTCATGGTAATAGAAATTTGAAGATCTTCCCTGCCCCTTAATAAGACTAAGGGAATTTGAAGATCTTCACTGATTTGAAGATCTTCCCTGCCCTCAAATAGACTGAATGTAATCACATGGAGCCCGTGGTAGGAGGGGTTTGCTGAAAGGTAGAACAGAGCCCACAGGAAGCTGGTAGTCAGAGCAGTTAGAGACAAAAGGAGCAGAGGACACACTCAGGCAGACATCTAGGCTTGTGAGTGTTGGTTTGTGGGAAGGCTAAAGGATGGTGTAGGCTCTCTGTGGTGTTATGGCTTATTAACTTTGCTACTATAATGGATTCAGTTTTCTGGTTTGGGGATTCAGTTTTCTGGTGTTCGAATAAATGTTTTGCTTTTGTCTTATATAGAGAGAGTCTGTTATATTTTGCAATTGAGCCCTATACTAGCATATTTACAGTTGCCATTGGCACTGTGAATATTGCATTGGCACTATGTTATCTCAGATAAAGAGGTGTGAAAGATTTGTTACAGTGGAGGGGAAGATGGGAGGGTGGGTGATAAGCATCTCTTGAACTTTATTCGCATCAATATTGACTCAAAGAGGGAATCATATACCCAGTCAGTTGAATATAGAAATCCTTCTTACCTGACAGGGTAGTAGGAGGGAAAGAGATGAAGTAAAGGGGGAGGAGGTGCTGACAGAATGAAGGACAGATCAGGGGAGGTGGTTAGGGGTGAGGAGTTAAGGGGTAAAAGGAGAGAGGGGACAGATAGGAGGAAGAATATGATAGAGGGAAATACACAGGAAGTAATTATATCAGTGAATATGAATGAATGGGATGAACTCTCCTATAAAATGGAAGTGAACAGAGTAGTGGATCACAAAACAGAATCCTAGAATTTGTTGTTGACAAGAAATACTCTTGAAGAAAAGAGATACACAGAGAGCAAAGGAAAGGAGCTGGAGCAGAATCTATTATGCTTTAGCTAAAGCAAAAAAAAAAAAAAGCAAGGATAGCAATACTGAATTTGAACTCAGATCTTCTTGACTCCAGACCCCAGTGCTCTAACCACAGCACTACCTACACTTTAACATATCTGCCCACAAAACTAATGCAAAGTGAGGCTGTATCAATTGAAGAATATGGTCCAAGCTGAGAGATGATAATAATAATACACTTTGTAATCCCCAGAAAATATCTGGAATATTATATTCAGTTCCAAGTATCACATTTTAAGATGACCATTGATAGACAGGAATACATGGAGACTAATGCAACCCAAATTATGAGAGAACTTAAAATCATGTCCTATGAGGAAACACTGAGGTAATAAGAGATTTTTAGGACCAAGAGAGGATATAGGACATGATCACTCTTTTCAAGTGTTTGAAAGGATAGGATTATTATTCTGTGTAGCTCAAGAGGGCAGAATTAGGACCAATGGTGAGAAGTTAGAGAGGGGAAGATTCTGTCAGTTACTTAACAAGGATTTATTAAGCTCTTACTATGCACCAAGCACTATACTGAGTTCTAGGGATACAAAGAAAGGCAAAAACACACCTTGCCCTCAAGGAGCTCATATTCTAATGAGGAGGACAACATGAAAACAACTGTGCACATACAAGTCAACATACATTTCTTATACATCTTGATCTGACATAAAATATATAGAGTGAAAGTAATCTCTCAGGGAAGACAATAGCATGGGGATGGGGTCAAGAAAGGTTTCATAGGACAGGTGGGATTTTAGCTGAAACTTGAAGGAAACCAAAGAAACCAGAAGATGGAGTCAAGGAGGAAGAGCCTTATATTAGCAGAAACCTTCTTAACAAATCATTCTACACAAAGATCTAATTGAATACCTCATAAAAGATTGAATTCCTCATCAAAGGAAGTGTGTAAGAGGAAACTGGGTAAACATCCACCATGGATGGAGAGAAATTCAGAGCAGGATGTTAATCAGACTCTGGCCTCCACCAAAGGACCTACCCCCTAGGCAAGATAAGAAAATAGCTTACATTTGGCTAATTATTTTGTACCTTAAATCAGGATTTTACTAAAAACCAAGGTGGAAACTTCACCAGACTATGTCAGCAGGAATAAAGTTCCTGAGGATCCAGAAGCAAACAAGGCTCTGAGGCAATATCTGGGACCACTCCAAAGAGCAGTTAAGAAGAAGCAAACAGAAGAAGGTCATCAGCAAAAGTAGATCTTTGGACCAAAGCCAAGGTCGGCAAGGGAATAGGTACATGGAGACAAGGAGAAGAGATCTAGGTAAATGGACATTTTGATTGACTGTTCTGTGGCCATGAGAGCAACCACTCCACCCCTTCCTCTTTTTTATTCTTTGGTTCTAACAATTCCTTCACTTGCTAGGATGATCTTTGGGGTCCTTTCCAACTGCAAGATTCTATAATTCTAATAAAAACCTAGAATCCTTCCACCTCTAGACTTCTTGTAGCTTAGCTAGCTAATAAAACTAATATCAAATATGAGGTTTTAAAAAACCCTAACTATTGTTATGTCTTATTTGTTGTCTTCAAAAACTAATAACATTTTATAGAATAATAAAATCTCAGAGCTAACGGGAATCTGAAAAGCCACCTATTGTGATTATCAGCAGGAGAGGTTGGGGAGGGAAAGATTTGGGAATAACTAAAAAATATTTTTGCCCTAACTTCTCTTACTCAGCCTTGTAAAAATCTAGGGACCAAGGCATTGGACAAAGAGAATTTCCCAACTATGGAAACAAACAGACAATAACAAACACGAAAAAAAACAGAATAAAATTCTTGTAGGTCACACATTGACAGATGCCCCACGTCCCCTCCAACATCCAACATTTTCCTTTTTTTGTCATATTAGCCACTCTGATAGGTGTAAAATGGTACCTCAGAAGCAGAAGTTTTAAATCATTGCATTGCTTCCCAGGAGCCATATAGATATAGTTTTAGTTATACTGACCACGTGCTTGGTATATGATTTTTGAAAGTCTTAAACATTTGAAAACTTCACAGCAATCATTCATCCTCCAGTCAGAGAAAAATAAAATTTTGGCAATCAAATGATTTTATTTTGTTCAAAAGTTTAGAGATAAATTCAATGCCCAGGTCTAGTAACTCAATCACCGAAGGTACCTGGTACAAGAGTATTTTCCAGCTTCTTTCAATTATAGTCTTAGAATTTCTATTTTTGCCTGTAATGCCCTGTTTTGGATGCATTTTAATTTTGAAAATTACAATGAATCATTTTTTGGGAGGAAGACAGAGAAATTAAGCAAGTAAACAAAGCAGGTCTAGCCTTTCCTTCCTTCCATTAAATAATTCAGAACTAGGTAAGGAAGCAAAATGTTGAGTTCTATAGTTTGTTTGCTACCTTATAAAATCAACCTTTCTTTTGGTTTTTCGTCACCACAAGTAAACAGTTGACAAAGTATCAAACTTTATAAGTCAAGATCACATTTCATTTTGTTATTTTCATATCAGCCACCTGCTGTAGGTTCTCAAGTTACTGACGTCTAGGCTATAATACTTTCTGTGGTTTAAAAAAAGTCAATTAATTAACTTTTATGACTGTAGACTGCCACTGACGTCTTGCATGCCTTTGTATAAAGTCACGCCCCTAAGTCTGGGAAATGCTTTGAGATGTTTTAGAAGAGAGGCACCAATAAAATTCCCACAGTTTGTATAACATCTTTTTTCATGTGACACGATTCAGCAGTTCAACACTTATTCTCATCTAGCTATGTTGATTTAGAATCTGTTCAACAAAGCAGCATTTATTCAATACGACTAAATATCCCCATCAGCCTGAATCATATCTAAAGTCAAAATCAAGGGGAATATCATAGAAACCTTTTTTTCTGATCTTTTGACACTTGCATTTAAAGTTTTGAGTTCCAGATTCTATCCCTTTATCTTCCCCTACCTGAGATGGTAAGCAATCAGATCTAGATTATGCATGTGCAATTATGTAAAACATTTCCATATTAGTCATTTTGTGCAAAAGGACTCAAATAAAAGAAAAAAATTAAAGAAAAAGTGAAAAATACCATGCTTCAGTCTGTATTCAATTAAAATCAGATCTTTCTCTGGAAATTGATTGTATGCTTTATCATTAGTCCTTTGGAATTGTCATGGATCATTGTACTGTTGAGAATAGTTGAGTCATTCTCAGTTCTTCATTGAACGATATTGCTGTTAACTGTGTTCTCCTGGTTCTGTTCACTGCACTATACATCAGTTCAGGTAAGCCTTTCTAGGTTTTTCTGAAATCATCCTGCTTGTCCTTTCTTATAACACAATAATATTCTATTACAATCACACGCCACAACTTGTTTGAGATGTTTTGCCCAATTGATGGGCAAAAAGAACTGCTATAAATATTTTTGTACAAATAAGTCCTTTTCTCTTTTTTGGATATCTTTGGGATATAGACCTAGCAGTTATATAACTGGGTCAAAGTAGCCCTTTGGGCATAGTTTCAAATTGTTCTCCAGAATGGTTGGATCAGTTCACAACTCCACCAACATTGCATTAGTGCCCCACATCCCCTCCAACATCCAACATTTTCCTTTTTTGTCATATTAGTCACTCTGATAGGTGTAAAATGGTACCTCAGAATTGTTTTAATTTGTATTTCTCTAATAAATAGTGCTTTAGAGCATTTTTTCATATGAATATAAATAGCTTTGATTTCTTTGGAAACTTCCTGTCCATATTTTTTTTTACCATTTATCATTTGGGGAATGACTTGTATTTTTATAAATTTGAGTCAGTTCTCTGTATATAAGAAATGAGGCCTTTATCAGAGGTACTTGTCGCAAAAAATTTTCCCAGTTTTCTGCTTTCCTTATAATTTTTGATTGAATTGGTTTTGTTGGTGCAAAAATGGTTTAATATTATATAATAAAAATTATCTATTTTAATTTTTGTAATGCTCTCTATATCTTCTTTGGTCCTAAATTCTGCATCTGTCCATAAATCTGATTGACAAACTATTCCATACTCTCTTAATTTGCTTAAGGTATCACCCTTTGTGTATAAGTCATGTAGACATTTTTACCTTATCTTGGTATATTGTGTGAGATATTGGTCTATATCCAGTTTCCGCCATACTGGTTTCCAGTTTTTCCAGCAGTTTTTGTCAAATAATGAGTTTTTGTTTCGAAAGCTTGGATCTTTGGATTTATCATGTATTAGATTATTATGGTCATTTACTGTAACATAATTTGTACCTAATCTATTCCCCTGGTACACCACCCTATTTCTTAGCCAGTACCAAATTTTTTTTACCATTAACACTCTATAATACAGTTTGAGATCTGGTTTGGCTAGACTACCTTCTTTTGTATTTTTTTATTGATTCCCTTGATACCCTTGAGATTTTGTCCTCTTAGATGAATTTTGTTATTATTTTTTCTAGCTCTATAAAATAATTTTTGATAGTTTGATTAGTATAGTACTGAATAAATAGATTAATTTAGGTAGAAGTATTATATTGGCTTGGCCTACCCATGAGCAATTAATATTTTACCAGTTGTTTAGATCTGACTTTATTTGTATGAAAAGAGTTTTAGAGTTGTGTTCATGTAGTTCCTGGGATTGTCTTGGCAGGTAGACTCCCAAATATTTTGTATTGTCTACCACAGAAATTTAAAGCCCAAACCTTAGAGGTAACCAAGTCAAACCCTCAGTATTTTAGATAAGGAAACTGAGACAGAAGATGCTCATGATCATTCAAATAATGTCAGAGGAGAAATTGGATCCCAGATCCCTTGACTCCAAATCAAATCTTCATTTTACTGCATGATATTGCAATAAGACTTTTATTGCACAAATACTGTGTGCCTTTTCTGTTATTCAGATTGCTACATCTTCAACCCTATTTCAAGCCCTTGAATTTTGCAGACATGTAATGAATGTATGACATAATTTCTTGTCTAAGGTTGGAAACTGTTCAATGAAGTTTACTTTGTTGAGATAGATAGACTCAGGCTTTCTCTAGACATCTCAATTATTTATGCAAATGTTAATATTATTTCCCACCACAGTAAACAGTCGAGACAAGCAACCGTCAACATGACTGAATTTTTTTGATGTAAAACTACCATGCTAGAATTCACTACAGTGTATAAATATTGAAATTTGAAAGTTTCACTAATACACTAAGGACCTGAAAGGGATTAAAAATCAAGGAGCAAAATATTATAGCATTCTTCTATAAATATACATAATACACATTATCCCCAGTCTCCTTTAGGTAATAGAACAGATATAAAAATCATTATAGATATAGATACACATATATATGCATACACGTAACTAGGTGTATACACATATAGATAGATGTTAAATTTGATGATGCATAGATGAGGGGAAAAAGGAAACCCCTTCTATTTTCTGTGTTACAATCCTGGGCATAGCAATATAAGGTTATTCCACTTCAATAGTAGCCAGAGAAGACTTATTGCTTCCTTCATTTTATGGACCTGGTAAGTTTTCTGGGGAAATAGCCAAAAAATAAAAGCCAGATGGCTCTGAAGGAGATGTTGATTAATCTACTGTTGTTCAGTCACCCTAAGAGGAATGCTTCCACAACTGGTCAACATAACAAAGTCCCAGAAGCCTCTCTCTTCACTCCAAACCTTATGTGCCTCAAGCCATACAATTTCAATTATAGTGACAGGAAGCCACCTTAATCCAGTTTCATAGCTCCAAACAAAAGCTAACTCTTTGTAAAATAAGCAGAGTAGTTATAGACATGCTTTTAAAGCCTCTATACTGCATTTTTTAGTTAATTTAAGATCAACTCCTAACATTGAACATCTGAAGCAATAAGAAATCTAATAAGTCTTGTCTTCCAATCTTCAACAATTCATTTCAAGGAATTTTTGGTCTATATTAGTCTATACCAGGGGTGGGGCCACATGTGGCCAACTAGGTCCTCAAGTGTGGCACTCTGACTGAATCTGAACCTCGCAGAACAAGATTCATACCACGTGTGGCCTCAAGGCCACGGGTTCTCCACCCCTGGTACTATTCTTTCAGTCTAGCCATTTCCTTGATGGAGATGAGAAGCAATAATAAACATCCAGATAAGGTCCCTGCCCACAAATTCCTGACATTCAACTGGGGTAAATGCAAAACCATTGTCAGAAGTTATAGTTCCTGGCAAACCATATGTTTAAACAACTGGAGCAAAGCTGTGATTATCATAGCAAAGTTTTGAAATGTGAGCTAACCACCATCATATGACTGCTGAAGCTACCATCCTTTAAAAAACATGCAGGCCTTGGTAAGATGCATCAGGTTAGTGGCATTCATCTGAGACTAAGAGCAATTTATTTAAACACGGATCATTTCCCCAGTGAGTGTACTGTTTCATTCTCTCATCCCACAGTCCCAGACAAAAATAATTAGCAAGACTTTTAGAACTTTTAGAATTTCTTCTTCTAAGACAGTGGTTCTCAACCTTCCTAATGCCGCGACCTTTTAGTATGTGGGCGTATCTGCATGTGGGTGGACCTGCCTGGAGACAGATAGAGGAGCCGTGTCTCAGTTCCTAAGACCATCAGAAATATGTGTTTTCCGATGGTCTTAGGCGACCCCTGTGACCCCTGTGACCCCTGTGAAAGGGTTGTTTAATCCCCAAAGGGATAGCAACCCACAGGTGGAGAGCCACTGTTCTAAGACCTCTGGGGGTAGGTAGGTAGCATAGCGGATAGAGTACTGGGCCTAGACTCAAGAAGACTTGATTTCAAATCCAACCTCAGGTACTTAATTAGCTGTGAGTTACTGGGAAAGTCTCTTAAGCTCTGTATGCTTCAGTTTCCTTAACTGTAAAATGGGGATCATAAGAGCACCTATCTCACAGGATAGTTGTAAAGATCAAGTGAGATAATATTTGTAAAGTGTTCAGCACAATGCCTGGCACATAATAGGTAATTCATAAATGCTGGTTCCCCTTCACCCCTTCTCTCCTGGGAATCCAGAATCAAGCTAAGTCACCAGAATCACAGATACACACAAAGAAGGTCTCCTCAGTACTTCTATGACTGTACAAGTAGGCTAAAACAATGACCCATCTTCAATATGTCTCACCATGAAGTACTCTGATCCATAGTCTGACATAATAGGATAGGAATAAAACAGTTTTCAAAATACTAAAAATTTATGTTGCTAGAGAACCATGCCACATGGTTAATTATGGCCCTACTCTCTTAGGGTCAAACCTGTTACACTTTAACCCTTTCAAGGCACTCAGGTACCTTGAAGGGAATGAGAAGTCTCTTTTCTCTTCTATGAACTTGAGCCCTACCAGCTATGTTTCCTCCCAATTAGCCCAACAACTAACACTTCAGTTATATTTATCTTCTTATCATTGGATAGCTTTTACAAAGGAATATTTACATCAAAGATGTAGTAAGAACAAATTGCAAAGATTTCCTCCATTTTCCTCTAAGCACAATATGCTAGTGTTGTTCATTCATCCTTCGTTTCAAAGATGACTTAATTTGCTTATGACTAGATTTAAGGGAAACAGAGTTTCACAAAGGCATCAGTCTCACTCTCTTCCAGAGTCACTGAAGTCCAGTGGCAAAGCAACTGACACTGGCCCAGGATGCAGTGGATGATCTTGGCATCTTTGATGTCTGACCAAGCTGTAAGCACTCCACAGTCCCTGTTTCAACAATCTTCATGGTTACTGGAACTTACCAATAGGTTTGATATCTGACAATTACTCTCAACTTGGTTTGGCACAGTTTAATCTTCTGCCAAAATGGTTTTACCAGGATGAGGCTGTTCTGCCTGCTACAGCCTCTTTGAGCCACAGATGAGAGTTGGGTGCAAGATAGACACCAAAGGTGGATAAGCAGCCCTGAAAGGGTTTGGCAAGCCCTCACCCCATAAATGTTAGTTCTTCCTGGATAACCAATACACCCCAATACACCTGCTGGGTGGTGGGAAAGGATTAGCCTCACAATTGAGCTTAGTTCCTACATAACATTGGTCCTACCAAGTTCAAATGTGAGGCTAAGTTCTGCTGTGTTGTAATTCTAGGACTCTTGCTCTTCAAGACATTGCTTACTGAAATGGCTGCAAAATCCATCCTGGATTTCTTGGACTCCTGAATCCTTGTGGTTTACATTCTTTGACAAGATTAGACTCTATATCCTGCACCCAGAATGGAAAAGGATAAACAAACAGGGCAAAGACCCAGGACCATTTGTCAAGGTCATATGGCCTCAAGAGGAGAACAAAACTTTAAGGCACCAGAAAACCAAATCCCCAAACCAGCAAACTGATTCCATCATAATAGTAAAGAAATTAACAAACCTAACAACACAGAGAGCCACAACATCCTTTAGCCTTCTATGCTATTTATCCCATAGCCAACTATGAGCAAGATTTCCTCCATTTTCCTTTCTTAGATTCACATTTCACAAAAATCCTGATTATTGCTGAATCAGGCTGTTTTAAAGATGACAATAATCTCAATTATTCAGCCAAAGGAAAAAGTCATTATAGAATGTCCATTCATACTCCAGTCCTTCAGTCCCTATCCCTACCATCTGCAGGTGGATGATACCATCTTAGATAGCCTTGACATGAGGCAGACTCTTCATGACATTCATGTTATATATCTTATGGGTGACCACTACTTTTCTTCTGGGTAAAATTCCCTGCATGGGCTCTTTTGCAGTTGACTGTGCCTAAGCATGATTGTGCTATGTCCTTACATGCTGCTGACAAAAGCATTTTGAAAAAGAATCTACTAAAGTCAAATTCTTCCCCTAGAATTATCTTATAAAATCAATATGGAATCTTGACAAAAGTTGGGGTTTTTTTGGCAGTTGGTACATGCTAAACATCCTTTTCAAGATCAAAATCTGTTTCAGACACAGCTTCTATACTATGATTTTAAATGAATAATTCCAGAATGTGCTTTATTCAGCATGACTTACAATACTGTGATGACCTCCTTCTGTAATGAAAAAATGCCACCATAAAAGATACTTCTGATATGGAAAAAAAAATTGCTCTACTTTGTGAACATCTAGGATGACTCAGGTAGTTTTTCAATTGCCCATCCCTTTCACACCTAATTCAAGGCACAAACCAATCTTGTGTAAGAGAAAGACCATTGCTTTAGGTTCTTTCTAGCTATGTGAATTATGGCAATTCACTTGAGCTGTCTGAGCCTGAGTTTCCTCATCTTTAAAATAAGGGTATTAGATTAAATTCTCTCTGAGTTCCTTCTAGATAGATAAAGATATGTATACATATATAAATGTAGAGACATAATTTCTTATTACCAAACACTGTAGCTCTGTCTTCACATAGAATACATTATTCTTGTACACATATACTATATAACAATCTGTGAATCTAAGAAAACTGCATGTAATCAAGTGGTTTGTTTAGCATGAAAACATAGGATAGGGAGGTCCCCTGATATTAAAACTACCAGTGACACAAAACCATCTTGGATCTGTAGTGATAGACAGATCAGGCATCCAACATTTTAATTCTAGGTTTTCAAACAACTGTTTGATACACACTGCATATTTTATGTCTGGTGAAACAATTTAAATTAGGGGTTTAGTTTTAGACACGAGCGTCTCAGGAGGCTGGTAAGTTAAAACAAAAAAGTACGAGTGCCAAAATAGAGTTGGTCCTAGATCTGTCAGTATTCAATAACACGGGCTTCCTTTTTACTTTGTGGTCCTGTTCAGTAGATGAAGTAGTTGGGCTGGAAACATCTCGAACTTCAATTCCATTGACATTTTTTAGCTAAGCACAACACAAGCACATAAAGGAAAGCCTCATTGATAAGTAGCAGTTTGTACTTATTATCACTCTTTAACACAGGCTCTGAATAAAAGAACTGTTTGACATTCTAAAAATCGTCCTTATGCTGTTGAGTTCAACACTGTGGACAACTCAGATTCAGCCCTTCAAGAGATGGTTCAGTTCATATTTCTATAATTATTGGTGATTTGATCATTTATCAAATCTATGAATGTGAAGTTTTTAAAAAATCTAATCTATCAACAGTCATCTGAGACATGTCCCAAATCACTAATAATTATGGAAATATAAATTAATTTAAAAATCAAAGAAATTCTCCAAATTGTAATTTTGAGCCTAAATGGTGTCACTCTGAAATGTACTGGGGAATGCCCTCACCAAGGTGTTGATTATCAGTGGGAAACTGAAATTTATGACTGATGGTGTTTGTGGGCAGTGTTCTTCCAATAACACTAGTTCACCCAATGTTTTAGTCAACTTAATCAAGGATGATGAGGGATTTTATAATGTCATTTATTGGGGACCCCCCCCCCCGACTTATCAGGAAGGTTCATAGCATGGTTCCCTGAGGGTTTTCTGTTTTTCTTGATTCAAGAAAGAAAACCATATTTTCTGTATATGAATTCCAGGGTTTGAGATGATTTTATAATATCAGACTTTCCAATATGTTTCAAAACTACCATCTTTGACATAGGCACATTCAGAACCTGCAGTTAATTAATTAAATTCCTTAAGAATTAATTAAATTCTTAAGAAAGAAACTTGAGTGAAGTTACAGTGCCCACAGATATCTAGCTTCAACCTAAATCTGTGTTAGTTTTATTCAGGCATCAGTAAACAGGCAAGAGATGAGCAGGCTTTCAAATTTAGAGCCTAACTTTATTGCTGTAAAGTTTCTCTAAGCAAAATCCCTTGCTAGAAATCACTGTCGTCTATGACTGCGTAAACTCAAAAGGAACAGAATATTAAGAAAATTGAAGGGAACAAAATCTCCGTATCACAGTGCTTGCCAAAATACATCAGTAGTGTCTATTTATCAAAATAAAATGTTCCAATTATGGTACAGACTTGGAGTATTAGTCCAAATTGGGAGGTAGCACATACAGAGGAGATTCTATAGCTCTGGAGTTAGCAGTCCTGTATCCAAATACTATTTCTGACGATTACATGACCACAGGAAAATCATTTAATCTCTCTGGGCCTCGATGTCCTCATTTGTAAAATGAGAAAGTTATACTAGTATCTGAGGTCCTTTACAGCTCTAGAGTTATGATCCAAATATAGGCTTCACTTTGTATGAAAATTCAGCTTATAAAAGTTGAGTGCATTGACTTAGCATTATTTTCATGCACATAGATATGTATAAATTTATTTATGTATATATGTATATTGTTTCATTTAGAAAGATCTCATTTTAGGGTCATGTCTTTTGTTTACAAGCTGTTTCTTTCTATTCAAATCAAAATAACTTTTCAAAAGGATTGAAATGTCAGTGACCAGTGCTTTGTGACCCCTGGGAAATGACTACAATTAATATATTATAGATACTTTTCCCTATAAGTCATGATGTCAGCATCCAGAGGTTGGTGTCATAATCAAGAACAAGTGAACAGATCAAGGGGGAAAGTTACAATAATTCCAGCTGGCATCAGATACCTCTATGCTAAGCTTGTCAAGGTAAATGCATGAGTTAACTATTAATATTTCCCACCTATTTGGAAGGGTCACTATGTTCGGAATCCAAGTAATTCAGTTCTGTGTTGCCTCATTGAAGCTGAAGGAGTATAAGTGAAAGCATACTTGGGTTTCTCTGGGCAACAGTCTAAACAAGAAAAGCACCTATCTTCTTAGGAGGGCTCCCAAAGAAGATACACACTTATTTTCAGTTCTTTGGTTTAGACTAAAGGAAATAGGGTTTCCTACTCCATTCCTATTCAGATAGGAATTGCTCTACATTTTCTAATTTAGTATGTCATCACAACATATATCATGAAAGAAACATGACTTTAAAAATGGGTTTGCAAAATTTTTAATTGAGATGATACATTTTGTCATCATCCCTCCAGTCACCTAAGTTTGCAACTGTTATGGGAATCTGAAGATCTTCCCTGTCCTTAGGCCCCTTGATAGGCTTAAGTGACTCTGAGAACCTTCCCTGATTTGAAAGTATACTCTGCCCCCTAATAGGCTGAATGTGGTCACATGGAGCCTGTGGCTAGAGGCTTGTTCTTCAGGAATACCCATGCCTTATTACTTTGTGATTGGGCAGTGGGTCAAGAGGGCTGTAACATTCTCTGATCTAGGAGAAGACTATATATACCCTGATGTGAGTTTTTGCTTTGGGGCTCACTTTGGAAAGAGTTGTATGATTTGGCCAGATGAAATTCTCGGCAGCTGTTGAGCCCCCCAGCTTTGAAAACCCAGATGCTGGTGCTTCCCTCTCTGGTAACTGACTAGGTATGGATGGATGTAATGGTCACACAACTGGAAGCCCGTCTGCTGATATGTTTATTTGTCTGCTTGTAACTTCTGTTTGTATTCTCTGAAGTTCAGGGTCTTGACTTTTCCCCCTGAACTAGGTAAATGATATATGTTTGATTGATTAAAGTAAGATTGTGAACCCATTTTGAGTTGCTTTCCTTTAGAAAAGCAGATCTAAGAACCTGTGCTAGCAGCCATCCTGTGTATGCTAGGGTACTTGCTGCTACACAGACACACCTAAGTAAGTCTTGCTATAAAGATTTTTGTACAGTATTGATTCCACTGAATTAAGAAGTAGCATTTTCTAACACATTTAATATGTATTATATTATCATTATATATCATTTAACAAATATGTAATAGTGACTGCTCTGTCTCTGACTACCCAAAGGGCAGGAATGTTATATTTTACCCTCTTGCCAGATTTCTTTTATACCCTTAAGGGATGTCTGAGTTTTGCCACTGGCTTAAACCCTAACCAACTGTACTCCCCCAACAGCAACACCACCACCCTGCCCCAACAAGCTCACATTCTAGAATCCTGGTGCTTTTGGCTTCTCTCCTAAATAGAAAATGATTTAAATCATAGAATCCTAGACTCCAAGGTTTCCATAGTTTGTTCTCTGCTCTGGC
>CM053584.1:72732591-72779144 GCA_028627135.1 Pseudochirops cupreus
AAAAAAAGAAAGGAAAAAAAATAATGATAATATCTAATTTTTATATAGCACTTTAATATTTGCAAAGCATTTTCATGTATTCTCGTTTGGGAATTTTCCAAGTTTCTCTTTTAGTCTTCCTCTTTCTACTCCCTCCTTTAGCAATTCCATCCACTCATATGTCTTCAACAATGTTCTCCCAAATCTAAATCTCCAGCTATGAACTTTCTCCTAGATTCCAGATTTCCATTTCCAGTTGCCCTCTGGATAGCTTCACCATCTGTCTTGGCAGAATCTCAAACTCAACATGCTCAAACTTGAACTCAAAATTAATATCTTGGCTATCTCTACCCACCACTTCTGCAAACTTGTTCATCTCCTGACTTTTCAGTATACCTTTAAGGTACACTGGTCTTTATTTATCTCTCTCATTCCATCCACAACCAACTAAAAGTCCTTGTAATGCTACTTCCATAATATATCTTTCTTCTTCATTGCCTTCTTACACTATTATCAGTCTCTTAATTTTCTTCCTCCTTTTCTCTCCCCTAGCCAATCCTACTAGAAAAATCTTCCCAAAGCATATATTTGATCTTATCACTTCACTGCTCAAAAATATTGAATGGCTCCCCATATTTACTGATTAAAGTCTTAACTCCTTAAACTGGCTTTCATAGTCCTCCATTAACTGATGTCAAATTACCTTTTAAGTATTATCACCTAGTATTTCCTTTAGCATTCTACATTCCAACCAAACTGAACTTTGGCCATAGTTTTTGTCATCTTTTTTCCTTAGTATGTGCTGTTTTCTCTGCTTAGTATGCCTTTCCCCTCTTCCCCCTCCTCTTTAACCCAGTCTGTGAAGTACTACCTACTCTTCAAATTCCAACTGAAAAACCCCTACACTTTATCTGAGGCAAATGTCCATTGTAGCATTCTCTGATCCCCCTTAGTTGTACATAATCTGTACTGCCTCTGAACTTATAATTAAATTGTATGTCTCTGCAAGCCTCTTACGAAACCCACTACCTTGAATTACTATCTCTGAGCATGTCCTACTGTATTTTCCCATTTGGACTAAAATCTCTCCACAGACTAAAAATATATGTTTTATGAACCTTTTTATGATCAAAGTATGCCTTAAATGGGCCTGAAAGCTATACTGAGATTTAAGGTATGCTTTTGAACATCTATTCAAAACTGCTCATGATCTCTAAGCGAGCTCTAACCAGTGCTTTGGTTTTACCAGACCAAACCAGAGAATGTATTAATTCAAAGCAAAAAAATTTAATTGAATAGCAAATAACAAGGAAAATTCTGTCTGTCCCCTTGACTCGCCAATACACACAGGAGCATATTCTTACACATATTCATCCACTACCGGTGGGAGAAGGAACACATGTACGTGTGTTCAGGGAACAGAATATACATATCTAGGACAACTCGCCTTGCATGGGGATTGTGCCCTAGTAGGAATACTCCTCTGTCTCCAAAGCTGTTCCTTGCTGCTCTTCTGCAGTTGCTGATGTCATCTTCTAGCCAGGGGTGGGGAACCTGAAACCTCAAAGTCACATGTGGCCCTCTAGATCCTCAAGTGTGGCCCTCTGACAGCATCCTTTTGATAAGAGGATCTGTTCTGTGAAGTTTGAATTCAGTCAAAAGGCCACACTTGAATACCTAGAGGGTCACATGTGAACTAGAGGTCACCAGTTCCCCACTCCTGCAATATTTTCTCTGCTAACCTGTGGAGATGCTTTCTCCCCCAAGCTGCTAGAGTCTTGCTGTCTTTTCTGTGTTACTTTCTACTGTTTCTCTGCTGTATTGATGCTTTTATGGAGTCTTTTTCTTCCCCCTCAGAGCTGATTCACAAGATGGGCCTCGCCCCAAGTATTTCTTGGTTTCTTTTTTCAGTCTGACTATAACTGTATCCAGTTAACCAAAAGCCTTAGGTCGACGCTATCTTTTTTAATGATCTTTCTCTTATACCTGCCTATTCTTTGGGGCAAGAAAATTCAACTCCCATTGTGTTCCTAGCAACTATCAGTGGGCCATGCACATTATGCTGGAACTTCACTTGAGCTAGACTAGAGAAGTCAGATGGAACTGTTGACAGGTGGATCCTGTACTTTTGCAATAGCACCCAAATCATTGTTCTCCCCATATTTGCATCCCACACCTTAATGTGTGTACTAGGGGCTTAACAGATATATTTTGTCAAATAAATGGATGGAAAAAGCACTATAAACCTCAAATAACCATCACGTAAGCAAATTTCAGGAGCTCAGTGGTTAATAGAGTCTGCCAATATTTAACAATGGATAAATACACAATACCTAAGCTATCTTTGCTATTTTTAAATGTTTTATTGATGCTTTAAAAAAATCTTCATAATATATACAACCTTTCCTTGTAGCAAAGTACAGTTAAGCAAAACAAATACTCTGTTGACTGTTGCATTACAGTAGCTTCAGGTCAAATGGTGACTTAAACTCTCAGCTAACATTTTCCATAATCTAAGTATATAATATAAAAAGTAAGCCTAATCCTCCATTTCAGTGAACCTGCATATTTAGTGTGATTTGAGACATTCAGGAAAAGAGCCCCACTGCCAAAAGTACTTCATGCTCCTATAAAGGCATTCCTTTGTGTTAAGGCATTGGGTTGTTGTTTTTTTAGCAGAAATGAGTTAAAAAGTGTGTTACCTAGGAAACTTAATTCATTAGCCAATTCTGGTATATTAGTTTATCAATTCCCTAGAAGAAAGTAAGAACCAAGAAATGAGATTTCAGAGAACTAAAGAAAAATAAAGTGCTAATTAACAGAGGAGTATGATGATGAGGGAAAGGCTAGGAGCTGTCACTGGAGGATTAGCTCAAAGAACATGCTACAGTGTAGGACACAGAATAACTAGGAAACAGCCCAAAGATAATGAATGCCAGCACAAAGTGGGAGGTATCCGAAAACAGAGGGGAAAGGAACTGGGGGGGGGGGGGGGAGGGTAGTAATACCAATTCCATAGTCTATCTACTTTAAATTTTTGCCTGAAGCCAGTTGTAAGATACTCTCATAACCAAGGAGTTCAAGTTACCTACAGACATTGTTTCCAAAAACTTTATGACTTCCTTGTAAGGCAAGGGGCAGCTGGAGCTATTTCCATCATAAAGATAAGACTCCTAGGCAGATAGACACTAAACAATTTTACTAAGGTCATAATGAAAATAGCAATTTAGCTAGGAATAGAATGTAGTCCTCTTAATTCATAAGGCAGTTCTCTAGCCAACTCCTCCTTTGTGGATAAATAATAAAGACAGGTGAGAAGCTGGGGAAGTGTTTGTTTTTGTCATGCAGTGGTTCTTAATCTGTATTCCATGAACTATAAATACATATATGTAATTGGCTTCCTTTGTAATATTTCTATTTCATCTTGTGCGTCTAAAACCGTTACTCTAAGAAGGGGTCCACAGACTTCATCAGACTGCCAAAGGGGTTCATGAAAGAAAAAAATTAAAATGCTAAGAACCTCTGAGCCAGAATGTGACCTTCTCTAAGTGGCATCCAGAACTTCTGACCATCTATTTTTCCAACTAAAGCCCTTCAGAGTCTAGCTCCAACCTTCCTTTTCATGGATTCACTTCATATTACTTCATTTTACCCACTCTTTAAAAACAAACAGTCTGGCCAAACTGGGCTAAAGGTTGATCATTGAATTTAACTCTCTACCTCCTGTATCAGCCACTACGTTTGCATTGGCTGTCCCTGACTTAGGGATTCTACTCCCCTCTCCCCTTTTCACTTAGAATTCCTAATTTCCTCCTCTCCTTACAGGTGATCATCTCTTACAGTTAGCTTTCCCTTATCCTCCCAGTTGATGGTGTTGTCTCCCCTCCCCCAAATTATCCTGTATTGATTTGTCTTGTGTAAATTGTATAAATGCTAAATAAATACACTAGAGTATGTAAATAATATTTTGCATTTCTCCCCCTCCCCCCTCCTTGAGAACAGGGACTGCTTCATGTTGTCATTGTGCTCCCCACACCTAATACAGTGCCTTGCACACAGTAGGTACTTGATAAATGCTTCTTAGATTGCTGAATTAGATTCAGCATTAATATATAGCATATGAAAAATAAGTATATTTTTGTTTCTGTCAATTAATAGTTTACTCATTATGTTTGATAAAAATGGAAATCGCCACATTGTTGTTTCAGTGAAAGCACATCCTTCATCCAGGAATGTGCTAGTAAATATTTAACAAACAGCTTGGGGGTGGGGGAATGTATACATGGCACACTTTTAAGTCTAATCTGTATTATTATTTTCTCCATCACTTTCTTAAGTCTAGACTGTCAACAAAATAATAAATCAAAATTTGATTTGTAGCATTTGTCAAGCTGGCTCCAGCCCCCTGCCTTCTTCCCATTTATTATGGTGGGAATTTGGATGTATGTATCACAGAAGCAAAGGGGACAGGTACTTTATTCACAATAACCTTTTGAAGTAGATAGTAGAAATGCATTATCAGTATTTTGCAGTGCAGTTAGTCAGTCAACAAGCATTTACTATTTTCAGGAACTGTGCTAAGCACTGGGTATATTTTTAAAAAAAGACAAAACCATGGTTCCTGCCCTTACCGAGCTCACAGTCTAATGAGGGAAGACAATATAGAATTAACTAGGTATATATATATATATATATGTATATATATATACACATACATATATATATACACACACATACATACATACATACATATATATATATATATATATATATATAAAAGAAATATAGTTTAGATGGAAGGTAACTTGAAAGGAAAAGGCACTAGCAGCTGAGGGGACCCAGAAGGTCTCCTATTAAAGGTAGAATTTGAGCTGAGCATTGGCATCTTGGAGAAACTAAAAGGTGGAGATGAGGAATCAAAACATTCAAAGCATGGAAGCTCTCCAGTGCAAAGCCACGGAAATGGAAGATGGAAGGTTATATCCAAGAAACAAACTGAAGTGCTAGGGGGTAGTGACTTGTCCAAGGTTACATATCTTGTAAGGAGTGGTTTCCAAACAAGGTATTCTGCCTCCATAAGGTTGACCATCTTGGGACCAAACCATCAACCTCATAGCCCATGAGCCTAAAAAGACAGTTGCTACTATTCCAAATCTGGTAGCAATTCAGATTAGGTAAGAAATTTCATTTAACTTCTAATTTAATCATGTTCAAAGAAGTCAAAGGTCTCTTGCCATACAGGAATCTCTGTCCCTCAATCTGAGTGGTAACTGTTGGGAATTGGCTGTACTTGAGTAAACAAATGTCAAGAGTTAATATGGTATAGTGCAAAAAAATGCTCAACTTGGAATCAGGAGAATCTTTTATTTGAATCTAGCCTCTGACACTCACGACCTCTGATTCCCCAGACACAATTGTTCCTAATAAGCTATCACCAAAGCCTCCTCATTAGCAAGCTCACTTAAGGTGAGCTTCCTCAAGGTAACAACAATAATAACATAGCCAGTATTTATATAACACTATAAGGTTTACAAGGTGCTTTACAAATATTATCTCATATCATCCTCAAAATAACCCTGGGAGATAGGTACTATAATTATCTCTATTTTACAGATAAAGCAGCAGTGGCAAAAAAAGATCGAGTGACTTGTCCAGGGTGACATAGCCAGTTAAGTAGCTATGGTTGATTTGAACTGGACTTCAGGCCCAATATTTGATCCACTGTGCCATCCAGCTGCCTCTTTAGAAACACTGGAAGTGAGGATTTCCAAAAAGACATTTCCTAGAATCAGGATTTTGTACTGAGTAAAGTTGAGGAGAAAAAGTCTTCTCCAATTCACCATATCAAATAAGGTCCTTATAATCTAAATCAAGTGCCTCCATAAAATAATTTATTATAGGATTCTGAAAAATTCGAATTTTAACAAGTAAGGTATTAACAAAATATGGTGACTATTTCTGAGTGTGTATGATGAGTGGGAAGTAGTGTGGAATTCACAAGTTCATTTTATAACAACTAATTAATATCAACTATCATAATACATGATAGAAAAGTGAAAAGTTTTTGAGCTTCCTGGAATAGGCAGCATAAATTCTGGGCTAGAATTTTTTTTCTGTCTATTCACTTCTTCTATATATGGTATAATGGTAATTAATTTGAATATGAAGACCCCTTTTTGTATTGGCAAGTAAGCAGGTATCTAACCCTTAGTAACTAATCAAATCTCTGTGAAAGAAACAGAAGGTATGAACTCCTGTCTCCTGTTGCTGACGTAACAGGAAGGGGTTGGCTGAAATAGGAAGCTAATGTTGTGTGTATATAAGAAAAGCCCCAGAGAAGCACAAGCAGAATTTCTTGAGACCAGAATCTGGTGGCAGAATCTGTTCTGCTGGGGGGAGAAAGAGTTTCTCTCAGTAGCATCTGGAGGCTGGGCTGCTACTGCTGGACTGAGAACTGAGTCAGAATTTCTTCAGACAAGAATCGTGGAGACTGAGGTCGCTGCTGCTGGGAAGGCTGAAGAGGAAAGCCCCACTAGACTGGAGAAAATGATTTTGATTTTGAAAACCTGGGAGGAGTGATTTTGATTCTGGGAGCCAGTTGAGATTTCCTCTGGATCCTAGGGCCAGCCAAACTGCTGGAGGACTGAGGAGGCATGGCTTTGGTGCCCGTATTCTGTCTGTCTGTTTTGATGTTGTTTTGCCGGACTCATCTGCTAGTGAAGGACAGTGCTGTTGTTGCAGAGGTCCTGGAACCTTGCTGTTAGTTCAGAAGCCCTAAAGAAGGATTTTCTTGTTGTATGTTTACAGAAACCCTGGAAGAGGGTCTTGCTGATGTTTTCTGGGGTCCTGAGACTGTTCTACAGGCAGAGAGTGAATTGATGAGGACACTGGCAATGTATATTGTGGCTTTGTTAAGCTTTGTCTCCCCAGGAACAGAGATTGCTGAGAACTTGCCTCAGGTCAAGATGAAGAAAAGACCTCTCCTTGGGTATTGAATGCTTTGATGATAACATGGTTTACTAGTGACCTAGGGGTGGAGGGTTATGTATTTTCTAATGATTGTACTTAGTGATTAATGATACTTAGTAACTGATTGGTAAATAAGTGACTGATTGAGTTAACCTAGTGTGCCCCATGAGTGGAAGACTTTGACTACTGTACTTTGAGATGACTGAGTAAGGAGGCAGACCACCTTAGGGATACCAGATGATTGTTCTTTGTTCCAAAACTTTGTGGCTACTATGGTGGATACTATGTGGCAATTTTAATGATAAGCTCTTGCAAATACTATATTGTGATTTTCTGTGATAAGTTGTAATATTGTGAATGCCATACCTTGATTTTCTGTGAATGTTTTGCTTTGAATTGTTATGGAATAAATAGGGTATTCACTATACTGTGTAATCAGAACTTTAAAAGCTGTTCACACTAGCATTCTTCTGGAAAGCTGCCCATGCATGGCATTACCTATGGTCAAAGGCTAATATTCTAGCCTTTTCTCATTGAGGCAGTCATAAAATAATGCTTCAATAGATCTGAGATTCAGTAATATCCTTAACAAGTTTAAATCCTATAAAAATTTAAAAATAAATACAGGAGTTGGATCTCTAAGGATCTGGTCAAAAATATTTCCAGTAGGGGGCGTGGTCATTTCAATAAGAACACGATCAAATTCATGAGCTACTAGACTTGTGCAATGTTTCTTGCTTATTGTGTTTATTACCAACACAGAATGGTAAATATGTGGCATTTTCAAATTAATTAACCCATTTTGCCTAAAGTCTAGTTGCAAGAAGAAATAAAGAAGGATATGATCAAATGAAGCCATTTTCTATTTAAGGGCAGCAATAAATGCTTTATTTTAATAAATGCCATCACTACATAAATATATTTTAGTACAGATTATCTGTACAATATATTAACTATATTAACTATCAAAACTAAATACCCATAATGCTCTGACATTCTTTTCTAAATATTGTAATAGTCATAATCAATTTTAATTATGTTGTAATCAGTGTACATAATTCCTAGAAAAAATTCAATTATGAAATACTTTGAGTATTTTAATACCTGTAATTATGCATATCCTATTTCCTAATCTTATTTGAACTACTGGTTTTCCATGAATCTCAGTTCAACTGTAGCTTCCAAGATCCCAAATTATGCATACATAAAAGCTGGAATGGGGGAAGGAGGATATGGAAAAAGGAAGAAGAGATAGAGACACAGAGACCATTTTACAGTATTAGAAAAAGAAAACATGCATGTTCTTACTTCCCTGAGTCTCTGTGTGTATATACCAAGAGATTGAGGGAAAAGATAAATTAAATAGATGTGGGTCATCTAACATTTCAGAATCAAGTGCCTTTCTATAACTACAGGACAGCATTATTCCTCCATTGTTAAAATAGGTGAAGCTTCTGCCCTCGTGGTCCACAGCCACGTATTTTCTCCATCCTTAGAGCTCCAGCTACTGGCAGATGAGCATAAGAATAATTATAGTTCACTAAGTCTAACTGCATTTTAAGCAATCTAAAGAAATGTGAGAAGGTTTGCAACCATGCCAATGCTTTGCTATAACTCTTACAATCAGATTAGATTCTTGATAGGAAAACTATTTGGAATTACATAGGAAGCAAGATCTTGTGACTCATTGGCAAAAATATCCATTTGCCTTGCAAAGATAATGCAGCTGGTACAATCTATCCTGTCACAGCTGTCATGATCCATTGTGCTCTTTTCACATTATGTGTATCCTGAAGGTGGGGTGGAGAGGGGAGAAGATGGGGAAATAAAAGGCACCTGAATATTCCACTGCACCATAAAAATGTTCTGTGCAGGCAGAGTTAACTGTGGAGCACAGAGGATAGAACACATCTGCTGAATGGGAAGTAGTTTAAGCTTTTCTCAAATGAACATCGTGACTTCACAAGTTCATTTCATAAAGACCAATTAATATTAACTATCACGATACATGATAGACAAGTGAAAGCTTTTGAGCTTCCTAAGCATGATCACGCTAAATAGGATTATGCTACATTCTGGAGGTGTTGAACTACTATTTGCAGAATCTTTTCTTCCTTATTGTCAGCACTCTGAGGTGTCAGAAATTTGAAAAAGGTGAAATACATAATATTCAAATATAAAATACTTGCACATCCTAATCCTGCCAATGGTCAAATGTGCAGGAATATTTTACTCTGTACTCCTATACTCCTAAAAATAGCATGGTTCTGTGGTTCCCAAGGTTTCCTCAGATGCAGAATGAACCTTGGCCTCTCTATTCTGGTTCTGGAATTGACCCAGGCTAATAAACATAGCATAATGGAATGAACCCTAAACTTGGAAGACCTAGGTTTGAGACCTCTATCTGCTGCTTATTAGTTAAGTGTACTTGGACAAGTCACTTTGCACTGTGAACCTCAGTTTATACAACTGCAAAAGGAAGGCAGAACTGCATTGGTCTTCACAATCATTTCTATCTTTAACATTCTGTTCCACCAAAACACACATAAACACTTCCAACACTCCTAAGAGCCAAAATCCCCCACATCCTTCTACAGAATAAAATATTGGATGGGAGGGGAGAAGAGAGGAACCATGAGCAGGGGATGGATGAAAATAAATCAATCAATAATCTGTCATTGTTGTTGTTCAATAATCTGTCATTGTGCCCAATTCTTCATGACCACATTTGGGGTTTTCTTGGCAAAGATACTGGAGCGGGTAGCCATTTCCTTCTCCAGATCCTTTTACAGATGGGGAAAACGGAGGTTTAGGTTAAACGGTCACACAGCTAGTAAATGTCTGAGGCTGGATTTGAAGACTCAGGTCTTCCTGACTCCAGGTCTGGTGCTCTATTCATTTCATCATCTAGTTGCCCTATCACTAATCTAGTAAACATTTAATGATTTAATAAACATTTATTAAACACTTCTTTAACCAAAGTACTACTTAACAAATGGTAGGCACTTAACACTAAGTGGATACCAAAAGAGGCAAAAAGACAGCACCCGCCCTGATATTTTAAAATCTAACAGGATGGAATAAAGAGAGGTGACCAGAGAGAGGAGGCTCCATTCTTAGGGTCTGTGATTAAATTGAACTGACTCTGGAGTCAGAGGACCTGGATTCAAAACCTAACTCTGACTACCTGTGTAATCTTGAGCAAATCACAACCTCCCTGGCCCTCATTTTCAACATCCATAAAATCGTCAGTTGATCTCTAGATGACTTCTGAGATTCCTTTCAGCTCTAGATCTATGAGATCTAGATTTCAACGACTGTATTCTGATAAACTAACTTTCCCCACCCCCTCCTTCCTCCTACTTTTTTGTTTGAACAATTCCTGTTTACAAACATCGTCTTACGTCTGCTGTTCAAACCTGAGATTCTTACCATGGTTCTCCTTCGTGTACATTTTAAAAGTAGCACTTCCCCTTCCCGATTAGATCAGATTTTCCCATAAAACAAGGTGGACACAATCCTACTTGGGAGCCCTGCCGAGAGAGTCCAGGTGGGAGGTCATTCAGCATAACTGCACTCACCAGGCTGCCCTGACACGTCAGTTTTAAGGACATCTTGAAGGCCTTCCCAGGTCAGTTCCTTAAACAGACTTAGAGGAACTGACCTGGAGGCAGGAAAGCTTCCAGCTGAGACCTGAGTTAGAGTAATGTAGCTCAGAGTCAATCTGGCCGCAGTCAGCCACAGCAGGGTTCCTAACACCCCTTGAAAGAGGTGAGACAGTTTTCAATGAAACTCGTGTACTTTGGTGAGACGAGTTTGGTCTTCTAAATACTGATTGAACCGAAACTAATCAGCCTCAGAAAGTAATTTACTGGGCTCTGAGCCAATCAATTAAACCACGCTCACAATTTAAAGCAATTTTCTCATTTAAAGAACTTCACTTTTCAATTAAAATATACAACGGAATAAGATGTACCAGGGCAGAGATGCTGAAGTACAGATTTCAAATACGATTTTTATAAGGTGTCTTTTGGATCGTAGGGTGAGGGGGTGGGCGGAAGCGGGGGGGCACACCGAGTCGTGCCCCTGCATCTCTCCCCTTTCTCCTTGTATACCAAGAACAAAGGTCCCTAGGTCCCATACGCAGGTCCCTTTCTTTCCATCCCGCTTGGCTCCAGGCTTGTCTGTACGCCTCGCAGAGTCAAGGAAAAGGTTAGCAGCCCGAGCCACACAGTGAGAGATCTCTATCTGTCTGTCCCTCCCCCCTAACACCCCCCCTTTACAGTTTCCAGCTCCGTTTTGGCACCACTGCGCATGAACTCGAAGGGAGAACTCACGTCAGCACTGTCCTCAGTTCAAGCCCCAGCCAAGGGTGGCGGGGACTCCAGAGGTGGGCGCTGACATTTCTTTTGTTCCCCTTCCTACCCAGCAAATCCTGGCTGCTCGGGGGCGGAGTCGAAACTGACCGCCCTCGCTTTCCCCAGCCTCCGCGTCTTATAAAACCCCGGCAGCTCCAGGAGAAGCCTGAAGAGGCAATTGCTGTCTCCAGCCCAGTCCGTGGATCTGTATCATGCAAAGTGCTATGTTCCTGGCTTTCCAACCCAACTGCAGCTCCATGGAGAAGAGTGCCAGCGGCTACGCAAAGGGCGAAGAGAAGAGAGAAAAGATGAAGCGGACGATGTAAGCACCCCTCTCTCTGACTCCCCATTTCTTCTCCTATGGGATTTCTTGAAAGATACGCTAGACATCAGGAAGCTTTTCCCCTACTTAGAAAAGCCTTGTGAGAGGTTACTTTATAATAGATAATTTCTTGTAAAAGTCTCAGTCTACTTAAAGGAGGCTAGAGTAAGGTTTGCGGCTTTATTTTTGATGGTTTTAGGGGGTCTTGTTTCGTTATTTAAGCCAACAAGAAAAGTTGGGATGCATCTAATGCACCAACGTTTCCCAATTTTTAAAAGAAGAAATCATACTCCCTCCACCTTATTAAAGAAAAATAAAAGTAGCCTGAGAATCCTGTCTTTCCGAGTTCCAGTCTTTTTATCTTTATTCTATCTTCCCAAATCGGGAGATTTCTTTCCTGTTCCTTGGATAGCAACAAGTGCTGGGCTTAAGGCATTTACTTGCTAAGTGAAGAGTAAATTAAATTCACTGAGTTAGTAAGATAGGAGACCTACTTCTTTGGCTTCTCTCTTCTTAGAAAGTATTACAACTTTTGTTTGAAAGGAGTAACTTAGAATTGCTTTTGAGAGTTGTTTCACAAACTTTTCACATATGGCTTTATCCAAAGCCTTCATTTTTTTTTTTTTTGAGGAGTAAGGAGGAAATTAATTAGACTCTGCTCTGACTCGTTTTAGTGTCACAGAAGTAGATTTCATCAGATGATTGAAAATGGCCCAGAGTCGTCATAGCGTTGCAGAAACTAAAATTTCACACTGGCCAAAAGGAAAACCTGTCTCACTCACCACTTTTAGGATGACTTAGTTTCTCAATCACTGAAGCAACCTTACCTTGGCTACTTAATGAACCAGTAAAACTAAAAGCCATTTTCAGATCATTCAAAATAAGCTTAAACATTATTAGTACTATATCACTATATGGAATAGAAATGGCAGAAAGGTTCATTTCACTATACTGCTTAGCTTTTTATTTTGATAAGGTCTTATTTGCCTTTCTGTTGCTTAAGATTCTGCTTCTGCCATTAAAAGAACTACTTGGCAAAATGTGGGCAGCTATAATGATCAAGCATCATCACTCACTAAATATAATTGTTTCCTTTTAGCATAAAAGACTGGAAGACACGTTTAAGCTACTTCCTGCAAAACTCGTCTACACCTGGGATGCCAAAAGCCAACAAGAAAGGCAAACAGCAAGCTTTTATTAGGTAAGTTAGAGATCCCAAACTTAACAGTAGCTTTGTCTAATATACATTTTGCCTTTTCTTTGAAGTAGGAGAAATTCATTTTTTAAAAAAATATATGCACTTGTTTTTGCAGACCTTCTCCTGAAGAAGCACAGCTGTGGTCTGAAACTTTTGATGAGCTTCTCGCCAATAAATGTAAGTGAAAATTTTAAACTCAGTCTGAAGTGATTTTAAAGACTAGATAGCTGAATCCATGAATTATAAGGTAGATTGATTTATTTTTAGAAGTTGGACACATAGCAATTGTTTTCCAATGTCAAGTCTTATAAGTAAGGTTTGGATTCAGTTTTTTTTCCTCTTTTCCTCACTTATGAGGAAGCTCTGCCCTTTGTGAGTTCAAACAAATGTCCATATGTTCTGTGTTTGTTTGTTTTTTAATAATCAGTGGAATTTTATGTATTGTTATGGCTCCAGTAAAATATCCTCAGGTGGGAAGGGATTGAGAGAGTGAGAATCAGCCTGATGGATTACGAATGCATTTGTTCACAGTTAAAGTTGAGTCAACTTTTCCATTGCAAACAGTGTTTTTAAAGGGGATATATTGTTCCGCTAGAAATACTTCTTGTCCCTTGATAGCATAGTTTTTATATACTTGAATGTGCTCTGGAATGGCAATGTGCCAACCTTAGGAAATTTATCTGCTGGCATTTAAACTCTGAAACCTAGAGTTTTGCAAGTTTGAATAAATTCTGGCAAATTGCCATAACATAGAAAATCCTGTATTGAAGTCTAGGCTTGTTGAAAAGATAAAATACCAGGGACTATAAGACATTCTTCTATTTTAATACATTCTGCACATTTCTCTTTTCCTCTCTAGATGGTCTTGCTGCATTTAGGGCTTTTTTAAAGTCTGAGTTTTGTGAAGAAAACATAGAATTCTGGCTGGCCTGTGAAGACTTCAAGAAAACCAAGTCTCCCCAGAAGTTGACCTCAAAGGCCCGGAAAATTTATACTGACTTCATAGAAAAGGAGGCTCCAAAAGAGGTAATAATCTTTCATCTTGGGAAAATTTTGAATACTTCAAGTTGTTAGCAGAATTCCAGTGAAAAGAAGGGGAAATATCCTTTTGTTTTAATGGGACAAAGTTTCTCTTTTTATCCTACCATAACTTTCTATATTCCCCCCCCCCCCCCATTTTGGCTTTAAAATATTAGGGCATGGTCTGGAATATTTTTTCATGACAAATATTAGCTATTATCATTATAGCATTTTGAAATATACTAAATGTTTTCTATACAACAGCCTCTCTTGAATTGGTCGTTTAAATGTTATCCCCAGTTTTCACAAATAATGAAACTGGCTCTGAGACATAACAGTCACAAAGCTAGGAAGTATCAGAGCTGAATTATTCTGGATTCATGCCTAATATTTTATAACATCATTCTGAAATGTAGTTCAATATTAATTTGATGCACTGAAACTTAACAAACCTTTGTCCATTTCTATTTCAGATAAATATAGACTTTCAAACTAAAACCATGATTGCTCAGAATATTGAAGAGGCTACAACTGGCTGCTTCACTACCGCCCAGAAAAGAGTCTACAGTTTGATGGAAAACAATTCCTACCCCAGATTTTTGGAGTCTGAATTTTATCAGGACTTGTGTAAAAAGCCACAGATTACTAGAGAGCCTCAGGCTACATGAATGAGTATGGGAAATGAAATAGAGCAACAGAAAGAACATTTGACTTTTTCTTGCTAGGCAGGAAGGCCTATGGCCCGCTAAACCTAATAAAAACTGATGGTCTAAAAGACAAGCATCAGATTGAGCCTGGGTATTCAGGAAAAAACATCACACAAATACTGACTCTGCAAGTTGAATTGCATTATGAATAACAATGGCCTAGAAGAAGATATGTTTCTGATTGTTTTGCAAGTGTTGTGTATAGAAGACAGTGAATCCATTGTCCAAGTGCTGTGTATTTTTAATTCACACTGGAGAAGCTAATATTCCAGAGCAGATGTAAGACTATTCTTCCGAAAGAGTTGTTTTTTTAATCAAATAGACCTGGGGGAGACCATATGTAGCCTTGATTAAATGGCTATACATCTCTTCCTAAACTAGTCCATGATACCACTAAGTGTCTGATTGAAAGGTTTACTATGTACAAAGAGGTGTGCGAGTCCATGTGACCCAGTCATTTGTGTTACTGTTCCTCATCACGGAGAGAAAGGGTCCTTGTACATGTTGTCATATGTTGCAGGTTAAGGTTGTGTAGAACACTACCACATTTGTGAATGCTGAAAAAAATGTCTTGAAGGCAGCTAAACTTCAATGAAGTGGTCTTTGAATACTTGTTTTTAATAAATTTATTTTGATATGACTTGTTTTCTCTATTCCTTCTATCTGTCCCCCTTTGGGGGAGTCTTATCCTTTTGGATTAAAGACCTGCTGTCTAATAGGATTCATAAAGATCAAACAAAAGTCTAGAAGACCCAAAGGAATGAATGACATGCATGAATCCAGGCATAGGACTTCATCCTAGAATGAAAGCTCCCTCTACTGACACACAAGAACAATTTAATAAGTCTTAGAAAGCTGCCTAGGACATTGGAAAGTTAAGTAATTCGCCTGTGTTCCCCTGTTCACATAAGTACCAGCAGAAAGACTTGAACCCAGTTCTTTCTAACTCCAACATGACACTCCATCCACTCTGCTATGATACCTCTCTTTGCATATGTTTATTATATTTGCACAGTGACAATGGACAATATTTGAAGTTTCACAACTGTTAACTGGGAACAGATAAGTACTGTTTGCCCACTGAGACACTAATAAAAGCAGAGTAAGAAGGTAAGGAAAACATCCTTAGTTTTTTTCACCCTAACTTGAGCAGGTGATGAACTCATCAGCTAAGGGAGAAGTTGCAAACTGACATGCAACACAAAATTTAATATTTTACAACTATTAAGTTTAAGATGAGTCATAAAAAATAAAAATATTAGAAAATCCTGAACAATCAAGTCTTTGTGAAATGGCTGTGTCAGGCACTGTTATGTTAGGGATAGAAAGATAAAATGAGTCAGTTCCTGCCCTTGAGGAGTTTACATTTTATCAGGGGAGATAACATGTATGCACATGAGCACATAAAAATATTTACAAAATATATGCAAGTTAATTGGCGGGAGAAGCCACTATTCTGAGGGCATCAGCAAAATCCTCTTCAAGTAGAAGGCAACCTTTGGGCTATCTGATGGAGGCAGGCTCCCTTTTATAACAGACCTGTGATTCAATTAGTATTGTGAGCCACAAGGTGAAGAAACCCCTTGACCACTGGACATCAGCACCTGCTTTGCAATTTAAGGAGTTGCCTGGGGCCACAGAGAGGTTCAATGACTTGTCCAGAGTCACACAGCCCATATATGTCAGTAGCAGGACGTGAACCCAATTGTTTCCTGTCCCCAATGTCACCTATCTATTATGCTTTAGATGCCTCTCCTGGCAGATGTGCTTTTATTATTTGCAAAAGAATACTGACTTTTTTTCCTCAGAAAGTCTATGATGAACATTTGTAAAAGACCCAGAGAGTAAAAACACTATTTAGAATTATTGGGGGGAGGTGAAATGGGGGGGAGGGAGAGGAAAGATATCAGACCTATGATTGCATCAGGGTGGGAAGTTCCTGGGAGTTCTGCTACTGCAGATCAACAACTTGCCTGTAATTTAAGGTGTCAAGGAGTTGCCTGGGGGCAGAGAGGACTTAAGTGGCAGGCTAACAATCATCCAATATAAACTAGAGGCAGGGCTGAAAATCAGTTCTTCCCCACTTCTGGTCTCGCCTCCTACTCACTATATCCTACAGCAAGTCAGTTAGGAAAATGAATGGTTCTTAGGAGTGAGAGCTAGAAATGAACCCTGAGAATATATTTGTCTATAGCTCCCTTTGTTTTACAAATAAGGAAACAAATCCAGAGAAACAAGTCCAGAAGTGACTTACCCCATTCCTGATTCCATTTCCAGCCCTCTTTCTACTATTTTACACTTTATGCAGATAACTTCCAAATCCGTATTCCTAGATCAACATCAATCTCTCCTCTGTACATAAAGCCTGCTTACTTAGGTGCACCACCTACTTGAAACTTAAAACTGAACTCATTTCCCTACCCTAAACCTGCTTCTCATTCAATGCTCCTCTTTCATTACTTAGATTAGATTTCGGTAGATTGCTTTACTACCCTCTCAGACTGAAAGCCTTGGACTCATATTTGACTCTTCCATCCCTCTCAATTAGCTTCCAAGTCCTAATAATTATATCGCCAAAATATATCTCCCATCCTCCCCTCCATTGACACTATCAGCACCATCACTTAGGCCCTCATTACTTTTTGCCCTGACTACTGTAAAAGATAATTAATATCAAGGCTTTTCTCTTCTAGTCTTTGCCTTCTCCAATTAATTGTTTCCACAGATGAAAAAAGTTTTTCTTCCTAACTGCACACACCTGACCATGTCATATCCCTGTTGGAAAATCTCCAATAATCCACAATTTTAGGGTCAAATACAAACTCCTTATATAGTACTGGTATATTTAAGTAAGTCTCAATCTCCCTTTCTAGTTTTCACATATATTCATACAATATATGCTCAAGTGAATAAATTATTGTCTCCAGTAAAAAAAAATCCACATCATTTCCCACAAAACCTTGTTTACTCTGTTTATTTTGGCCTCCTGGATCTATGATCTCATTGATGTAAAAAGCTCCAGGTAAGGGAACTGTCTCTATAAATGAAGATTGGCACCTACTCTTCAATTAATAGTCATACAGTTCTTAACTTGGAATCTGTTAACCTTTAAAAATTGTTTTTTTAACTAATGTATTTCAATCTAATTGATTTTCTTTGTAGTTCTATGTATTTTACTTTATGCATTTAAAAATACTATTCCAAGAAAGGATCCATAGATTTCACCATCTGCTCAAGACATAAAAAGGGGTAAGAACCCTTGTCTTAGAGAGTTGCCAGCAATGAGAGGTTAAGTAACTTGCCCAGAGTCACACAACTAGCAAATGCCAGAAACAGGACTTTCACTTCCTGGTTCTAGCAACAGCTCTCAAGGCACTGTACCACGGTTGCCTTTTGCCTTGCCCATAGCTGATGTATAAGAATTTTCTGGTAAATTGAACTTAATTCAATAACCTCATTGCAATTTCTCTTAAAGGAATTTACAAATATACATCTAGAGATTATACAGACATAATAGTATTACTCCAGAGTATGCTGATCTAATTAAGGAAAAGGCAGGTGAGATGTATGACTATTGAAAACGTATAAGCTATCAGACCAGTCTTGTTTGTTGTAACTGACAATATTTCAAGAAAAGAAACCTCTACACTATAAAGTATATATCCTGATTTTGATAGATGAGTCTTTTGAACAACAACAACAACAACAAAAAAACGCTCAAAAGTCTGACCAAATCAGACATATAACTCAAGAATCCTACTTGTCCATTTGATTAGAATAAATTATAATAACATCACTTTAGAATCAAACTAATTCCAATTAATAGTCGATTTTATCCACTAGGATACCATTCCAGAAGTTTAACCTTGTAATCAGCAAGAATTGCTACTTTTAAATAGAATTATTGCTTTAAGAAATAAGCACATAGGATTTAAATAATCTTCCCTGATTAGGAAAAAAAATGTGGTAAATGAAAGCCGTTTCCATAGTTAATTTTTAGCAAAACAGAAAAGCATCTACCATTGCATGTAGAAATGAAAAGAAAAAAAAAATCTCTGGTTTAAAAACATTTGCAGGTCTTCTTTGCCTTCACAGCTAGTAAAGAAGTGGGTTTTTTTCTACTTTCATCACAGATATAATCAGGAGCAATAGCAGAGAAAATAAGTTGCTATATCAGAGAACAAAGAAAAGATCCATTGACTGTAATTTTTTTTTCTGGAACTGATAAAAGCATAGAAATTTCAGGTAGTATTTTTCACTGTTCTCTAGTGCCACTCACAGGGACAAACTGGAATAGAGTTAAAATTAGCAACTACGTGCTTCCACAAATAACTGTTCCTTAACATGCCAGTTTCCCAGAACATGTAGGATATAGGTTAATTACCATAACCCATTCATTTTTACTAATTTCCCTTTTCCACCCCCAAAGTGCATTTCACTCAGTGAAACAAAAGGCAAAAGTCTCTTAAGCATGTTAAGATCTTTCAGAATGACTTTATGAATGCAAACACAGTGGTAATTATTCCATGACCCTTCAATTGTTAATGTAAAGTAATGTACAAAACATGAAGACATCATCTCCAAAGGTTTTCACCACCATCATAGAGAAGGTCCAAATGAAAAATGGATTCTTTATAAAAGGTGAGGTCCTCCACATGCTCCTGTTTAAGAGTTGTTTTGGGGCCCAGGACATTATATGAACTCCTTATTGAGATCCATGCTTACTCAAAAGGGATTAGTTTAACAATCCACCCACGAAAAAACAAATGGATGAAAAATGCATATCATTCAGATGTAGCAGGCAGTTGTTTGGTGATTCAATTGAGTTCATATAGTTGTAGTTATACCTTGGATAAATACTACAAAATGATTATGAACTGAGCTAAGGACTGAACAGGAAGGGAAAAATGCAAGTTAGATTGCATCTGAAAAACTAGGCAGTTTTTAGCCTTACCAAGCTGTCCCCTGATTCAAAACACATCTCTTTAACATGTCTTCTCCAAAGCATACTATATGGTTGTAATTCTTAAACCACCATAGTCTCCAAAGGATCCAAGGTAGAGGTGACTCAAAGGACAATGGAAAAACAAATGGTGGACACTCCCACTCAGAGCAGAGTTGCATACCTCATGAGTCAGGATTTAGCTGACTGTCTGCTCCCACTTATTCTCTGACACCCACCATTCAAAGCTCTTGGTCATCATTCTACACCCAGCTGAAGTTCTCTGAAGATTCTGCATTTCCCTTGAAGTCTCCTGCAGTTTCTGAAGCTCAGATGGCTCACATCCTCCTAGTAAGTATCCTTGCAATCTGTTCATTCAGCGCATCTGAGGCTAGGCTTCTACTCAGCTCCTTGACTCAAGAAATGATCACTATCTCCCCCACATGGCTGAGCATCTACTTCCTTTTTCCCTGACCCCCAAGCTTGATCATAACCCTCATATCATTAGAACAGCATCTTTCTGATAGAATTTCTATCAACAACATGGTCCTGGGATATCATGATATGTATGTTGTTCCTAATTGTTCAAGTTTGTGTTTGCTGTACCAGACAGTAGGGAGAGTAGGCTTGCTATCACTGGTACATTGAACAGATAAAATCAGCCTTTGTCATGTACCACAGCAATACGTTAAGAAAATGACACTGTGGGGAAATTTAGATATAGGGAGATAATAGCTAACATTTATATGTAACCCTGGGCCCAGGGCCCACCAAGACTCCAAGCTCCCACAAACTGGACTTTATCCTAGAAGAGACCAAGAAGGTAATTTTCTCTTTGAGAGAATTACTCATCCCCCCAAAAAATCTAAATATAGCTAACATTTAGTTCATATTTAGATTTTGCCAAAAACAGAAAACAGCATCACAACTCCAATACAGTCAAGATTATAGTATTTATGAGTAATACCATTTTTATCTCACCCTACAGAAAGTGCGGTAGATGCAGAGAACTTATAGGAGCCTATAAAAAGATGCAAGAATACAATGCAAGAGTCAGAGCCAATAAACATTTATTAAGCTCCTACTGTATTCCAGGCATTGTGCTAAGCACTGGGAATACAAAGAAAAAAAAAGACATGACAATTCCTACTTTTAAGAAACTCACAATCTAATGGGAGAAGACAACATACCAAAAAAAGCTAAAAAGTGAAGGGGGGTGAGGGTGGGGAATGGAGAATGAAGTCCTGCAACCAGAGTGGGAAATTATCTGAGGAGTTGTGAATTATAGTGTCAAATTCATCTTGCAAAATGATGACTTTCTGGAGATTATGAAATCCTGAAGATCTGCTGGGTGGGAAATGATGAGATGAATTCCCTGGGTGCCCTCCTTAAATAGTGAAGGATCTGGGAGGAGCTCTCCAATGTACAACCTTCACCCTATCTAATTAGAGAGATGGAGAGCCTCCAGGGGCAAAGGGTACTAAGGAGACATGGGTTTCCGAGTTGATTTCATCTTATAAACCTTGGCCTTTCTAAAGTCTTTCCACCCTCCTCATGTCATTGATACTCTTTAAAAACAAAGGATAATCAACAACAGCATCTTACAGAGTAATGAGTTTCTAGAGATCTGAAATCCAGGAGATCAGAGGGATGGAACTTACAATAGCCTATCAGCAGTTTCCCTTAGAAGTGAACTGAATTTGAGGTTGCTGCAAAGTCAACCCTTTGACATTCTGATGAATTCTAACCTTCCTAACCCTCCTGCAGGTCCTATATAATCTCTTCCATATTCATAGGGTCACTATGTGATTTGGATTCCCCTAGGAAGGAAAATTTTCTTTAGGATTGCTGAATAAGCAATCTCTTTCCATATGAACCTATACCGCCCAAGTTCTGTAGGACAGTGGTGTCAAACTCAAACAGAAGTGAAGGACTCTAAACATAACACAAGGATCCCTGTGGACTGCATATTGACTTAGAAAACCACACATTTACATATTTCTTACTATTAATACATCATCACATTAAAATCATATGTGACCTACATTTAAATATGGTTCATCCTCACTAAAGAGAGTTGTGGGCCACATAAGGCCTCTGCACCACATGTTTGACACCTCTACTGTATAGTACATTGCTCAAGAAATATGTGGGCAATCCAATTCATTATGCAAAAAGCATGCTTCAAGAGGAAATTCCCTTCTCCATCCAGAAGGCCTAATCCCTGAATTCTCAAATCTAGAATTTAGAGTTACCTATGAGATAATCTTCAAATTATGTGCTATTAAGGAAATCTCCATTTTTCTGGCTAGAAGGCTACTTTTCAGGAAGCTAGTGAATTATCGTCCTTCCTCCACCAAAAAAATGAGGCTTATTAATATTATATATGAACTACTTTCTTGGGCCAAACAGGCATGCACCTGCCTACTCCTGCCTCATCTTCTACCAGAAATCTATCAGTGTCTCAGTCTGAGGAAGCCTACTCTAAGGATCTCTCCTCTCTGACAGCATACCCAACCTCCAAATTACTCTGTCCCACGGCAGCCATTTTTAGTTCTAAGGGGAAATAATTGTGGAAATGCACTAGCCTATCTTTTCAATAGGGAAAAGGTAAAAAAGTAGAAGTCCAGAAAGAAAGTGAGCTTGGCTGTAAGTTTTCTTGGACACAGATAGCTTCTCAAACAAGGTCTGTCCTCCTGAAACCCAGCCAACCTTACAACCTTATAGTCTGTAGGAACCAATGGAAGTTCTTTGTCGTCTTGGTAAAGTGTCAGTGGATATGTGCACACTCTTCTTGAGGAAGTGTACTTCACATATCATCAAACAAAAGTTTATGCCCTGTAATCTCATGAAGTTGACTAGGGAACTCATCAGATTGATCAAGAGCTCCCCTCATCAATACCTCCCTATATGCATAGCACTTTGCTGACATCATATCATTTGAGTCTCACAGCAACCCTATGAGGGAAGTATGACAGGCACAAGGACACATAGAGTATGGATCTGGCTCACCAAGACACCCCGAGAGAACAAAAGGAATGCTCCCCTAGGGTGTGCCAACACACCAGGCCCATGCTGGGCTATGACTTCAGGTATTATTCTCATTATGTCTAAGATAAACTTAGCTTAAATG
The DNA here is from genome assembly GCA_028627135.1 of Pseudochirops cupreus. NCBI lineage: Eukaryota > Metazoa > Chordata > Mammalia > Diprotodontia > Pseudocheiridae > Pseudochirops > Pseudochirops cupreus. The sequence continues at coordinate 72,755,220 of CM053584.1, forward strand.
GGGACATCACTAGTATGTGTCATCTTTGGGATTTAAACCCAGGTCTCCCTTGACTACAAGTTCAGCATTCTTTCTATGACACTGTATTTCCTCTCAGATGGAGAAAAATAAAAGAATGATAGAGTGAGGGAAAGGAAACTAGATCTTTTGTGTCTCAACTTAGTGCTTTTGTTCCTGAGAAACAAAATAAATGACATCATGATACTGTTCCAACATGCTGGTCATTCAATAAGTAAGATGGTCTTTGCCTTTTAGGAATTTCCAACCTAGCAGAAGTCACCTGTAGACAAACTGATATCAAAAAAGAATATAATCAGTTGTAAGAGAAAGCACAAAAAATGCAAAAGAGGAAAATAAGACTGATGAGATAATGGCTTTAAATAGATGACATTTATATAGCATTTTATACTTTACAAAGCACTCTTCTCACAATTCCCCTGGGAAGTAGGTAATTCAAGCATCATTATACCCATTTTATAGGTGAGTAAATAGGGTTTTCATGTAGGATTTTGAAAGGCAGAGATGGTCCAGGTATAGGAAAGATTTCACAGCAGGATGAATAGCACAGGCAACAGCAGGGAGACAGAGAAATAGATGGTATGTTTAGGAGTAGTGGGAAGGTACAGTTTGGTTTTAGATTAAGGTATGTGAGAAGGAGTAATAGGAGATAAAATTTCAGAGGTAGGCTGGGATCAGATCATAGAGTTCAGATTTCCTTCCCTTAGCTGTAAAATGAGGAAGCTAGACTAAATCAGGGATTTTTAATATGATATACATGTACTTGTTTTCTAATATTCTGATAACTATATTTCAGTATAAGTGATTTCCTTTGCAATTCAATGTTTTTATTCTATGTGTTTAAAAGCATTTTTTCCTGATATGGGTCCAAAAGCTTCACTGAACTGCCAAAGGCACCCATTACACAAAATAAGATAAGAGCCCAAAGGCTCTCTACGGTGTCTCCTGGCTCTAGAATGCTATGCTATGCTAAGACACTATTTGTCAGATAATGAAATATAATATATTAAGCTGTGTACATCTTGCTTCTACAAGATTGCAACCTCCTTAAAGGCAAGGAAACTTCCTCTACTCTATGTCCTTTTGTACACAGTGGGCATTCAATTTTTGTTGAGTTGATCAGTGCCACTTCCTGTCTTTTGTTTGTTGCTAATGAGGAACCTTTAGGAAAATTTGTCTGGTAAAAGTATATAAAATGGTTTGGAAGAGAAAGAAACTGGAGACAGAAAGACTAGGGAATGGTTCAAATAGACAAGGCAAAAAGTGATGAAGGGGACTGAATAAAGCTCATTGCAATGGGGGGCATAAAGGAGAGGATGAATAAGAATCACTGGAGAAAAATGTTCACTGACTGGATCAAGAAAAAAGGAATCAAAGACAACAGAAGATTTGTAGCATGGGTCACTGGGACAAAGGTGAAGATATTTACCAAAATATGGAAATTAGGAGGTTTGGGGAGGAAATGATGGATTAATTTTAGACAAAGTTGAGTTTAAAATGCTATCATAACATCTTGATGGAATTATCCAGCAAGTGACTGGAAGAGCAAGTTCAGAAGAAGAGAGTTTGTCTGAAGATTTAGTTTTCACAGTAACCTTGTGAGGTTATCACTTGAATACTCAAATAGATTTGCATATTCATCCATGTAGATATTCCCCACAATGACGCAGATCACAACTCATCCAAATTTGACCATCCTGCAGGACTCTTGTTCATTTCTTCACATAGTTCTCCACAAGGGACCTATCCAACGTGCTGGGAGCCTTCCTTAATTACTCCTTGTATGACCAAGATATCAGTAAAGTACTTAAGCCACTCATCTGTTAGGTTTCCCATCTTCATCTTGTTCATGCATTTCTTTGCTATAAGTATGGCTATCCTTATTCAGTATCTAAGGAAATCGAGGCTCAGAGAGGTCAAGCAAGTTGTCCATGATCACTGAGCAAGCATAAGGAATACATTCTGAATCCAGGTTTTCCTCACTCAAAGTCTAGCACTCTACCCATTATATAATTAAAGATGAGAGTCAAGGTTATGAGAGGGAATAAAATTATCAGGTGAGAGAGTATAAAGACAGAAAATAGGACTGAAAACAATTTTGGAAACTACCTACTTTAAGAGGTCGGTAGGAATCAACAAAACAGAGAAGAATAATTTAGAGAATATGAAACCTGAAGAAATAGGAATTCATGGTCATAGAAATCAAGAAATCAAGAGAGAATTTCGAGAAGGAAGCAACAATGATCAATGACATAAAATGCCACAAATACTTCAGGAAAGATGAAGACTACAAAAGGAAATTAGGAAATGATTGATGACTTTAGAAAAAGTAGTTTGGGGAGAACTGTCAATGTGGACATCAGGTAGCAAAAAGAACAGTAAGAAGTGAGGAAGCAACTCTAAGTTGCTCTTTCAATCAATAAAAAGAAAGAGATATAGAACTATAGTTCAAAAGAGACATAGGGTTCAGGGAAGCTTTTTTTTAGAAGATGATAGATTTGACCATGTACATATACATATATGTGTGTGTTACTCATATAGATTCTGGCGATCCATATCCAAACTCCCCCTCCCACTGACAAATTATGTCCCCAGAAGACAGCTAGTTCTGTCTCCTCCTTGGGGTTCTATTGAATACCTCTTAAGGGCTGGAGAATGTCTTTCTAATGCTATTGACGTGTGCTCTAGTTCTGGTGTGTTCTTTCCAAAATCAATTACCTATTATTACTGCCCCAATATAAAGCAAACCATATGTTTTCTTATTAAAAAATTAACCAACTAATATAAATTGCTTTAATGAAGATATTTATGGAAAAAATGTAATAAGAATGAAAGTTGAAAAAATGTCATTCTTTCTTCCTCCATCCCCAGCTGGAACATACTTTCCCCTCAACATTTTAGGCATGAGGACTGAAATACAAAGAGGTAGCTATAAAACTTTTCCTCCCAACACAATGAGTTCCCTTCCAGGTGTGGAATAACCAATGGAAAATTCACTCTCTTGCTTTCAGGATATGGCATTTCAGTTGCTAAGTTAATCCATTGCTAGGCTAGGTCAAGAAGAATGCTCCTCAGAGCTAACTACTTCCTAGTCTCAGTCACTGAACCTCTGGTGACTCTTCTAACCTTTTGAGTCCTCATAGGGCCCTATAACAGCGGTTCTCAAGCTGTGGGTCGCAAACCCTTTGGGGGTCAAGTGACCCTTTCAGAGGGGTCACAGGGGTCGCCTAAGACCACCAGAAAACACATATTTCCAATGGTCTTAGGAACCAAGACACCGCTCCTCTATCTGTCTCCAGGCGGATGCGCCCACATGCAGATATGCCCACATATGAGTATTAAACTGTCAAGGCATTAGGAAGGTTGAGAACCACTGCCCTATAACAACAAAGCAGATATAAACAGGAGGAGGACCACTACCAGATGCAGGCTTACTAAGAAGGCCATGTACTCATGGGCCACCCTGGTAGCATATAGCAGAGAGCTATTTTCACATTTGCAGGACAGAAAGAAGAAAGAGGGAAATTTGGCATGTTGGTGTCATTTGTATGCATATTCAATTTCATCCAAGCAGCCAATTAAAGGATTTCTGTCATCCTGTAGCAAAACAATAGGGAGCAGTGGGAAAATATATATACATGCTCTGAAGTGGAAGACAGAGCCCTCTATTTTGCTTTACTGGGACAAGACTTTTGAGACATTCATGTGGGTGGCCACCAAGCAGAGCAGAGCACACTTGATCAATCCTCCATTATATTTATTTTTTTAATTGATTTATTTGTTTACTTTTAGTTTACAAGATTAAAAACTGTAAGAGGGATATCAAAGTCTCCTCTCACTATTTTTTTTTTGCTTTTTGGAGGGGCGATTGGGGGTTAAGTGACATACCCAAGGTCACACAGGTGGTTTTTTTGTGTGTCTGAGGTCAAATTTGAACTCAGATCCTCCTGACTCCAGGGCCAGTGCTCTACTCACTGCACCACATAGCCACCCCCTCCTCCATTATATTTATAAGCTGAATAGAAGGAGTTAGTGGAGAAGAAGGGGTAAAAGAGAAAGAATAGTTCATGTCATATGAAACTCTTCTGAAGAAAATGGGGATTTTTAACCTGGAGAATGGAGCAGAGAATGCCTAGTGAGCGTTATATAGCACTTTTAAATTATGCAATTTTAAGTCCCATAACCATGTTGGCCTCAGTTTCATCATCTGTAAAATCAAGAAAACCCCAAATGGGGTCATGAAGAGTCAAACATGAGTGAAAAAAATGACTGACTAAACATTATATAGCACTTTAAGGTATGTGGAGTGTTTTACAAATACTGTTTTACATTCACTGTAACCCTGGGATGGTACTATTATATAACATCCCCATTGTACAGGTGAGGAAACTAAGCTGTAAGTACCTGGCCAAGGAACATACAACTAATAAGCATCTGAAGTGGGATTTGAACTGTGTTCTTCCTGACTCCAGGTCCAGTGCACTACACCACTTAGCTGTTGGATAGAGTGAGTGGATTGTATGGCAGGGAGCTCTCTATTACCCAAAGTATCTAGCAGATTACTGGCTGCACAGTAGATAATTAATAAATACTTGGAGAAAGACAAACTTCAAATGGGTACACAATTTAGACATAAACCAGGACAACACAAACACATTACAGGAATGCAGAAGAAATGACCTGTCAGTTTTATAGAGAAGAGTTCACAACTAAACAAGAGACAGAGAGATTCATAGGAGATAAAATGGACAATTTTGATTGCATAAAATAAAAGCGTTTTTACACAAACAAAATCAATGCAGCAAAAATTAGAAGAGAAGTAGAAAATTGGGAGAAAAATTTTAAAGCAAGATTCTCTGATAAAGAAAGGTCTCATGTCTAAGATATATAAAGAACTGGCTCAAATTTATAAAAAAAAAAAACAGCCTCCTACAATTGACAAATGGTCAAAGGATGTGAGTAGGCAATTTTCAGAGGAAGAAATTAAAGCTTTCAAGAGACATAAGGAAAAATGTTCTAAATAACTAATATTTAGAAAAATATAAATTAAAACAACTCTGAGCTACCATCTCATGTCCATTAGCTTAGTAAAGTTGTCAAAAAAGAAAATGACAAATGCTGAAGGAACTATGGGGATACATTTTTAGTACAGCTGTGAATTTGCCAAGCAACTCCGTAAAATAATTTGGTACTATATATGTTTCAAAAGTTATCAACCTGGGCCTACCCTTTGATGCACCAATACCCCTATTAGGTCAAAAAGATCAAAGAAAGAAGAAAAACGTACATATTTACAAAAATAAGCCGTTCTTTTTGTCGTGGCAAAGAATTGGAAACTGAAGGGTTACTCATCAGTTGGGGAATAGCCGAACAAGTTATCGTATATGTATGTGATGAAGCACTACTGTACTGTAAGAAATTATGAAGGAGATTTTAAACTGGTATGAACTGATGTGACTGATATGAACCCCTGCAAAGTATAGGGAGAAGAACCAGGAGAACAATTTATATAATAATAATATTATAAAGATAAGCAACTTTGAAAGCCTTAAGAAATCTGATCAATGGAATGGAACCTACCAGAGTTCTGGAGGACTCATGATGAAACAAGTCTGACCCCAGATAGTAGGTCATATACTCAGATTATAGATATACATGTGCATATGAGATGTGTATGTATATACATATATCACATACACATATACATATTTAGACATGGTCAACGTGAGGATTTGTTTTGCTTGACAATACACATTTGTAACAGGTTTTGTTTTTCTTGGATGGCAGAGAGGAAGGAGGGAGGGAGAGAATTTGGAATTGAAGATAAAATAAAATTGAAATTAAGTAAAATAGTATTACTAAATTGAAATTTTGGTGAATGATAAAAAATTTCAGTTCATTTTGGGTATGGCACTGTAGTAAACTCAAGGTAAGAAATTTAATGAGGGTATGCTCTAATCATTGCTATCAAATTGTTTTCAAATGAATTGGGCTGATTAAAGCAATGAGCATTTGCCTTCCAGTTTACCCCAGCTTTGTATTTTGACTGTGATTTTGCTCTAAAAATTTAGAACACAGCAGTTATGCAGATCTTGGATAAGATCCAAACTTAAAGCTGTCTGGAAACTTAAAGTTAATCTGATATTTATATGGTTTAGGAAGTCTACTGACCTACATGGAATTTGAATTTGGGAGTGTGGTTGTATGTTTATATAGCTGGTGTATATCTTAGAAATGTGCGGACGTCAAAGGGAAATCAAAAGAGAAGTCAGCCAAAAGGGAGAGAAGAAACATCTTAGTTCTTCACAAAAAGAACCACATGTTACTAGGTTCACAGGTTGAGTCTGCTTTGAAACTATATGTTAAAAGCATTAGGGAAAACATACAGTTTATTGTCATGAAACATACGACATAAAACAAGAAAAGGTATAGATAGATGTAAAACTTGAGTTTCAAATTGAAGTAGTTACCTACTGAGTAGACCTTTGCTTTGCTTACATTGTAGTTTCTAATAATTAATCCCCTTGGCACAAATCCACTATTCCAAAGCATGGATAGTTTCTAATAAAGTTGACATTTTTAGGATGATACTCTTGAGTTTGAACAACTGGATTTTCCTGAAATTAAACATAGGCTACTTTCTAATTCTGATTTCTTGTACTAAGATTTAGGTCACCATTTCAATGATGACTAATAGTATTCATTAAAAATAAATTAATAAATTTATTAATAAATTAATAAATTAATAAAAATTAACAAGATTATTTTGGAAATAATCTTGATCTTTATACAAGTATGCTCCAACAAACAGTTGAATGAATAGAAAATAAGCCCAGTGAAATAATGAACATCAAACCTACAAAGATGAAATACAATAAAATATGTTTACTCTTCCCCACCTGCCCTTTGCTTCCTCTCTTCTTCTTCCCCCTTCCCAGATCTTTATATTTCTAAGATATAAAGCAGTTCTCTATAAACAGCTGCTTATTTTCATCTGCTTATTTTAAGGGCATTTGGGGAGTATCATTTCTTAAATGTTTCAGGTAAGGTAAGTCTTTCAGTTCCCATCTCAAAATGGGTTGTGAAAGTAATAAATGCTGTTGACTGATGCCTGTTCCAGACTTTCTTGCATATGTGATTTTAAAAGCCTGATATTTTAGAGAAAATTGTTCCTATTCCTTTCTTAACTGGATTGTTGCTTCTATGTGTTTCAATTCTTATATTTCTATACTTTAAGGATCAGTGACTCCATTGTATAAATATTTTCTCCAAAGACACAGGTTGCAATTACTCTATACGTTGGTAAAAGGTCTCTGTGAATTACTATAATAATAAAAAAAAAATCATTGCCTACTTTTTGGTGATAAACCTCTCAGAAATTGGTGAAAATGACCCTCAGATAATAGCCATACATTTTTATCACAGGATGAGGATTTGAAATCTTCCAATTTTCATAAGATTTGTACTTCATAGGCATCTCTCTTGAGACTTCAAGGCTATCTCCATAACAAAAGGAAGAACGACAGTAAGACTTCAGCAGTTTTCTTGCTTACAACATTGAAAAAAGTGCTTAACCCTTCAGAAATTATTTTAGAGTCATTTATTTTGCTACACATTCAGACCTAGATTCAAGAAATTCCAAGGGACCTCTCTTAAATTCGATCACTATAAAACAAAATCCTAGCAATCCAAGTTCTGCATCATGACTATTAATATGTTATTGCCTTTCTCTGCTTGGATATTAGTGAAAACCATCAAAAATGAAGTATAAAAAGTATATAAATGTAGCTTTATTAATAATTTATTAATAATATCAATATTAACAGCTAGCATTTTAAAGTTTGCAAAAGCATTTTACACATATTATCTCATTTGATACTCATAACAATCCTTCAAATAAGGGCAGTGAAATGGAAAATCACAAGTGGAGACTACCAATATTTTTCCCCTTCCATTATCTTGGATTCTTTAGCCATTATTAAGTGACTCCTGGACTTAGAGTCAAAGGTCCTGAATTCACTAGTTCTGTCTCTGTCTCTGTCTCTATGTCTCTGTGTCTGTCTGTCTCTCTGTCTCTCTGTCTCTCTCTCTCTGTCTCTGTCTCTGTCTCTCCCCCTGCACTCTCTTTCCTTCAGTTTCCTCAACTACAAAATAAAGGGTTGAACTAAATGACTTCTCAAATTCCTCCAAACTTGGGATAGTTTGGGATTCTTTTCCTTCCTTACGGAAGAAGACCTCAAGTGTATTGGGAGGTTCTTCTCTGGAAGATATGTGGAAATACAAGTATGAAAATGAGTAGGATGAGAAGGCATGGAAAAGTCATAATCTTCACAGGTAAAAAGATTATCCCTTCCACATCACGACTTTCCCCAATGAGGCTTCTATATATTGTGGGTCAGCATAAGAAATTAAATGGGAATTTTGTGATAGTTTTGTGGATGCCAAAGGTGATGCTCAAAGGCCAACAGATAACACAGAAAAAGTTTAGGAACTCATAAATGCATAAAATATATGTATAATATCATATAATAACCCAAATTTTACAATAAAGTACTATAAACACCTCAAAAAAATTTCCTAGATGTGGGGTGGGGAAGGAGCTTTGTCCTTAACCCCCATGATGTGGAAGGGAGAACTGTACATTGATGGGATCACAGATGCCCAAAGATTATCTTAGGAAGCCTTTATTAAGTACTTGCTGTGTGCCAGGCATTGTGAAAAGTGCTGGGGATACAGAAATAAAGAAAAACAAGTAGCCCCTTTCATCAAGGAGCTTACATTCTAACGAGAGGAGACAGCATGGAAATAAATGGCTACATACAAGATAGTGAGCAAGTATATACAAGATAAAGACTAGATGGAAGGTAACCTTGAAGAGGAAGGCACTAGAAGCCAGGAGAACCAGAAAAGGCCTCCTATTGAAAGTGGCATTTGAGCTGAGCCTTAAAGGAAGCCAGGGATTCTAAAAGGCAGAGACAAGAAGGGAAAACATTTTAGGCATGGGGATAATCAGTGCAAAGATCCAGAAAGAAGTTGTGGAAGAAGCAATGAAAAGAAGACAGGAATGAAGGCTCCTGGGAGCCAGGAAAGTTCTATTTCCATCTCAGATACTAATTTGTTTTATGACCTTGGACAAGTTACTTTATCCTTTTTCATTCCCCTGGTTTCCTCATCTCTAAAATAAGGAATTGGAACAGATGGAATAATCTGAGGCCTCTTTCAGTTCTAAAATTCCATTCTTTTCCATCTCTGACTATTGCACCTCCCTGTTATTTAGAGATTCTCTGTTGTATTGCTTACTATTTATTCAAAAATTGACTGGATTAATACCAGGAGACTGAAAGCAGGGATCTCTTCCAATATATCTGCAACCACAACAGCCTACAGTGATGAACACTTAACAGGTACTCAATAGGTACTCAAATATTAGTTAATTGATTTATTCATTGATATCCTGGGTTAGGGTTATCTCAGGCCTGTCCATCAATGGACTCTAAAATGAAATAAAAATGATTTAACTAAAAGCAAGAAAGAAAAAGTATTCTAATCCTAGAGTTAAAGAGATAATTCATATAAAATGGCTACTTCTCCTCTTCTACTTTTACCACAAGGTCAGATAGATATTCCCCCAGGGCAATGGGAATTCCACCAAAAATCCAGACACCAATTCCCTACAGACAGGATCTTTTATGCTCTAAACAGCAAGAAAGCCAAACCATTGATAATCTCCAAATTAAACTCTCTGCCCCTTGAGAGTTATTATGTAGTCTGGACTGAGAAAACCAGTCCAGACTACATAAAATAGATGCTGCTCCTACCACAACTGAGAAAAAAACCAGAAACTGGAATGTATTTCCTTCTCTCAATAGTGAGCCAAAGGAGGAATGTGCACTGAGACAAATATGATTTCTTTTGAAAAACTTAAAATATGTTCTTCAATGAGAATAGTGTCATATTCAAATCCCTGAAATCAAATCCTTCTGCACACACACACACACACACACACACACACACACACACACACACACACAGAATACCAAATTTCTCTAAATATTTTACTAGTATGACTGAAGGAAATATTAGACCAAGCCAGTGTGTCTAGAAACAACTGGGAAATAAAATCAAAGAATTATAAATTTAGATCTGGAAAGGAAATTTCTAGTCAGATACAATCTTTTGGCCCTCTAAGTCTGATATAAAAAATTATAATGTTTTTGATAAACTAATACTGATTATCTTAGAATAATGGTGTTTACTGGAATTTTCCTGAAGACACAAACAAGCATTCAAAATAAGACCACATGTAGCCTAAAATTTTGGCTTATATGTGCCTATAACCTAAAGAAAATAGTTATCAAGTTTAAATTGTCTCATTTCTTCCCATTCATGTAGTCTCATTGACCCAAACCCCCTACACTAAAAATATGGCAGGTTTATTCTCTGACTCACCAAGTCTTAGGGGGAAGGATGACAGGAATGAGAATGCTTCATAGACATTCCAATGGACTGCACAATTTTTCCAAGTCAAATTGCAGTAGTATTGCTTTCCACATAGGGTAAAGAGAACACACTCTCAGGCAATTTATGGTGAGCACCTTAGAAATTAGATTATTTCAGATAAGCACCTAAATGACTGGCAAATATCAGATGGCGATCACTTTTTGTCACCAGAAGCCCAGGACTTTTGAGAAAGGGACAGGATAATTTAAATCTCAATTTCATTCTCTGGATTTAAAGCTATACAAACAACCCTACCCATTTACCTTCGCTTCAAAATTTTGTTGAGATAATGACAATAAGCATTTTTAAATACATTAGTTCCAGCCACTGGGACTAGGCCACTAGAGATGACGGTTACTTCAACAGACACAGAAGTTTAAGAGGCAAACATTTCCCAGGAGCCTAAAGGAAATGACAAAGTGATGATTGGGAAACAGTATGTCATCAGGTGTGACAACTTGAAAAGAGATATGCAACTCCAGCCTCCTCCTTCGATAAAAGTATGTTCTGTGGGAGGGCTCCTGGCCTTTAAGCCCACGAAATGCCATTAAAGATAAGCTTGGGTTTGGCCCACTCAGGTTGCTGACAAAAGAGTGAATACAATAATCGGTGTGAATATAATAATAAACACTGAGAGTGAGACTCTGATTACAGAAATGCATGACAAGCTCGTGCCTTTTTATCAGCGAGGTGCCATTTGAGGTGCCATTCAGGAATTATTTCGATAGGGATCTCAAAGGGAACTTCTTTTTTGAACATAACAGAAGGTTTAGTGGATAAACCAGGAAGTGGGGGTAAGCAAAGGTGGGAGAATCTTTAAAAAGCAGATGATCTTTGGCATGAATGGAAGATCTTATTTGTGGCTGGAATAAAAGAAATCTGAATTAAAGTCAGTTGGACAGGGAAAGAAATGGTTTATAGACTTATATCCACATACAAATCAAGGTACTTCTTAGGGAATTGGTCAATTTTTTAAACTGAAAATCTTTTATTTGCATTAGAATAACATTATATATCACTCCAGGTACCAATCACATGAAGTGGAGTCAAAAGCATTTCCCTTTCTAGGTGGTGGAAGCTTCCATACACACTGTCAAGACTGTCTAGTGTTCGTTGTCAGAGCGAGCTTCCTAGAAAATGAAACGATTATTTTGTCCTTTTAGATTTTGTTTAATTACAAAAGCAGCAAGGGTCTGAGGAAAAAAAAACGCTGGAAGCGGATTCAGGAGGCCTGCTTTGGAATCCTGCTCTAGACACTTACTAGCCTTTTGGCCATGGAAAAGTAAGTCACTTAACCTCTCAAATCCTTAGTTTCTCCTTCTGTAAAACTAAAAAAATAATACAAGGAAAGCACTTCCGAAACCTTAACACCTATATAAACAGCAGTCGTTATTTCCTTTGTAGGAGATTAAAATATGACTGATCTATTACACTAAACACCTCCCACAAACAGGAGTAGGACCTATTCAATCACTAGGCTAGATGCCTCAGAGGAAGTTTGGGTGTGGTAGAAGGAAATAAGAAAAGAAATATAAGGGTCAGCGATGATTTTTTTTCACGACTAAATACTTTTAAAATATTCAAGTATCCTGAATCATTCAGGAATTAATCATTTAATATTAAATCTATTTATGACTCCTTTCATCTTCAGCTTTACTGATATATCATTTTCCAGGTGGTCTTTCTTTACTCACTTGAAACGGGCTATGAAATTTTATGTCTCTCTCTACCAATAAACTGCCAGTATTGCTTTCGAAGGTTCTGGAGCTGTAAATAAAAATTATTGATTATCTGGACTGCCTATGTTTATGATGGTCACTCAAAGTGACACTGAGTGAAATGGAAGTCAGAGGAGAAAATGTGGCTCCTAAAATATCACTTATTCTAAATTACTTACAAATCTATGGTGATTACATATTCCAGGCATGACATATTTCATTTATCCACTCAGCTCAACCCGTGTAGGAGAGGGACAATGTGAATGTGTTACTACATTCTTATTTATCCAGTTTCTAGTCCTCTACAGACACAGAGACTAAAATTATGACAAAAAAAAAAAGAATCAAAAGGTGTCTACTTTGTACTATAATCATTTGCCTTAGTCTCTTTACTGACCACAGAGGCAATATAGAGTAGTGGAAAGGACCAGGGAGTCAGGTCTGATACTTACTGGCTATGTGACTATGACCAGATCCCTTCATCTCTCACATGGGGATAATAATTCTGGTACCGCCTGAGTGGTACAGTTAGATGATACAGTGGACATGGCCACTGACCCCGAGTCAGGAAGTTTGTTGTTGTTTGTTGTTCAGTCATGTCCAACTCTTGGTGACTCCATTTGAGGTTTTCTTGGCAGAGATACTGGAGCCATTTGCCATTTCCTTCTCCAGCTCATTTTACAGAAGAGGAAACTGAAGCAAACAGGATTCAGCGACTTGCCCAGGGTCATACAGCCAGTAAGTGTCTGAGGTCAGATTTGAATTCAGGAAGATAAGTGCTCCTGACTTCAGGCCTGACACTCTATCCACTGTGCCACCTAACTAGATCTGGAGTATGACCCTAGGCAAGTCATACAACTAGGTCTCAGTTTCCTTGTCTACAAAGTAGGGATAATAATGGCACCTATCTCTCATGGGTGCTGTCAGAGTAAAAGAAGATAATGTTTGTAAAGCAAATGTGCTATATAAATACTCGCTATCATCACCATCATCACTAGTAATTATGAGTATTCTGTAAACTTCTAGGTACTATACACATTAGAGTAAATATGTATGCAACTTTAGGCCACAACCTGAATCTGACTGACCTTGGTGTCTTTCTCAGCACCTGACAGCATCTGACTTATCTAGAGCAGGCAAACAACAAGTATTTGTTAAACTGAATTTGTGAAGAACATGTTCTTTCTCTAGTGGGGGATGGAGGTGAGGAACTGCACAGAGGGAAATCCCGGTGAGAAAACTCCTTGTGTGCTTGTTGTCTTCCCCCTTAGAAATTAAGCTCTTTTCAAACACAGATTGTTTTATTCACTGTCTTCTTATTCCCAGCACTTGGCAGAGTGCCTGGTGCATTGTGGGTACTTAACAAATGCTTCTAGATTGATTGATCTTAATTTGGATCTGCATCTGATCTGCAACATATAATCTTTGAGAGTTGCCTGGGACACTTAACCTTAACAGGTAAGACAATGACTTGCCCAGGGTAGCAAAGCCAATGTGTATAAAAGTTAGAATTTGAACCCACCCCAGTCACCCTGACTCAAAGGCGTCAACTACATCATGCTGCCTCCCACTTTATTTATAAATAATAAATATTTAGAATGCCTTCCAGTTTGATTTTTTTTAAGTTTGGAGCTATTATTAATGTATTGTGCTTGTAAGAGGAATATAAGTATATTGTGTGTATAAATGTTTGTGAATATACACACACACATACATATATATGTGTGTGTATATATATATATATATATATATACACATACACACACACACACACACACACACACACACTTTTCTTTTCTAGAGAGGTAATGTTGCAGAGCAGATTTGAGGCCAACCTCAAAGTCAGGAAAATCTGAGTTCGAGTTGTTACTGACACACATTGGCTTTGTGACCTTAGACAAGTTACTTAAAGTACCAGAGTCTCCAGAAATGCTCTAAGATGGGTAAGGAGCAAATAAGTTATACACCTTCTTAAGTAAAGGTTATACCTGTGTCAAGCATTCTCTAACACTCATTTAATCATCAGTTCAGATACATATGTGTAGGTATTTGTGATATTTATACAGGCATATATAAATATTATATATATAAATGTATATCATGTTTATACACACAGACATGTATATGTATATACATATACATATATTTGTCTGGGTTGATGAATTCATCTGTGTAGGGAACTGATAGATATAAAAATTCCCTTCAACAAAGTAGATTCATAACTCCTTTATAACTCATATTTATCCAGAACCATAAAATAATTTATAGATATATTTATATTTTAAATTTAATGAATAAATATATTCTAAATTTATAAATGATGGTGGCATAACTTACAGCCAGATTATCTTAGAAGAAATCATCTAAAGACAAAATTACTCCTTGCCCCTCCCGTTACACTTCTCGTGAATTTCTCACAGCTGCTCAGAGGTTAGAATATTGGAGGAACCTGATATAAGGCAAGCAGACTGCAGGACTGATGGAGGATATATAAGTGATAAAAGGACCAGACCCAGATGACAACTTAAAACAGTGTGGCGGGGGAAAGAGCACAGTTATGTGTGTCTACTGATAATAGTAGTGACTCTCTACCTCATGTCTCTATTCAGAAAATCATGAAATTAGATCTAGAAAACATCATACAGATTATCTAGTCCAGGGGTAGGGAATCTGTGGCCCTCTAGGTCCTCAAGTGCAGCCCTTTAACTGAATTCAAACTTCACAGAACAAATCCCAGTAACAAAAGGATTTGTTCTGTAAAACTTGGATTCAGTCAAAGGGCTATTCCCAAAGACCTAGAAGGTCACATGTGGCTGCAAAGCCACAGCTTCTCCATCTCTGATTCTGTTCCAATCTCATAATTACATACATGAGAAAATTTTCTTCCAAAGAAGTGATTTTTCTAAGGTCACACAATTAGTAAGTGGCAGTTCCAGGACTTGAAACCATGTCCTCTGACTCCAAATCCAGGATTTTTCACTCTCATCTCCAAATTAATGTTCTAAGGTATGTTCAGACTGTTAAAACTGTGTGTTCATAGAAGCAGCTTTAGAGGCTACCTAGTCCAATCCTTTATTTTATAGATGAGGAACCTGACCCAGACTGGTTGCCCAAGAGTTGGCCAAGGTTACACAAGAAGTAAGTGATAGTTATAGGATTCCAATTATTTGGCCTTTATCTCACATAATTCCAAATCTTGCCTTGGCCCTGGGCTTGGGACCTGGTTCTAGGTAGTTGTGCTGCCAGAAGGCTCCATATAGCACCCAGCAATCAGGGAGCAAATGGCTAAGACCCATCATGCATCAATCACCACTTGACACCTCCAAAGAGTAGTGAAGACATCATTATGCCAAGAGTCTAGCACCTGGATAGTAAGTTGCAGAGACTTCAGCATCACAATAACAATCTAATACACTAACATTTCAACTGAGAGAAAGAAGTTAGTCACTCCTCTAATAACAACAAATAGCTAATTCAAGTTTCCCCAGGTGACTCCAGCTTCCCTCTTGCTTTTCTATCCCTCTGTTAACCACACCTATCACCCTAGTCATCAACCTCTCTCCAACTCCCTTCTCCTAACTTACTCTCATTCTTATCCAATTTAATACCACCCTTCCCCAAACTCCCTCTTCCTTCTCTGCCTAACCTACCAGCAGAATGCATAATGTCCTGTGGAACCACAATACCATTATGGATAAAGTCCATATAGGCACAGAGACATTCTCACCACCTCTTCACCTAAACTGAAACCTGGACTTCCCCAAGTGACACCACTGCTCTCCTGCAGCCCTTTCTAAGGGAGGCTACTGTTTCTCAAAGTCTCCCACACTTCCTAGACAAAAGTAGTTATGAATGATAATAAAGATATGGCAATGCCAGTGAGTGGCTGGAGTACTCCCCCAACCAATATTGTTTCACAATAATCTTACTAGCATATTAATATTACTTATTAAATTACCATAAAAATGAATACTAATAAATGTGACAAACATATTTTGTTTTAACATATTGTTGACCTGAAAGTTTGGTTAAAGGAGACAAACAGGCTAGGTGATATGGAAATTCATATTGTTTATTCCCTTAAAGCTAGATGAAGCTAGCAAGCTTGTATGTACAAGGAGCCAAAACTTAAGTTCTGACTGCCTGATATAAGACTGACAAAGTTTTTATATGTTTAGGACAATCCCAGGATGTCTGTGTCCCTCAGATTTATGGTTTCCATATGTTTTCAAGACAAGTGACAAAGTAATGTCAGTTGGAATTTATGATCTCAGGATGTCTATGTTTTCCCCCATAGGGAGTATGCCCCCAAGATAAGAGAAATGACACTATTCTGAATTTCCAGGCATCCTGTCACAAACAGGGAAAATACCCATTGTCAACCTTATCTGGTCTTTCAAGTTACAGACACAGGAAAGGACATTTTTAGAGCAAAGCTGTCTGATTGATTAGGTCAGGTTTTGCATATTATTGAGGATCAAAAAATGATATTTAATGATTATCAGTATCAAAACTCTGCTATAATATTATTTGACGATTGTTCATTTATACAATTGTTCCTATGTAAGTAACTTTCCACCCCTCCTTGTGACATTATTTCACCTCTCTTGTTTTTATTTTTAGAGCTAATTAACAGTTGGGGAGATGGGGGGACAGTTATGTTCCTTACTATCCAGGGCCACTTCCTGACCTATTTTCTATCACTGAGTCCTTCTGAATACAGTCTTACCTTTCTGGATTACTTGAACACCTCAATAACAGTTTTCTTTAGACCCCTGCTGATGAATTCAACATTGTCATGATTTCCTACCTGACACTGTGACCTCAGAGTTTCCTGACTGCCTCAACTCCTAGAAATTTCATCTCTACTCCATTTCAGCCAGTATTAGGAACACCTTGAACCCCATGAAGGTTCCAACCCCTCAGATCATAAACTCTAATTCATGTGTTCTATTCTTCATAAGATCATAGCTCTAGAACTGGAGGAAATATCAGATGGCATTTAGTTCAACTCTATGAAATTAAAAGATGCTTGCTCCCTTCCTCCTTGGAAGGAAGGCTATGGCAAATTTGAACAGTATACTAAAAAGCAGAGACACCACCTTGCCAACAAAGGTCTGTATAGTCAAAACTGTGGTCTTTCGAGTAGTAATGTATGACTGTGAGAATTGGACTATAAGGGAAGCTGAGTGACACAGATTTGACACTTTTGAATTGTGGTGCTGGAGAAGACTTTTTAGAGTTCCTTAGACTACAAGGAGATCAAATCAATCAACCCTTAAAGAAACTAATTCAGGCTATTCACTGGAAGGTCAAATACTGAAGTTGAAGCTGAAATACTTTGGCCACATAATGAAAAGATTGGACTCATTGGAAAAGACCCTGATGTTGAGAAAGACTGAAGCCAAAAGAAAAAGAAGATGGCAGAGGATTATATGGATAGATAGTGTCATGGAAACAATGAACATGAACTTGGACAGACTGACAGATAATGAAGGACAGAAGGACCTGACCCGTGGGGTCAGGCAGAGTTGGACATGACTGAACAACAAATCATTTTTCATGTAAGGAAACTGAAGCAGAGAAAGGTCAAATGATTTATTACTTTCTTCTGATATAAAAGTGAAACATAATACATACGTATATGTGTGTGTGTGTATGTGTGTATATATATTATATATATATGACAGCTACATATTGTGGATTTTCTGAGAGTACCAATTTCAAGAAAACAAAATATTCTTTTAATGAGTCTGTGCAGATGGAGTAGCTTTTGCTTCTCCTGTGTCCCAATTTTTGATTCAATAATTTGGTCACTGAATTTACATGACTTTCATTCAAATCAAGGCATCTCCTTTTAGATAAGAACTCTATCACTTCTTTCTAGCTATTAAGAGAAAAAAAAAAAAACCTCACCAGACCTACAGGTAATAAACATTAGAGGTTAGATTGGAATCCATAGGCTTTGACTCTAGAGGTAGAGTTCTTAACCTGGTGTTTGTATACTTTTTAAAAGTATATTTTGATAACTTTTTCAATATAATTAATTGTCCTTGTAATCCTATATATTTTATCTTATTAATTTATAGACTGTATTCTGAAGTGGCCATAGGCTTCAAAAATCTGTCAAAGGGGCTGGTGATGCAAAAAAATTTAAGAATCCCTGTTCTAAAGTCCATGTTTGTTCCCCTGTGCTACACACTGCCTCCTTTACTCCTATTGAAACTTCCCTCTTCCTTTATTGTGACTTCAATCCCCTAGATCCCTTCCTATTATCTCAACTCATCAGCTCCCTTCAGGCTCCATTTGTCTCCCTATCTTAGACATTATACTTAACCATAAGATCATAGTCAGAGAGATGGCTGATCAATGTCATATTGTACATGCTTTTTAAAATATAATAATGAAATAAAACTGCTGTGCTTTCCATTCTATTTTATTATTAAAATAAAAATGAAATGCATCCAAAACAGAACTTCTTTTCTTCCCTTCCAAAATTGTCCTTCTTCTACTCTTCCCTGTTTCTGTTGAGGTCACCACCATCCTTCATTCTAAGTTCATAGACTTTGAATCATCCTTGACTCTGCTCTCTTCCTCACCTCAACACATCAAATAAGTTATCAAAAACTTGTGGAATCCACCTTCACAGTATTTCCCATCTGTCCCGTCCATTCCCTTAATCACTGTATCTATTACTTCAGGTCATCCTGTTCACTTCTCACCTAAACCATTAAAATATCTTCTTAACGGGGTTCCCTGCTTCCAGCCTCTTCCTTCTTTAAGCTATTCTCCACACATCTGCCAAAATAATCACCCTAAGGCACAGATCATGTCATATGACTGCTCAAAAATTTCAGTGGCTCCCTATGGCCTCTACAATAAAACACAAATTTCTCCGTCTTTCATTTAAAGTTCTCCACTACCTGGCTTCCATTGGCCTTTCCAGATACGTGTTATTCCTTCCTTTTAGATGCTCTATTCTAAATTCTCTATTCCATTAGATACTCTGTTCTAATAAGAACAATAATAACAGTGGTCAATATTCATACAGTGCTTATAAAGAGCTTTACAAATGTTACGTTATTTTATCCTGACAATAACTCTAGGAAATAGATGCTATTATTATCCCATTTTAAAGATGAGGAAACAGACTGAAGTAACTTGCCCTGAGTCATACAACTAATAAGTATCTGAAGTTACATTTGAACTCAAGTCTTCCCAACTCCAGGTCCAGTGCCCTATCCATTGTGCCATCTAGCAGCCTCCAGGTTCCAGACAGACAAGTCCTCTAGGTATACTCTGAACTCAACATCCTATACATTTTCACAGGCTGTCCTCCATGTCTGGAGCATGTCCTAGCCTACACTTCTTAAATACTTACCTTCCTTTAAGGCTGAGCTCAATTGCCACCTGCTACTGAAATCCTTTTTGGATTCCCATCCACACACCCAGTCTCCTCAAATTACCTTTTAATTACTTATCTCTATGTTCATACATCCTCCCACACTTACCACTGCCAGCTCAGTAGAAAGTAAGGTGCTTGGGAGGAAAAAATGTTTACTTTCCTACTTTCATCTGTGTGTTCCCATCACTTAACAGTGCCTTGCATATAGAAAACACTTAATAAATGCTCAGTGAAGTTCACTAAGTGACTTTTGCTTTTATGTATCCCATTTCCTCCAAAGAACATACATATTTGACAAGTTTACGTTGTATATTTCCTGAGACAGTAACAATTTCAAGAAAAAGGCAAGCATCTTTTTTCTTGAGTCTCTACAAAAAGATGAACCTATGTCAGAACATGTATCCTAACTCGGGTACCAAAAAATAAAGCTGTGGAAAATGTGTGACTTTTATACAACTCAAGAATACTTGCCAACTATCTTTAAAAACACAAGCTAACAAATCTAGAAATATGCATTCCAAATATATTTTTCCAACCTAACTTTATTTTATCCATCAATATTTATTCCAGACCAATGCTTCCCTTCCCCTCATTCTCTCTTCTTACGATTTGAGGCTCAGGTGAAAGCAGACAACTTCTAATTTAGGCCATACTTCAAAGTCACTAAAATGTGGTTTCAAATATAAAGCTGTCAAATACAAAAATCACTGCAACACTCCCCTGTGCTGCTAGAACCAGATTAAAATGTAATTGGGAAAGATCTTGCAAAATAAATAAAAATTTTATTAAATTTACATAATGCTAATATTTTGTTTACTAAGTAAATATGAGGAATCCTTAAGTACTTATTAAATCCTTGAGTGGCCCCACTTTGAGTTTGATTGACCTCACTGATTTAATGGAAAGAGAATGAGAGTCAGCACAAGGCAGTACAAGCATTAGGTTCAAAGTTAGAAGACCTCATTTCAAATCACTTAGTGGTAAAGATCTTTGAAAAGGGAGATTGCTCACCTTAAAGAGAAATTTAGCATTAAGCAACCTACATATGAATGTAATGGAATATTATTTTTGCTATAAGAAATGATGAGCCAGAGGATGTCGGAAAAACCTGGAAAGACTTTCATGAAACTGTGCTGAGTGAAGTGAGCAGAACGAGAACGTTGTAAAAGCAACATTGTGAGATAATCAGCTTTGATAGACTTAACTCTTCTCAGCAATACAGTGATCCAAGACAATTCCAAAAGACTCTTGAGGGAAAATGCTATCCACCTCCAGAGAAAGAACTATGGAGCCTGAATACAGATAGGAGCATACTAGTCTCACTTTTTTGTTGATTTTTTTTCTTTCTCATGGTTTTTCCCTTTTGTTCTGATTCTTCTTTCACAACATGACTAATGTGGAAATATGTTTAACATGATTGTACAGGTATAACCTATATCAAATTGCTTGCCCTCTTGGGGAGGGGTAAGAGGACAGGAGGAGAAAAATTTGGAATTCAAAATCTTATTAAAAATAAATGTTGAAAACTATCTTTACAATGTAATTGGAAAAAATAAAATACTGTTTTAAAAAATGGTCAAACGCTCGTTCTTGTCAGCACACACACACACACACACACACACATACACAAACACAAACACACATTCTGAAGTTCAGTCTCATCATTTTACAAATGAGGAAACTTCAGCCCAGAAAGGTTAAGTCATTTGTTCAATGTCATATTGAACTACAATAAGAAACAGATTTAAAGCTACAAGCTACCATAGAATTCATCAAGTTAAAATCTAAACTAAGGCCTAGAGATGTTAAATGACTCATCCAGAGTCTCACTTTAAGTGTTTGAGGCAAGACTTGAACCCAGGCCTTCCTGATTCCACATCCAGTGCCCTAGGTAGTATACCACACTGCATCTCGGATCAACCTCCACATTTTACAGATGAGACACTGAAGCCCTTTCCAGTGTTAAAGAGGTAGTAAATGGTGGAGCCAGTGTTCAAGCTTAGGAATCTGGAATCCAAATTCGATGTACCATCTGCTGTGCTCTGCTATCTCATAGAACCAGGTACAGCATTCAGCCTAGCAAAACCCTCCTGGGTTTACAGTAAATTAGTATGCACCTAAAAGTTATGATCAGGTTCCTCACCATTGCCAACAATTACCTTCTGTGTCCATTGCCATGATAAGAATAAAATAAACTGAGACAGTGATAAAATTGACTCTTGGAATACGAGGAACTAGGAACATACCAGGTTTTGTGATTCAGTAGCTAATACCGTTGTTGAGGGAAGCCCTCTGATGTGAGGGCTTGCCATGCTCTTTTCAGGGATGGTAATCCACCTTTCACTCAACTCTCACCTGAGATTCCAATAAGTGTAGTATGTACAGCAGCCACACCTCAGTAACACTGTCTCAGCAGATGAGCTAAACCAGGTTGAGGGTGACTGACAGGCCTCAAACCTATCTGTGAGTTAGGGAGATGTCCACCCCAAGTATGTGAAAACTTCCACCATCAAAAGGGCAGATGAGAACAATTTGTTCCAAGGGTCAGGATGGAACAGGTACTATGCAATGTTGAGAGCTTGGCCAATTAACATGTTCATTTTTCTCATTTTAATTTCGTATTCTCTTCCTTGTTTATTTCCCAAACAGAATGCAAACTCTTTGAGGATAAGGACTGTTTCATTTTTTGAAGGGAGCCAAAACATCTGATCCAGGAATCAGGCTGGTCCTTGATAGTTAGCTCTGGATTTTCTCTGTGTTGTTGCCATTTGGTATGGCCAACACTGGTTTTCCCATTGATGCAGCTGTAAATCAGAGCCTTCGCGATATCCTGAGATCCAGGGCTGTGCCCTGTTCTGGGATTCTGGCCAGAAGATGTTAGCTGCCTTTCATGACTTTTACACATTTTAGATGCTACTCATATGGCTTGGAATTAATCAAAGAACATGATAATCATCAAGGCCTAAATTGGTATCACTGTCTGGCATCTTGAAACTGAACAAAGAGTATTAGAAAACTAAGTGACCTATAACTGCCTTCTTTGTTTCATTGCTCTATAAAAACTTTGCTTATGGTATCAATAAACGGATTGCTTAACAGTCACGCCTGGAGTATGATTTTTTGCACTTTCACGGGCTAGTGTGTCAGTTTAGAGCTAGCTTAAGAAACCATTCAAGTTATCTCTACAGTGTTTGTCTTTGTAGTGTCTACCATAGTCTAGCACATAGTAGGTGCACATATCTGCCGCTGAAGCCATTTGACCATATTATTTCCCCTTCTTCAGCTAACTCGGTTATCCCTAGGTAATCCCTGGACTATGTGAAGAGAGAGCTAATGTTCTGCAGGAAGACAGCATTGTGAATGACTGGAATTATGGATATTGTGAATAGTTTCAACTGTGCGCATTGAGTGAACTAATCTTTTCCCTAAGGCAAGTGGAGTGGTAGTAGCCAAATTTGCAAGAGTTCCCTTCTTAGACTTTTTGTCAATGGGTCTTCAGCTCATTAAGAACTTAAAGGAAAATCAAGACTTTATCCAAGAATTCACTAATAGCCCAGTTTTCCTTGTATTCACTTCCATAATTTAGCAGATCTTGCATGGGACATTGGCTCAGACCTCCTAATAAAGGCATGTCAGGTTCTTGCCTACTATGCCCCCCTTTGTTGTTTTTGGATACAATCCTGAGCTCAAAAGGCTTATGACCATAAGAATGTCACCAAGCAAGAGCCTCTGAAGGAACTTCCTTGATCGTAAGAATCCCTGTGTGCAACATAGTCAGTATAAATTCTGTCATTTCACTGCTGTTAAAATAGGAAGAGACCTAATTACCAAGAACCTATTGTTTCTGGGGCACTAGCTTTGTAGATGTTCCACCACCCCTAGCACCATGTCAAACCCTGGAATATTCTCACTCAGATTTAATGTGAATTCACAATGGATAGTGCTACAGGGTTCTTAGCTCCTATTAACATTACAAGACCATGAAGAACATGCTAACTTTAGCAAAATAGTAGATGATTGTAGAGGCATCCATGATCTTGGCACCATCCTCTCTATCTCTTATACTAAGACTTTGTTGAGTATGCCATGAGTTTCTTCCTTTGGTTCTAGATAAAGAGTTCTCCCAAAGAGGTTCTGTGTAATTACACATGTACAGCCTATATTTAATTGCTTGTCCTTCCAGTGGGGGTGGGTGACGAGGGAGGAAGGGAAAGAATCTAGAATTTAAAGTTCTATAATCAAATGTTAAAAATATGTATGTATATTATTATTATTATTATTATT
>CM053584.1:72786060-72801966 GCA_028627135.1 Pseudochirops cupreus
ATACCCAGGATGGCTGGTAGTACAGGTTCTTAGATCTACTTTACTAAGAAACAATAGCTGTTTAAGGGGTCAGCAGTCTTTTTTTAATTACATTCACTAGTTCAGGGAAAAAGTCAGCACCCTGAACTTCAGAGAAAATACAAGCTGAGAAATAAAAACCAGCAGACAGGGCTCTGACTGCCTGAATCAGAGCAATATTGCTATACATTTTACATACATCCCTGGATCAAGAGAGCCTTTACATCTGAGCAGTTGGGGAGCTCTTAAAATATGGCCACTCAGAATCTCGACCGGGAATCATGAGATCCTTCTCATAAGTGAGCCCCCCAAAGCAAAATACCAAGTCAGACTATATATACACTTCTCAGAGCTAGCAGGGGTCACAACCCTCCTGACTCACTACCTAGTTAGAAATTAGCAAAAGGTGTGAAAGCCTTCCTACAAGCAAGCCTTCCCTAAGCAAGCTTCTCTTAATGGACTCCACGTGAGGCCTATTAATGGATGGCGGAAGATTTTAAATCCCGTTAACATTAGTGAGGTATGTATAAGATGCTGCCATTCTTAAGTTTTTTTGTATTTTCACAGAGCATAAATTTATTTCTTGATGAATTTTGAATCTTTTAACAGGGCAAACCATCTTGTTCCCACAGCACAGTAGTTGATGGTCAACAACAAAAAATACCAAAAAAATGTGAAAGAACTTTGATTTTAAGTAAGATATCTAAATATAAAGTTGCGAATTTGTCGCTGGTTACCTTCCTTACTGGAGGAGGAGGTCCTAGTCCCAGCACCTACCTTCCTGCCTAGTTGGACAAAGAGCAGGCCTGATTTCTGGACCCGTCAGTTGGCCCTAAGTATAAAGTGCCCCCCTCCCCCACCATACTGACCCTTTCTTTGTTGCAACCATTCAACAACCTCTCCTTTGAAGTTACTCTGTACAAACTTATCATTAAATTCAGATCATGGTGGCTGCTGTATACTGACCTGCAGATCATCCTTCCTTTCTTAAAAAGTACAGAATTTGGTTTACCGTCTTCTGCCATTACACTAGGGGACTTCAACATATGCGTTAATGCTCCCTCAAACACCTTAATCTCCCTATTCAATCTCTTCAAATCCCATGACCTACCCATTGGTAAACAAGTATTTAGTAAGCACCTACTGTGTGCCAGATACTATACAAAATGCTGGGGATACAAAGAATAGCACTAAGCGATCTTGCTCTCAAGGAACTCACATTCTAATAAAGAAAACAACATGGTAGCAACTATTTTCAAACAAGATGTATACAGAACAAATTGAAGGTAATCTCTGAGTGAAGTCAGTAGCATTAAGTGGGTCCAGAAAAGGCTTGTTGTACAAGGTGAGATTTTAACTGAATTGAGAACTCTTCTACTACACATTTCAGCTATACACATTGATGGTCATACCCTAGATTTCACCATCTAGACTAGAAATGTTTCACTAACATGATGTAAAAATAGCTATTCCTCAATTTATAATATAATTTATATAATACGCACATATGTACATGTGTGTATATATATACAATATATATATCCTTTTGTAAAGGAGTTAAATATAGAATTCTGTGAAAGTGTTTAGTATTCCCCATAAAGACATTGATGAAAGCGAAATTAAAGCAAGGATCCTAAATAAAATTTATGAAATATGTAAAAAACATGACACTTGATTTATTTAACCAAAGGCAAGAAAAGTTTTAGGGAAGGACTTAATCAGCTTCAAGTAGATGGATTTTTCAGTTTTTGGTGATAACAACTTTAAGCACTTGCTGTAATGTTAGAGGAAAGCTAAAAGAATGTACGTCAGTGACTGCTGGCTCTTTGACAGCATCCTACTATGATTCATTATTTTGGCAAACATTGTTGAGATAGGAATGTTTTATTTAGAAGTTTTGAGTTAGTCAGCCATGTGCAGGGCTTGTGTTTCACAGGCCTCTACTGGGGTACATCACGTCGCAGGTTTTACAAATCTGTCCAAATCAATAATGGATGATTCACTTAAAGAAGCCAGCAAGAGTTATTCAGGTTCTTTAATTTTTATTGTTCTGTGAAACATACTGGCTACAACTGAAAAGGAATATTAGTCCTAGGATTTTTTTTTCAAACTTAATGACATATGGAAACTTATTAAATTAACATTTTGTTGAACAGCAGTTTTCCAGACAGATAAAAAGGGTGACTTTGAGGAGACCATGATGAAATTATTTACTAGAATAGATTCCAATTGGCTTAAACCTTACCACCTGTTACTGTAGTTAAAGAAACACAGGCTTAATTTTTTTTAATTTTACGTAGTAGTAAGAAAGAGAAAATATATATTAGTTCTATATATGTTTTGTATTCCATCTATTTGTATTCATTTAAACACACAATATGGAAAACTCCTTGAGTAACAATCTTAGAAGAATGCCACCAGAAGACCTGGGTTTAAGTTTTGCCGTTGACATTATAGCTCTTAGATGGGCAAGTCATTGCTCCATGCAATGCAATCAATAAACAATTATTTTTAAGTAGCTGCTAGTCATGGGGATGCAAAGACAAAAAAATGGAAGTCTCTACTCACAAGAAGCTTACATTATACCAAGGAAGACAGTATGGATGCATGTATGAATATACAGAATACATGGAAAATAAATAAATTATGGTTAAAATATGAAGTAATGAGAGAGGCACACACTAGCAGTTGAAAGATCAAAATCTTCCTGTAGAAAGAAGGTAGTATCTGAGCTAAGTCCTAAAGGAAGAGAGAGTCAGTGCAAAGATGTGGACATGGGAGATGGAGTACCTGATCTCCCTCCTTCAGGCGTCTCCCCACTTCAAGACTATAAGAGACATATAAGTTGCTGGTATAGATTAGTGGAGGAAGTTTCTAAACAGAGTATTCTTTACATTGACAAAATCACAGGGCTAGTCAAAATCACAAGTTTATATACACACATGTATACGTAGATATATACATACATATAGACAAGCATACTGGAGAAGTCAGAGACAGGGATAGAGACAGAAAGACACAGAGAGAAAGAAAGAAGTGTGGTGTAGGATCTCAAATAGCAGCAGCCCCTTAACAAATAACCCTGATTACAGTTCAGCCCTTGAAGCCATTATCCAAGGAATCAAACTTTGTGGAGATAATGACCCTATAGCTGCTTCTGCAGGTTTTTAAGCCCTTTCCTCCTCAGTGCCCACAACTAATGAAAACACCGAAAAGAAAGTTCTTCCCACCGGAGTGTTGGCACTTTTAAATAGTGTAGCATTAGAAATGGATATGGCTTTAGAAATGGGAAAAAAATTAAACATGAATTATCATTTGCTTTGACACTATATCCTATGAAGCATGGGACCCTTCCATC
Source organism: Pseudochirops cupreus (assembly GCA_028627135.1). Lineage (NCBI taxonomy): Eukaryota > Metazoa > Chordata > Mammalia > Diprotodontia > Pseudocheiridae > Pseudochirops > Pseudochirops cupreus. The sequence continues at coordinate 72,789,437 of CM053584.1, forward strand.
TGACTTTCAGTTGAAATCTCCTATATATGTTTCCTCTCCCCTTAGAATGAAAGCTCCTTGAGGCCAGAAATTGTCTTGTTTTTGTATTTGTGTCCCCAGCATTGTCCATATAGCGAGCAACATTCATTTATACTGCATAGCCCCATTTCTAAAACATCTTAGCTGTGTGACCTTGGGGAAATCACACTTCTCAGCACTCTAGACAATACTTGAAGATTCAGTTTCAGAGAATATACTGGACTTCATTGTTAGCAGGAGTACCCTCCTGTGGGAGTTCTCAACACTAATGAAATCACAGGTCCAGTACATATCCTATTCTCATATTTATATCAAGAACAAATCTCTAAGAAGCTGAGAATGTCAGTAGCTCTTGAGTTGATTCCTTGTGTCATATTTTTGTAAGTCAGTAGGAAATTTTTGTTTCGTGTTTGCAATATAACAGAAGGCTATCACAGAGAGGTGTGTGCTAAAAAGAGTATTTGATTTAGAATCAGGTAACTTGAAGTTGAATCCTGGCTGTCATTTACTATGTGACTGCCGACAGGTCCTTTTACCTCTTTGAACTTTAACTTTCTTATTTATAAAATGGTCATTGTATTTGTACTACCTAATTCACAAAGCTTTTGGTAAAGGCTCAGGTAAGATATAGTACTCTAACACAGAAGGTATTCAAGTTAATCTGTAAACTAGGGGATGAGAAAGGGAGTATAATGAAGTGGAAAGGACAACAGGCCTTTTGTTAGAAGATTCTAGCACCACCCTCCTTTGTCCAAATGTATCTCCTACTATGAAAAAGAGCATGTCAGAATGAATAGAAAGCTGGCCTAAAGGTCAGGAAGATCCAGGATTAAACCCTGGAACATACTGTGATCATAGGTAAGCCACTCTCATCGGCCCCAGACAACTGTGAAGAATATAAATGGCAGGGTAGACACAAATTTGCAATAGTAGAGGAGTTCCCCATAACCAGCTATTCTCACAGTGAAGTCTGGGGATTCCTGAGAGTTCCCAAGGTTCCCCTTTCAGAGGGCTCATGAGGTCAAAACTATTTTCACAATAATATTAAGATAATTTACTTTCTAATATGATAAATATTGATACATGAAGCCCCACATAAATAAAAGCGCTTGGAGATCATGGGTTTATTTTTTTTAGTCTAAAAGAATTCTGGTACCAAAAAGCTTAAAACTTGCTACCTTATACTGTATAGGTCCAATCCAAAATAATCTCAAACTACTCTCCTCTATCTACCCACTACTACAACCAAAAGATTCTGTTTTCTGCTACTAGAATTCTCTGAATTTTCCCAACTCTGGCCTCTACTCGTGTTGTTCCTTATACCTAGAAATTATTCCCTTCATTGACCTCTTTGCCTACTGAATTTCTACTCATCCTTCAAAGTTCTTTCAAATGCTACCTCTTCTATGGAACCTAATCTGACACCATTTGTAAGAAGACAGACAGAAAGAAAGAAAGAGAGAAAGAGAGAGAGAGAAAAAAAGAAAGAAAAGGAAGGGAGGAAGGAGGGAAGAAAGGGAGGAAGGAAGGAAGGAAATCTTTCAAACCTTATTTCTTGTTCAGTCATTTATAGTCATGTACAACTCTGACAGCATTTGGAATTTTCTTGGCAAAGATACTAGAGTGGTTTGCATTTTCTTCTCCAGTTTATTTTTAAAGAACAAAGTGAGGCAAACAGGATTAAATGACTTGCCCAGGGTCACCCAGCTAATAACTGTCTGAGGTCAGATTTGAACTCAGGAAGATGAGTCTTCCTGACTCTAAGTCCAGTACTCTATCCTAGCGGTTCTCAACCTGTGGGTTATGTTGTTATGTTCGATTTATAATAATGAAAATACATTCTGCCTATCAGATATTTACATTACAATTCATAACAGTAGCAAAATTATGGTTATGAAGTAGCAACGAAAATAATTTTATGTTTGGGGGTCACCACAACATGAGGAACTGTATTAAAGGGTCGTGGCATTAGGAAGGTTGAGAATCTCTGCTCTATCCACTGTGCCACCTAACTGTCCTAAACTTTACTTAATGCTTTGTTTTATATGCTATGACATTTATTATGCAGTATTACATATCAATATATAATTTGTTTAGTTGTATTAGTTGTATTAATATACAATTTTTATCTATTATAGCAATATATGTTAGTCATGGCATTATATGTCTGTTTTTATATATTTTTGTGTTTTTGTCATTCCTTTAACTAGCTCATAAGATCCATTAGAGCAGAGATTGTGTCATACCTAAACCTGGTATCTCATCCAGCACCTAGCACAGTGCTCTGTATATGGTAGGCATAATGAATGTTTCTTGAAGTAATCTTGACTCACAATATAATCATAGGTGTTTGGGGAAAGTTCACACACAAAAGTTTCTCCACACCAGCCTTTGAAGCCTAAGTATTCCTCCATTAGAAATTCATTTGTTGAGATTGCAAAGGAATTCCTCCACAAAATGCTATTTCTATCTCATCATGGAATAAAGGTGACTCAGGGTTCTGGAAGATTATGCTAACAGGACATGAGTTTCAGGAAGTTCTACCAAGGAAGAAAATCTTCAAGTACAGTTCCAGAAATTACTGCACCTGTCACCTGAGAAGCCATGGAATAAATTAAAAATAGAAAATGCTGCTCAGTCCAATGTCACCCTCTTTTTTGTTTCCATAATATCAGTGGTGGAAAAGGAAGGAGAGAGTGCTTTGGCACAGTTTTTAGGCTTTCTCCTATATTGACATTGATTTAATCATAGGTACTCTCAATGTAAGAACTTTGCCCAATAGCCAATAAGTTTATATACTACTGAAGAAACTGAAGTGGAGTCATATCTTTATTTTCACGATAACTGAAACCAGGAGAAATGAAGAAGTTAAGCTGCACCTCAACGGAGGGACAATTCCCAGGTCCTCAGAAGAGCGAAAAAAGAAGTTGGACAGGGTTCATTATGTATCCAAAGACAATAAGAAACATCATTTCATGGAATATATAGTCATCTCAATTTACACTGCTTATAATGTTCATGTGCACTAACATCCAGGGTGAAGTAGAGAAATTCTATGAAGAACTTGACAAGATTCTCCAAACAAGGAAACATTATGATACTTAGTGATTTCAGTGTGGAAATGGGCATGAGTGGAAAAGCAATTATATATATATATATATATATATATATATATGGAAATGCATATATATAATATCTATAATATAATTTATATTTATATAATATATGGAAAGTTCAGTTGAGATCAAGAAATGAAAGAAGCTAAAAACCTTGGAGAGCACTCAAAAGACTCGTGCAAATTGTTTTAAGCATCTCATTGTTTAGACACCAAACCAAGTATTGAAGTAAGCCTCAAAGGAGGAGGATTACATGTGTAGACACTGTTCTATGTGTCTAAAAGATAGAAGAAGGGGATATAATACAAGAACATGGAAATGGAAATATGCCTTAAAATCTTGAATTGGCATTTAAGATTAGTTCCCTATTATCAAATTAGGAGTAAAATGAATAAAACTAAAAATTATGTAAGTAATTATGTAAGAACACAATTTAATGTACTCTCTCAGTGAGGAGAGAACAAAAGGTTTGAGGCTGCAGCTATATATGTATGATAGCATGTGTAGTATGAAGTCTGATAGTATGATATGTGAAGTATGATAGTCTATAAGAGATTAATAAAACGGTGATCAAACAGTACTGAGGATCCATTTGAGGTTAGGTAATAGAAGTGTAGAGGGAACCCAGCCAACTTCTTCCGGTAACTTCAACCATTTAGAAGTAGATATGATGGAGAGTGGTAGACATCATGCATGGTTGGGGTTAGTGGGGCAGGAACGGTGTAATGCAAAAGAGGTGATAGATTAAAGGCTGAATGAGAAGACCTTGAAGTGACTGACCATTTGTTCAAGATTCTATAGAGACCAGGAATACCAAAGAACAAATCTGGTGCAGAATAATATAGTGGGAGACATGAAAAATCAAGAAATTATGGTCAGAAAGGAAAGTTTAATAGTTAAAGATCTTGAAAATAAGCAATTTCAGATAATTATGAGATCTGTTTGGCACTTGCAATGTGTCGTTGGAGTAAGGTGGAGATGGAGATCATTAAAGTGAAAAATAGATCATACTAGATAAGATCTTAAAAGAAGTATTTAAGGGGAGCCAGAATTTAAAACACTGCCTAGGGAATGGACAAGTAAGAATCACTGTTTTTTATAGGTGCTAAAAGGGGAATAGCAATGAAACACGCAAAGAAAAACAAATAGAAAAAACTCTGTCAATAGGGATTGGAGAGAAAGACCAAGAATTACTTTTAAAGATGAGATTAAAAGAATGCAAGACAGCAGAAGAAAGTTCAGAGAAAAGATAGGACGAGATGGAAATGAATGGAAACAATCCCAAAGCCACGGGATATGGAGGGCGGTGGGGTTGATAAGATTCCACGGGCAAAATAACCCAAAAAACTACAGTGTCCTGAGCTGATGTCTTATTTATCAGGCCCATGAAAACCCACAGAAGGTTCGTAAGCCTTTGGCGGGTGTTTAACCAGGAGGCAAAAGAGGAAGGAGATGAGAAAGAGGGAAGAAAAGAAAACTATGCAGAACTGGTCTCTTCCTGCAAGGAATTAAGAGGCTCTAGAATCATGACACTATGGAATGCCATTACATTCCCATGATCCATGAACATCAAAAGCAGAGAGTTCTTCAGTCTTCCTTGGGAGTTAGCTGGGGCAGAGAGGGTCCTTTAAGGCTGAAGACATCACCCCTGTTCATACTTTTGTGTGAAGATGGTTAATTATGGACTCGGTGATTTTCATTCCTAGATCAGTTCATATTTCCCCTCCTTTGCTATTGGTCTCCCTAGCCCTGGGCTGTCAGGAGAATTAGGATGATAGAGGAGTTAGATCAGTAAACATTGTTTACTTCTAATGAGCCATGAAGTTCTCTTACACCTGGTAATAATAGCTAGCATTTACATATTGCCTTAGGGTTTATAAAGTGCTTACACATGTACTTTTATTTGATCTTCAAGATAGCCTTTATTATGCTCATTTACAGGTGAGGAAACTAAGGCACAAAGACATTGTGACTTTCCCACAGTCACAGAGAATTAAGCATCTACAGCAGCATTAAAACTCAAGTATTCCTGATTCCATCCATCAGGCACCCTAGCCACTGGTCGGTCACTCAGATGTCTCTAGATGGCCCAGATGTTTTAGTGACTCCCTTCTATCCATCCAGCCAATTTAGCATGAGGATCCTTGCAAGGCCAAACTGTTAGTTCCAACCTTTCAGGGTGCCTCCTGCCTCCCCATCCCCCTCCTCACTGCTATATCTGTTCTCTCAAACTATTGCTAATAATAGAAATGCAATATTCCATTAACTTTCACAAGGCATTTCAGAGAGAACATGACCATCAGGCCCTTTCCCCCACTCTCACCCCCATAAGAACTTGTGGTTTGAAGGAAAGCTCTACAAACTGCCAAGTCGAGACTTGCACGCTCCAGAGAGCTGCCTAAGCAGAGCCAGTCAGCATCTATTTACAAAGGGCTCTGCTACAGCCAAGCCTCTTGATCCATTTGCAGTGTATCTTGTTTCAAAGTGGAATTAACTTTTGCTCCAAGGCCAGCTGATGTTTGAAACCATATAAAATATTTTATTGCAAAAAAAAAAAGAACATGTCATGTCTATGAGGATTTTCATGATCCTATTTTAGGACTTAGATAAAAATTCTGTTGTCCAAGCTGCCCCCACCGTTATTACAGGTGGGGGCAAGTTACTGCAAGTTACCATTTGTTGGTATCTCTTTTCCTCTTACTGTCTTTAGCCATGGTTTTAACCACAAGATAGAGTCTAAGAAATATGTATCCTTCTGCATAAATAGATTCAAGAACAATGGAACTGTTTGGCTTATTTTCATTAGACGATGCTGATTGTGTGATAAGATGATAAAAAAAAATTTTTTTGTTTTTTTTTCCATTTGGCTTGCACCTGACCCTGATTGTTAAATACTCATTTTGAGCTCCTTTGACAAAAATTTAGTAAAGTTCCAGATACATATTCAGGGAGCCCATCTTTAGTGTAATGGTAATGGTTGTTTTCTTTCATTCTCAAAGAAAACCAAAATAATATCACTATGTTGGAGTCAAGGAACAGTATTTCCAATGGGGCTGATCAGACCAATATAAATTTGGAATATTCTACCACAGGTCAGGCACAAACACTCCACATGAACATGTGGAGTGGGATCTTTAGTGTAAAATACCATTTGGATGATCATACAGCCATAGAATTTTATAGCTGGTAAAAAGATCTTAGAAGACATATAATATCTAAATTTACAAATAAGGAAACTGAGTTCCAGAGGTTGAGTGACTTGGTAATACAGCTAGTTAGTGTAATGCAGAACTAGAACCAAGATCTTCTCTTTCGAAATTTATTTCATTTTAAATCAATTCCCCATGTTTGCGCTGAGGAGTTGAAAGTTCTCTCATGAAAAGCTTAAATTACTTTATAGATCAGCAATATAAAAGCACAGACAATTAGAGCTAGAAAGAGCATTGGAGAACATCTACTTCAACCTTATCATTTTATAAATGAGGGATCTGACCCAGCTCAAGGCCAATGGAGGCTAAAAGTCTAAATAAGTGAGAGTGTATATTTAAGGTTCTAACATATGTTAGAAAATTTCAACTGAACTAAAGTTGTATTGAAAAGTAACAGAGCATAATAGAGAGCAGGGCAATTGGGGTTAAGTGACTTGCCCAAGGTCACACAGTAAGCGTTAAGAGTCTGAGGCCTGATTTGAATTCAGGTCCTCTTCAGTCCAGGGCTGGCGCTCTATTCACTGTGCCACCTACCTGCCCCAGACTTTCAGTTATTTATTCTGGGAAAAAAAAGACCAAAATTGAACAGAAACTTTGACTTACAATAAGAAAGTAAACATGAAAGACTAATTACAAGGGATTTAATAAGGTTAAACTGTTTACTTCTTATATGGGAAAATGGTATTTTTAACTCTTAAGAATGTTATCATTACTGGGATAGTTTGACAGAATATATGTAGCTAGGAAGCTTGGGACTGAGTTGATTGTGATGAGATAATCCTAAAAAAATTAAAATTGGATAGGAAGAGGCAAAATGGAGTAAATTATCTCAAACAAAAGTGGCATCAATGAAAGAATTGTTATGGTAGATACGGTAAAGGCTTTTGACAAAATACAACACTCATTTCTATTTAAAAAAAAACACTTGATAACAGAGGTAAGATGATAAGAAGCATCTACCTAAAACCACCAGCAAGCATTATCTGTAATGGGGATAAGTTAGAAGACTTCTCAGTAAGATCAGGAGTGAAACAAGGATGCCCATTATAACCAATATTATTCAATATGGTACTAGAAATGCTAACACTAGCAATGAGAAGAAAAATACATGGAAGGAATCAGAACAGGGAATGAGATAATAAAACTCTCTTTTTGCTGATGATATACTTGGAAAATCCTAGAGATTCAACTAGAGCTAGTCGAAACAATAATTTTATCGAAGTAGTAGGAAATAAAATAAACCACATTTATCTGGTGACTGGCTAAGAAATAGAATGGTGTATCAGTAGAATAAATATACAATTACAATAATAATAAATTATAATGATAATAATAAATTATTATAGTAACCTTGTATTTGATCAATGTAAAGATTTAAGCTTTGGGGATAAGAATTCTCTGTTTGGTAAAAAAAAAATTGTAGAGAAAACTTGAAAGCAGTCTAGCAAAAACTGGTTATAGACCATTATCTTATCATTAACATCTCTGTATATCACTGAAAATCCTGCAAGAAGAGATAGTTCATTTAAACATAGACACTATAAAATATTTGAGAATATACCGGCCAAGAAAAATCCAAGAACTATATGGACATATTTACAAAATGCTTTCATACAAATAAAGTCAGATCTAAATAATTGGGGAGACATTAATTGTTCATAGGTAGGCAAAGCCAATATAATAAAAATGATAGTTCCATTAAATTAATCTACTTATTCAGTGCCATCTCAATTAAATTACCAAAAAAACTTGTTGAGCTAGAAAAAATAATAAGAAAATTCATTTAGAAGAATATCAAAGGAATTAATGGATAAAAAGTAAAGGAAGAAGGTCTAACAGTGCCAGTTCTTAAATTGCATTATAAGATGGTGATTGTCAAACTATCTGGGACTGGCTAAGAAATAGAATTGTGTATCAGTAGAATAAGCATACAATTACAGTAATAATAAATTATAAAAGTAACCTTGTATTTGATCAATGTAAAGATTTAAGCTTTGGGGATAAGAATTCACTGTTTGGTAAAAAAAAAATTGTAGAGAAAACTTGAAAGCAGTCAAGCAAAAACTGGTTATAGACCATTATCTTATACCATTTACCAAGATAAGGTCAAAATAGATACATGACCTAGCTATAAAGAGAGATATCATAAGAAAATTAGAAGAACATGAGACATATTTCCTACAAGACTTATGGATAGGAGATTTTATGAATAAACATGAGGTAGAGAGCATTGTGAGATATAAAATAAATAATTTTGATTACATTAAATTTAAAACGAATGCAGTCAAGATTAGAAGGAAAACAGAAAAAGGGGAGTGGATTTTATAGGCAGTTTATTGAATAAAAGCCTCATATCTCAAATATACATAGAACTTTATAAAATTTATAAGAATATGAGTCATTCCTCAAATGATAAATGGTCAAAGGATATAAATAGAAAGTTTTTGGAGAAAGAAAGCAAAGCTATGAATAGTCATATAAAAATGATCTAAATTTATAACTCCAAATCTTGTGGAAATGAATATTGAAAACTAAAAATAAATAAATAAATTGGAAAAAATGTAAAAAAAAAAAGTTTAAAAAATGATCCAGATCATTATTGATTAGAGAAATGCAAATTAACACAACTTTGAGATACCATCTCTCACTTATCAAATTGACTAAAAGGATAGGAGGAGAAATGACAAATATTGGAGGTGATATAGAAAAATTAGGACACTAATATGCTGCTGGTGAAACTGTGAACTGATTCAAGCATTTTGGAGAGCAGTCTGGAATTATGCCCAAATAATTATAAAACTATACTCTTTGACCCACTAATATTACTGTTAAGTCTCTTTCCCAAAATGATCAGGAAAAAAGGAAAAGCACTTGTAGATTTATTCTGGTGCAGAGGATTGAGCGCCAGGCCTGCAGTCAGGAAGACTCATCTTCCTGAGTTCAAATCTGTCATCAGACACTTACTAGTATGTGATTCTGGGCAAATCACTTTACCCTGTTTGCCTCAATTTCCTCATCTGTAAAATGAGTTGGACAAGGAAATGGCAAACCACTCCAGTATCTTTGCCAAGAAAACCCCAAATGGGGTCAAAATAAGTTGGATACAACTGAAACAAATGAACAACAAAAATTTTAAAATATTTATGTCAGCTCTTATTGTGGTGGTAAAGAAGTGGAAATTGAAGGAATGCCTATCAATTTAGTAATGACTAAATGAGTTGTGGCATATGACTGTGATTGAATACTACTGTGCTGTAAGAAATGATGAGCAGGTTGATTTTAGGAAAACATGGAAAATTTGCATGAAATATTGAAAAGTGAAACAAGCAGAACCAAGAAAGCATTGTATACTGTAATGGCAATATTGTTGAAAAGTAAATATGAATAACTAAGCTATGTTGAGTTTTATGAATATTATGAAACTTAGGTATTGCATAGTTTCATATATGTGTATATATATATACATACACATATACACATATGTATGTATGTATGCATCAAATGTTGGCCTTCTCTAATGCAAGTTTGGGAGGGAGGAAGAGAAACAACTTAGAGCTCAAATTTAACAAAAAGTAGAATAATGTAAATATTTTTAAAGTCCCCCCCAAATAAAAAATAAAGTGAGCTATTCTTATTCTTATCATTAATTACTATAACTATTTAAGTTTTGAGTTCAACTAAATAGAAAACTTTTTCACATTGTAAATAAAAAATGTAATGAATTTGAATTATTTTTTACCCAGTTACAGCAATACCCTGAAAAATTCATTTTAATGGTCCTGTGAGATTAATTAAAAAAAAAATCTGAGGCTAGACAAAAAGACTGACATTTCTTGAATGAAGATTAAGATTTTTGCTGTGTGTCATATGGAAACCCTTTCCAATGGTTAATATTCTATGTTTACTATGTATACTTAACATATATACATATGCTAACAATGTTTTATAAATCTATATACACAAATACGTATATATACATAAATACATACCTACATTGTATATACACAAACATATATACAATGTTAAGTTTAGTTATATGTATGTGATTTATGTTAAAGAACTTGGGAAGGAAAAACAATATTTATCATAGCTGTTCCTTGGAGAGGGTTCTCTCATACACATAAAAAAGAGGTTTTTAAATCATTCAAGAACTGTTTATATGTGTATATCTGTATTTTTCAAGATATCTATAGGACATACTGTTTGAGATGTCCAACAGACAACTGGAAACATGAAACTGAAGGCCAGGAGAGAGGTAAGAATCAACATGGAGAAGATAATTGAATTCATGAGAGCCGATGAGATCACCAAGTTAAATGGTATATGAGGAGAGGAGAGAAGAGAGGAGATTAGAGGAGAGGAGCTTAGGACAGTTTGGGGGATATCTATGGCTCATGGGCGTGACATAGATAAAAATTCAAAAAAGGAGACAAAGAAGGAGCAAAAACCTAGATAGAAGAAGATGTCAAGTAGAGGTGATAAAGAGTGTCAGATACTATAGAGAAGTCAAGAAGGATGAGGATTAAGAAAAGACCATTCAATTTGGCAATTAAGTTATACACGGTAACCTTAGAAAAAGAGTTTTCACTTGAATTATGAGGCCAGGAGGCATATAGAAAAGTTAGCAAGAGAATGAGAGGAAATAAAGTGGTGGTACTCATTGGAGATGAATTTCTCATGAAGTCTGTCCACAAAAAAAGAGGAGAGAGAGCTAGATAGATGGAACAAATGAAGTTTTTTGTTTTTTAGGATAGGGGAGATGTGCATGAAATGAGAAGAATATGACAGAATTCAAGTATGCTAACCACTGAGCAAAGAATTCAGGCAGACTGTTTTTTTTTGCAGAGGACCAGGCAGCAAGTGTGGAGGTGGGTCAAGGAAGAAAGCGATCTGGTAGTGGAGAGCAAGAGTCGTGAGTAGCCTTACTCACAGTATGAAGGTTCCATGACTCAATTATAATATACAATAAATTTATAGAGGAATTTCTCCATACATCCTACTTACCCCAGCCCAACTTAAAGAATACAAAACAGAATCATAAAGAAGGAAGCTAGATTGTCCTATCTATATATAATACTGTAATTATAATGGGAAATAAAGAATCAAGGCATTGATATTCCACTTTGAATCTGCTGCCCTGCCTAGTTTCAACTCAGATGCCCCTCCTTGGATAAGCTCATCACTTCTAAACTCACCACCATAACTCAAGCCTTCACTGATATCACCTCTCTCAACCTCCTCTCCACTCTGATTGGAGTGCTGGAGGGCAGGGTATCAAACTCCTCTCAATTCCTTCCTTTTTAGAGGGCAGAAACTGGACTCTCAGATCACTCCACTTGGCATCTGCTGCTATGTCTGATTTCAGCTCCATGGAAGCAGATGTCCCCAAGCCTGGTGTTCTGTTACCCCCATTCCCTTTCCTGTCTTCCTCTGTGTTTTTTCTCCCTCTTTAGAATGTAAGCTTGTTGAGGGCAGGGATTTTCTTTTTATTAATTGTATCCCCAGCACTTAGCACAGTGCCTGGAACATAGTAGGTATTTAACAAATGCTTGTTGGATTTATTGGTTTGGCACCAAAGTGTAACATATTTATGAGGCAAGATAACAAGAAAACTATGCCTTTATATTTCTCTTCAGGGAGAAGAGCATGTTGTATAGCAGAAAGGACACTGGCACTAGCTCTAGGTCTGGAGTCAGGGAATTTTTGAAATTTGAAATTTCCCAGCTATTACTTACCAGCTCTTCCCAGGTCCATCAATAACCAGCTTCATGACCCAGGGCAAGTCACATAAACTATCTGAGTTTGTTTCTTCATCAGGGTTGTTATGAGGAGAAAATCAGATAATAAAGTACTATATAGTGTTAGCTATTATTATTATCACCTGTCTCACAAGGTCATTTTGAGGAAAATACCTTTTTAAATTGTCAGATACTATTTAAATTTAAGTTGCTTTGGGGAGAGGTGGAAGGAAGGAAAATTGGTCTGGACCTTTCTTTGGGATAGAGTGTTCCAAGGGAAGAACATTCCTCTACCAAAGCTGAGTGGCAGTGGTTTTACAATTTAGAGTTTATACAGTCACCTGGAGCATTAAGTTAAGTAATTTGCCCTAGGTAACACCATCAATATGTGTCAGAAGCAGGACTTATACTCATATCTACCTGGCTTCTACTTTCTGCTATCTATCCCC
>CM053584.1:72802466-72820553 GCA_028627135.1 Pseudochirops cupreus
TTTTTTTAATAAAGCTATAGGTGATGAGGGAATTCAAGATGACATCAAATTATAAAATCAAAAGGAAAAAAATTTCTATCAAATAGTAAAGCCATATTGTACCTCTGAAAATGTTTGATTTATTTTTCTTGATGAGTTATGCCCAGTCATAGCTTCATCCAGGAATCTCTAGTCTCTTTAAAAGACACTGCAAAATTCTCCAAACATGGTTAGTCCATTTTAATTTGCTGTGATTCAAAAATGAAATTATGTCAAAATGATACTTTTGAAAGGGAATGGAAGGTGTCAGGAGTCACAGAAATCAAATAGCAAGTAGTCTGGAAGTCATTCACTCTTTGGTTAATAAATAAATGCAAAGACACAGGGCAGCTTACTTAAAGAACCAGCAGTCTGAGCCTTATAATCCTGTCACTTTATATTCAATTCTAGCCCCATTGTTTCAGGGAGATCACAGTGTAATGTTCAGAGGCAATAACTCAGTTCTTAATGCCTTTACAAAGCCTGGGCACATTTTTTTTTCTTTGCTTCCAATGCAGAAACAGATTTAATGTCTGGTCTGCAGCTCCATCATTCATTCATAGAGGCTACTCAACTTGGAGGATAGGACAAGAAAGTAGCCAAGAGCTAGCATTTATACAGTGCCTTAAGGCTTACAAAGCTTTTTTTTTCTTTACAAACATTACCTCATTTTTCCTCACAACAACCAAGGAAAGTAGAGATGAGACAACTAAGACAAAAAGAACTTAAGTGACTTACCCAGTGTCATATAGTAAGTGCCTGAGGTCAGATTTGAACTTTTATCGCCCTGGCTCAGTACTCTATCTACTTCACCAGATACCAGAGAAGGTAATGAGCAGATATGCTAAAGAGAAAGGAGAATTTGGGGGCTAACTGATCTTTACATTGGCACTTTCTCAAAAATGGAAAGTCCAGGAATGAAATGCTATCGTTTATGTGTAGGTCTCACTCCCCCAAAGTAATACTCAGATCATAGGTGTGCATACAGAGTGTGTCAGATGTTCCCAAGTGACCCTAATTTTTAAAAGATAGAGAGATATGGTCTATTGTGTCTGATGTTTAAAGTTTACATTTTAAGTACTATTTATTTGTTAATTTAAAAAAATAAGTTTAGCTGCATTTCAGGTTTTTCACTTGGATGAAATAAAAATCATTTATTATATATTTAGAATCATATACCTTTTAAAATAAAAAATTAAATATAATTACTTGGGTGCAGGTAATTTTCATAGGGCAAACTATTCTCAGACTCAGTTTCCTCATCTGTAAGATGAGAATATAATAATATCAGGATTGTTGTAAGGATAAAATAGTTGTAAAGCACTCTGCAAACATTAAAGAACTATATAAACATTAGCTATTATTATAAAAGAGAGGATTGTGAAAGTATCATAAAGAATTTCTGCATCTGATAAAATTGATAACATTCTTTTCTTCAGTGAGCTTTGATAAAATTCAAGGGGAGGCAAAGTGGTTCAGGGAGAAAGAACATTGTGTTTGGAGCTAAAGGATCTGGGTTTACAAGTTGCTTCTGCTGCTCAAGGATGAAATTGTGAGGAGGAAAAAGAAGAGTTATCTAATGAAGTTGATGCGCATGCAGAGAGAATTTATCAGCTAATTTTGATTTTTAAAAAGCATATATAAAAGAAGGAACAATAGATAACAAAGGCGGAATACAAATACATAGCATAGCAATGGAAAAAATGTAAATGATTTTAAAGCATAAAATGATCTTAGGCTGGAAAAGATAACTAAGTTCATTGGAAAGGGCTAGGTTTGGGGGATTGGTTAGGTACTTAGTTGGTTGTTTTTTTTAACTATATAAGGAAAAGAAGGATGTCAAAGAAAGCCTAGGAAAGCTGCTTAAAGTGGAGGAAACAATGATAACCAATGAGGAAGAGAAAATGAAAGAGAACTGAAAACTTAAAGATCCCTAGAAGTATCTCTGAAAACAGTTGCACAAAACCCCTGAAGCTTAGGACAGTGCATCCTCCACCCTGGAAGCTGAGTCCTACTTTAACAAAGAGTTAAAAGTCAAGAAATAAACTAGGAAAATGAGCAAATGACAGGGAAAAAATTCTGACCATACAAAGTTACAATGGTGACAAGAAAGATCAAAACACATACTCAGAAGATAACAAGGTCGAAGTTCCTACATTCAAAACCTCCAAGAAAAAATCAATTGGTCTCAGATCTCAGGAAGAACTCAAAAAGGATTTTGAAAATCAAGCAAAAAAGGTAGAGGAAAAACTGAGAAGAAAAATGAGAGTGGTATAAGAAAATAATGAAAAACGAGTCAATAGGTAGGTAAAAGACACACACACATACACACAACCCTGAAGAATACCTTAAAAAACAGAATAGGTCAAATAGTAAAAGGAGGTACAAAAAGCTAATTAGGAGAAGAGTACCTTGAAAAACAGAATTGGCCAAATAGAAAAAGAGGCACAAAAAATTAACTGAAGAAAAAAACTCCTGAAAAAAGTAAAATTGTCCAAGTGGAAAAGAGGGTCCAAAAGCTCACTGAAGAAGAATTCCTTAAAAATTAGAATTGAGCAAATGGAAGCTAATGATTCTATGAGAAATCAAGAAACAATAAAAACAAACCAAAAGAATGAAAAAATAGAAGACAATGTGAAATATCTCATTGGAAAAAAACTGACCTGGAAAATATAACCAGGAGTGATAATTTAAAAATTATTGAGCTATCTGAAAGCCATGATAAAAAAAAAATAGCCTAGACATTATGTTTCAAGAAATTATCCAGGAAAACTGCCCTGATATTCTAGAACCAGAGGGTAAAAAAGAAATTGAAAGAATTCACCCATCATCTCCTGAAAGAGATCCCAAAACAAAAACTCCCAGGAATATAATAGTCAAATTCCAGAGCCCCCAGATCAAGGAGAAAATATTACAAAAGAAACAATTCAAGTATCATGGAGACAGTCAGGATAACACAAGATTTAGCAGTTTCTGCATTAAAGGATCAGAGGGCCTGGAATATGATATTCAGGAGGGCAAAGGAGCTAGATTACAACCAAGAATCACCTACCCAGCAAAACTGAGATAATCCTTTGGGGTGGGGGGTGGGGGGAGAAATGGATATTCAATGAAATAAAGCATTCTTGATAAAAAAAAAACTAGAGCTGAATAGAAAATTTGACTTTCAAATTCAAGACTCGAGAAAAAGGTAAACATGAAAAAGAAAGCATAAGGGACTTACTAAGGTTAAATAGTTTAATCCCTACATGGGAAGATGATACTTGCAACTCATAAGAACTTTCTCATTATTAGAGCAGTTAGGAGAGTATATAGATAGAGGGCATAGATGTGACTTGAATACGAAGGGATTATATCTAAAAATATATATATGATTAAGGAGTGAGAGAGGAATGTATTGGGAGGAGGAGAAAAGGAAAAGGTAGAATGGGGTAAATTATCTTCCATAAAAGAGTCAATAAAAAGCTTTTATAGTGGAGGGGAAGAGGAGGGAGGTGAGGGGAAGTAAGTGAACCTTACTTTCATCAAAATTGGCTCAACAAGGGAATAGCATACTTACTCAATTGGATATAGAAGTCTGTTTTACTTTACAGGAAAATAGGAGAATAAGGAGATAAGAGGAGCTGGGGGTTGATAGAAGAAAGAGCAGATTGGGGGAGAGGGTAGTCAGAAGTAAAACACTTTTGAGAAGGACACAGGGTAAAAGTATAGAGAGAATAGAATAAATGGGAGAAACATGATAGAGGGAAACACAGTTAGTAATAGTAACTGAAAAAATTGTTAAAGCAAGTTTCTCTGATAAAGGCCTCATTTCTCAAACATATGGAAAACTGAGTCAGAATTATAAAGATGAGCCATTCCCCAACTGATAAATGATCAAAAAATATGAACAGCTTTCAGATGAAATCAAAGCTATCTATAGTCATATGAAAAAATGCTTTAACTCACTATTGATTGGAGAAATGAAAATTAAAACAATTCTGAGGTATTACCTCATACCTATTAGATTGACTAATAGGACAGAAAAGGAAAATGACAAATATTGGAGGGGATGCAGAAAAATGAGACATTAATGCATTGTTGGTGGAGATGTGAACTGATTCATTCATTCTGTAGAGCAATTTGGAATTGTGCCCAAAGTGCTATAAAACCATGCATACTCTTTGACCTACCAATATCACTACTAGGTCTTTAACCCCACCCCACCCCACAAAAAAAACAAAAAGGAAAAGGAGATATATGTATAGAAACATTTATAGCAACTCTTCTCATGGTAAAGAATTGGAAATTGAGGGGATGACCATCAGTTTGGGAAATGGCTAAACAAATTGTGGTATGTGATTACAATGGAATACTAATTTGCTATGAGAAAGTATGAGTAGTATGCTCTCAGAAAAAAACCTGGAAAGACTTAGATGGCTGATGCAAATTGAGATATACTGTGTAGAAAGTAACAGCAATATTGAAGATGGTCAGCTGTGAATGACTTAGCTATTCTTAGAGATACAATGATCCAAGACAACTCTGAAGGATTTATGATGAAAAATACTATCCAGTCCCAGAGAAAGAACTGATGGTGTCTGAGTACAGATTGAAGTATAGATTATTTTTTTAAGGTTTTCTTGTCTATGTTTTCTTTCACAAAATGACTAATATGGAAATGTTTTGCGTGACTACAAATGTATAATCCATATCAAATTGCTTGCCATCTCAATGAGGGGAGAAGAAGGGAGAAAGGGAGAGAATTTAGAATTCAAGTTTAAAAAATGAATGTTAAAAATTGTTTTTACATGTAACTGGGGAAAATGAAATACTAATTTTTTTAAATTAGAATTATGCAGAATTGGAATAAGCTGTTTCAGGAGGTAGTGCATGTTCCCTTATCGAGCATTTTCAAGGAAAGGCTAGATGACCACTTAGGGGGTGTTTTGACAAGAGGATCCTTGTTCAGATATTGGTTGGACTAGAAGACCTCTGAGGTCCTTTCCAACTCAGATTATACGATTCCACTATTTGCTACCTTTGTTACATTCTCAAGTTATTTAAACTCTGTTTCCTTATCTGCTAACTTGATTGAACTCTTTTGAGCCCATGCAAAGCATTAGAAGGGGATGTGGCTGGAACGGACTAATGCTTCCAGAACTTTCCTATCTGAGAGTTCTGATGAAGAACAGATGTGTTCTAATTCCCTTCTCCCCTTCTCACTATTTAGAATAGTAGATAATTAATGTAAAAGTTTTTTCTATTAAAAAATTGTTCATAATCCCTAATATGATTACTCTAATGCCAGTTTAGAAAAATATAACCTATGCAAAAAAGTAAAAAATAAGTCAATTGCAACTGCTATCTGATAAGAGACCAAGGTTTCAGGTTACTCTACCCTCTCCATTGTTTTCCCCTCTTACACACGTATAGAGAAATCTTTTGGTAGGAGTAAAGTCAAGTGGTGACTAAAAGGTCATGTCCAATGGAAAGAGAAAAGGAATGTCTGGACCAGGTCAATAACACCAACATTCTGAGGGTAGAGGGCCAAAGGAAGGACTATATACTCCTCCTTTTCATTACCATCTTCACCTTCCAAACCCTGACAGTACAAAGGATATATAATACACAAATAAGTACAACACAAGGTAGAACATTATTGGCATAGGAGAGCTCCAGGCAAAGTGCTCTAGGAAAATTCGAGGAGAGATATTTGAGGAAAATGCTGAAAGCAGTAAAAAGAGTAGAGTCAATACGGAGCAAAGCTGCTAGATGAGAGAGCTTCCTTAATGGGGAAAGGCTAGATGACCACTTATTGGGTACTTTGACAAAAGGATTCTTGTTCAGGTATTGGTTGGACTAAAAGGCCTTTGAGTTCCTTTCCAACTCAGATTATATGATTTTTTGAGTGACTTTTATGAGAAGATGTGGCAGAAGTAACCATTAAAGATCTATAATGCAGTTTATTAGATTTGGCCCTTCTTCAAGTTAGGAACTTTTGTCATAGCATTATGATAATTGCCTGGAGTAAAAAATTGTCATTTGAAGAAGACATACATTTAAACATTTGATTCACCTCAACAGGTACTTAGTTTCAATCCAATACTGCCTCACTTTGCAATTTTTTCATTCTAAGAAACTAGCCACTTCATAGATTATCAGAACTGGGAGGAACCTTAGGGTTCATCAAGTTAGCTAGTTGATATTAGCTAGTTCAGTTAGCTAGTTGATATTAGCTAGTTCAGTTAGCTAGTTGATAGACAGCTGGACTTGGAGTCATAAAATCCTTAGTTCTAATCCTGCCTTGCTCCTGTGTGACCCTGGACAAGACACTTACTTAGTCTTAGGTTCCTCATTTATAAAATTACAGTATCTATTGAACAGGGTTGGTAGGAACATCAAGCAAGATAATATATTTAAAGTGTTCTTCAAACCTTCCAGAAATGTTGGCTATTATTATGATCCAACCCCTTCATTTTATGATGAAAAACCTAAGGCACAGAGATTAACAACTCCTCCATGGTCCCACAGCTAGTAAGCACCAGAGCTGAGAATTTGAACCAGGGATCCTGACTTCAAATCCAACTCTCTTTTCCTCCTTTGCTGACCTGACTGCCATACTTTCTCTTTTTGCCGCTAATGACATCATCACTTCCCTGATGGGATATATACGGCTATACTAGGCACACAGGCACAAATCAGTTCTAAAGGCTCAGCAAGAGCACTAGTAGCTTCTGTCTCTTTCATACTTTTTCATACTATTGTAGTTTTCATTTTCCCCTTCCGTGTCTAGACTCTTTCCACAAAAGTGCATTCTGGGTATTTACTATGTAGCTGACTATCATTCATCATTTGAATGTGAGTGCAAATTTGTGTAAGTGAAGTAGTGTGGAAAAACAAGCAAAAGATTTTGTACCATTCCTCCGTTTAGTCAAAGGAAAATGTATGCTTTCTGGAGGCTTTTTTGTGTCTTTCCTGTGTTTATGAACTTTTAAAAGGAGGGTATGGGGTAAATAACTATAGGAAAAGTTTGAATCCTTAAACCTTATGTATTTTCCCAACTTGTATTTGTTTTTATACCCATCATTTAATCTACATGGGAGGTACACATTTGGCAATATTTTTACGACCCATCAGGTCAGCAAAATACAATTTTGATAGCAAAATTCTAATTTTATCCAGTGTTGCAGTGTTTCCAAACCTAAATGTCAAACACAAATTCAAAAATAGCTTTCTGGAGTGTTTCCCTCAAACAGCACAAATTAGCCTATAAGCTTCAGAGGTCAAGGATGTGCAAAGTTTAAAACAGGGCAGAAAACGCTATGAAAACTCTAAAATATTGGCAAGCATGTTAAAGATTTATGATTAGGAATACATTATGAGATTCTATTTTCAGTCTAAACTTTCTCAAAAACAGGACATCCAGTATGTGCAAGAACCATTCTAGATAGTTATTGAAAAATCAACATGATGAAAAAGACTTTCCAAAGATAGAATTTTTTTTAAAGAGTTCATCTTTTATTTGTAGCATCAACATCAAGATATTTGCACTCACTCACTAACTACTACTCTACTAACAAACCTTGAGTGTCTCTTCCACTTCACATCCCATCCCCATTTTTCTAAATATTTAACGTTGAGAGACCTGGGATTTCACTGGTAAGGGTATTACATCTGCCAGTGGAGGTCAGAATTCATTTGTGTCCTCTCATCCTAGGTCATTCTCACCATGGTCTTTCATAAATGCTCCAGTGAGAATCTGTCCAATATGCCCAGGTTTTGCTCTGGATCTTTAAATATTTCACAGATACCACAACAGTCATGAAGTCCATCTCTAACGCTAGGTAGCACAGCGGATAGGATTCTGGAGCTGGAGTCAGGGAGGCCTGAGTTCAAATTTGGCCTCAAATCCACAGCACCCTGGGCATGTTACTTAACTAATCTCTGTCTGCCTTAGTTTCCTCATCAGTAAAATGGGGATAATAATACCTACCTCCTCCTTCAATTGTTGTGAGGATCAAATGAGATATTTGTAAAGAGCTTTGCAAACCTTAAAGTGTCATGTAAATCCTGCTTTTATTATCACTATTATAATTATCAGTACACAAGCTCACTTTTCCTTTCTGACCAAATGCGGCACTGTTGAGATCTCTTACACACTATCTTGTGTGCAATGTGTCATTGACAAAGTACTGCTAATTACCATAGTTTTTATATTCCTGTTTTGAGGTATGATTAAAATAACAAAAAAATAGATAGAATTAGCTAGAACTTAATGGATAGAACTTTGGCTGGGAGTAAGATGAAGTACAATAAATGTATGTTAACTACAAATAATTTAGGCAGTTTTAATGTCTATACGAAAATACTATTTATTTGTTTTAAATAAGGCACCACAAGACAAAAACAATAATCATGTTGCCGGAATCCTTCACCTTGACAAATATCCTGAATATTTTGTTGTGTATTACTTGAGTACTGATCCTAGCACCAATTCCATTTGGTATTTATGAAGTGCTGCCTATGTTCAAGTATATGTAAGGATAAAATTACCCAGTCCCTTCCCTTCCCTTGAGGAACTTAGATTCTGGAAACTGTGGAGAGTATTTCGAAGAGCTGAAGTATATACCACGTGTACCTGAATAAGTATTGTGCAAATTAGGTAGTGATGTGGGCAAAAAGAAATATTTAGATAATATGCTCTAGGAAAACTACAAGGAGAGGGAGAACACTTTTAGCTGGAAGGAATCTGGAAGGAAGGAACGAACGAACGAAGGAAGGAAGGAAAGAAGGGAGGGAGGAAGGGAGGAAGGAAGGAAGGAAGGAAGGAAGGGAGGGAGGAAGGAAGGAAGAAAAAAAGGAAGGAAGGAAGGGGGAGGCAGGAAGGGAGGAAGGAAGGAACGAACGAACGAACGAAGGAAAGAAGGAAAGAAGGAAGGAAGTGAGGAAGGAAGGAAGGGAGGAAAGAAGGAAGAAAGGAAGGAAGGAAGAAGAAAAACTTATTAAGTGCTAACTAAATGCCACATACTGTACTAAGTAATTTAAAATATTTTGATCCTCATAAAAGTCCTAGGAGGTAGATACATTATTATTCCCATTTTACATTTGAGGAAGTGACTTGCCCATGGTCACACAGCTAGTGAGCATCTAAGACTGGATTTGAATTTGTCTTCCTTATCCCAGGCCCAATGCTACTACTAATAAGAAAGTTGTCACAGAGAAGGTGACATTTGAACTGAATTTCCAAGAAAAAAAGGATGTTAAAAGGCAGTGATGAGGTAGTAATACATTACTATCACAGAAGGCAACTTTTATGAATACCTGAAAGCAAGAGCTGTTGTATTTGGTTCAAAGAAGTAGTAGCCCAGAGTATGTATAAGGAAATAATGTGAAATAAGACAGAAAGGTAAGCAGGAACACATTTAAGGCCCTCTATAATACATTTGTGTTTTATCTTAGAGGGAACAAGAAGCCATTAACAGCCTAGGGTTATCTGTGCCATAGAAGATTAGTTTTATAGCTGAATATACGGAATTAACTAAAGAAAGGAGAGAATAAAGGCAGGGAGACCAGTTAAGAGATTAACACAACTTTCAGGAGGTGAAGGAAGTGTAAGTGAAAAGAATGGGATAGATGCAAAAGATGTGGTAGAGATAGAATCTACATAATCTACAAAACTGGGCAGTGGA
Source organism: Pseudochirops cupreus (assembly GCA_028627135.1). Classification (NCBI taxonomy): domain Eukaryota; kingdom Metazoa; phylum Chordata; class Mammalia; order Diprotodontia; family Pseudocheiridae; genus Pseudochirops; species Pseudochirops cupreus. The sequence continues at coordinate 72,812,156 of CM053584.1, forward strand.
TTGGGGGTTGAGTATGTGCTAGACTGGGCCCAACTCAAGTCAGTCCCCTAGTAGTTTAGGTTCAATAGTAGAGCAAAATGATACAGTCATAGGTATTTGAACAGTCAAGAAAGAGAGATTTATTTAGCCATAGAATGAGAAGGATATTGAACAAGGAGAGGCACAGACAACACCTTGAGTTGATTAACCTTAGAGAAGCTCTCTTGCCTGAAGTACCCATCATAATCTACCAGTCAAGTCTCAGATCACTCCTAGGGTTCTTCATGGCTGCTTTGTACACAGGTAATGAGGAAATTACCTCAAGAGTCTGAGTCATTAGTCCCCTGCACCTACCAAGTCTTAAGAAATGTCTCAATAGCTTTTACAGAAAAAACTAACCTAATCTGCATAGAGGGAGTGGTAAGAATACTGTCCCTATCTAGTTCAGGATGGGGGAAAGAGAAGAATGTCAAAGATGGCTATGAGATTCTAAGTCTGGGTAATAGGAAGAATGTGGTATCATCCATAGAAATAGGGAATTTGGAAAGAGAAGCTTGTTTGGGTAGAATAATGATGAACCCAATTTTGGACATTCTGAGTTTGAGATGCAAGCAGGCCAAATCCATGAAGATGCCCACCAGGCATGCCCAACCAGCCCAACAGCTGACATGGTTGAAAAGAGAGATTAGGGAATCATCCTTACAGAGGTATTAACTGGACAGTGGATGAATGATTACCAATGATTCCTCCTAGTGAAGGAGACAGGAAAGGATCACACAAATAAAAAGGAACAAAACCAATAGAAAACAGTGTCACAAAACCTAAGGGAGGAAAGTATCTAGGAGGGGCAGGTGGTCAGCAGGGTCAAATGAAGCAGAAAAGGTAAGACAGATAAGAATTGGGAAAATGTCATCAAATTTAGCAGTTTAAAGTGATGTGACTGGCATGTCAATTTAGTGGCATGAGTGAGCAGTTTCAGTAGAGTGGTAAAGGTGTAAAGTACGGAGGAAGGAATGAATAGTTTGGTACATGAGGAAGCAAGTACAACTGCTATTGTAGTTATAAGCAAGGGCTACTACTGTTTTCAAGAAATTTAGAAGTGAAAGGGAGGAGAAATATAGGAAGGTTGGACAGATGGTAGGGTTGAAGGAAAACTTGTTTTATTTTGTTTTAAAATAAGAGAGACAAGCATGTTTGTAGTAAGCAGAAAAAAAAGTTTAAAATTTTGTTTTAACATGTAATTGGGGGCGGCTAGGTGGTGCAGTGAATAGAGCACTGGCCCTGGAGTCAGGTGGACCTGAGTTCAAATCCAGGCTTAGACATTTTACACTTACCAGCCATGTGACCTTGGGCAAGTCACTTAACCCCAATTGCCCTGCCTTCCCCTCTCCAAAAAGCAAAAAAAACAAAACAAAAAAACAAACCCCAACACGTAATTGGAGGAAAAATTAAAATATTATAAAAATAAATAAATAGAAGACTGATCTGGAAGTTGGTTCAAGGCTGTCCCTGGAGTATGTGGGGCCCTGAGCAACTATTTTTTCTGGACCCCTAGTTACATAAATAATTTGAATAAAACCATATTAGAAAAGTTATAGGCCAATATGAGGTATACTGATTAATCTATGAAGACTTAAAATAATAGGTACAGAAGAGGTAATTACATATTTGATTACTGTTTATTTATCAGTGCTTGAAGATGCTTGGAAATGTCTATGTGGGTAGGCATAGCTACAAGCTGCTCCACTGTGTTAAAGACCAATCCCAATAGGATGGGAGTGATACAGTTGGTTTCAGGTCTGTCTCAGAGGGTGGTGTAGGGCTCCCAGTCTTATATGGTCCAGAGTCCCTGTTTGGTATAGGCTAAGTTCCAAAAGGCTCAGCCAGGGTGCTGGAATCTGTAACAGTGGATAGGTGGTATGTAGAAAAGCTGCATGTCCTTCCTCCTTCTGCCTCACCCCACTTCCCAGCAAAGTGGGAACATGCTGGATGCAGCTGCAGAGTCCAATCCCTCACCACACCCCACTAGGAGCTTTCCTAGCACCCAGTCAAAGTAGTGGAAGCCAGTGCAATCAAGACAGTTATTGAAGTCATTCTACATGCAGTGGTTCTTAACCTTCCAAATGCAGAGACCCTTTAATACTCATATGTGGGTGTATCTGCATGAGGGTGGACCTGCCTGAAGATGGATAGAGAGTCAGTGTCTCAGTTCCTAAGACCATCAGAAATACATGTTTTCTGATGGTCTTAGGCGACCCTGTTCAACCCCCAAGGGGTCGCGACCCACAGGTTGAGAACCACTGTCAGGATCCAAGCCTAAAGCCCCAGGGAGGCCAGGATCTAGGGTCCTCCTTTGTGAACCACCTGATACGTTTCCAGGCTGCAGTCAAAGGCACTTGTCAATTCCTATCAAGAATCCCATTGATAGGAATGTAGATTATTCTCATAAATACTTTACAGAGATGAGAAAGCAAGTTGATAGATGGGTAGTTAGTGACATTCTCTTAATGGCATTCTATATGGGAGTTTGCCATTTCCTTTTCTAGCTCATTTTAAGATGAAGAAATTAAGGCAAACAGGGTTAAATGATTTGCCCAGGGTCACACACACAAGTTTCTGGGGCTATATTTGAACTCAGGTTTTCCTGACTCCAGGCTCAGTGCTCTATCCACTGCCCTACCTAGCTGCCCCAAGTCAGGAAGACTTGAGTTCAAATCCCACACTTAGCTGTGTGACCCTGGACAAGCTCTTTAAGTTTTAATTTCCCCATCTGTAAAATAGAGCTGATTATAGCACCTACCTCACAGGATTTTTTGTGAGGATCAAATTAAATAATGGATATTGAGTGACTTTTTAAACATTAAAGTGCCATATCAGTGTGAGCCATCTTATCGTTCTACCCTTTTTAGTCCTAAAACACTGAGTGGTCATTCACGAGAATATACTAGGATCTCCTACTTACTCCCTGTGCGGACTCAAACAAATCATTTGGTTTCTTTGTGCCTCAGTTTCCCCATGTGTAAAATCAGAGGGTTGTACTAAATGATCCCTAAGGCATCTGTTACCTTAAATCTTGTGATCTTCTCCTCTCTCTCCCATCTCACCCATCAAATATTTAATAAGCAAATATACTAAGCATCTAGGAGAGTGCTTGCTTTTATAGGAAAGGCAGTATGACCTTTTGGAAGGGGACTCAATAAGAAAACAAAGGGTAGAATCCCAGTTTTGACATCTAGTAGCTGTGTGATCATGGCGGTCATTTAGCCTTGCTGAACCACAGTAGCCTAATCTGTAAATTATGAAAAATGTTTGCACAATAGGTCTGTTATGAGGAAGAGTATGTTGTAAACTTTAAAGTGATATATATGTGTGTGTGTGTGTGTGTATTACAGATGTTTCTAAGTGCAAAACAAAATATTAGCTAACCAGTATTAAACAAAATTACTTAAAGTTGTGGAATTCAGTCAGTCTATGAATGAGAAAGTCACAGCTTTTATAGGAAAAAGCAGCTTTAGACTGATGCTTAATCCATCCATTAACTGCAGACTTACAGATTATATCAAATTATATGATTGGGAAATGTAATAGAGAGATAAAAAACATGTCACACACTCTTTATTAAAGTTACACATCTTATAGAAAGTATGATATATGTTATATTTGCATAAATAATCATAAAATGGAATCATAAATGTTTGGGCTAGGAGGGACCTTTAATAAATGTCTAATTCAGCCTTCTAATTTCTTATTTTACAGTGGAAGAAGATGGGACCAAATAAAGTGAAGTGAAAGAAGAGTGATGCCAGATAAGACTCCACTTTACAACTGCTGCCCTGTCTGGTTTCAACTCCACAGAACACTCCGAATAAGGTCATCACTTCTAAACTCACCACCACGCTTCTAACTCAAGCTTTGATTGACACCACCTTCCTCAGCTTCCTTCTCCTCTGATTGGAAGGCAGAGTACTACTTCCAATGCCTTCCTTTATAGAGGACAGAAATTGGACTCCATTTTGCATCTGCTGACCATCCTGGTTTGAGCTCTACAGAACAAAATGCCCTTGTGCTGGGTTTCCACTGGTGTCTTACTCTCTGTCTCTCCCCAAATTTCTGCTTCCTTTTGTGTGTTGTCTCCCACTTTAGATTAAGCTTGATTGGGGAAGATGGGCTATTATTAGATAATGTAGGACTGGAAATGCTTAGCTCATGGGTTTGGATCTCTGTAGAAAATGGGGAACACATGGAGGTTTTAAGCAGAAAGTAATAGTCTATAAATTAGGATGATTACTCAGATAGGTATGTAGAGGAGAAGAACATGGAGCAAAACTGGAGCCAAGGAAAGTAGCAAGAAGGTCACTTGAAGTATCTGAGAATTGTAATGAAGGCATAAACTGGCGTGGTGGCAGCAGAAATTGAAAGAAAAGTTGAGTAGCAGCTGTTATGAAGGAAGAATCAAGACTTGGCAAGTGATTCATGAAGGAATTCCTGCTTTTTATGTATAACACTGGATGACCTTTGATGTTCCTCTCAACTTTTATTCTTTTTTTTAATTTTGAAACATTTTTATTAAAAGTGTTGAGTTACAAATTCTATTCATCCCTCCCCTTGCCCTTCCCTTAGACAGTAAGCAATCAGATATAGGTTGTACATGTGCATTTATGTAAAACATTTCAATATTAGTCATTTTGTATAAGTCTTGAATAAAAGAAAAATGAAAGTGAAAAATAGCATGCTTCAGTCTTAATTCAGTCAACATCAGTTCTTTCTCTGAAGGTGGACAGTAGGTTTAATCATTAGTCCTTTGAGATTGTCTTGGATCATTGTTTGATGACAATAGCTAAGTCATTCACAATTCTTCATCAAACAATATTGCTGTTACTGTGTACAATATTCTCTTGGTTTTGCTCATTTCACATTGCATCAATTCATGTAAGTCTTTCTAGGTTTTTCTGAAATCTTTCTACTTATCATTTCTTACAATAATATACCACAGCTTGTTTAGCCATTCCAGTTGTTTAGATCTGATTTTATTTGTGTGAAAAGTGTTTTGTAATTGTGTTCATATAGTTCCTGGTCTTGTCTTGACAGGTAGACTCCCAAGCATTTTATATTGTATACAGTTATTTTAAATGGAATCTCTCTTTCTAGCTCTTGTTGCTGGATATCATTGGTAATATACAAAAATGCTGATGATTTATGGGGATTTATTTTGTATCCTGCAACTTTGCTAAAGTTGTTAATAATTTCAAGTAGTTTTTTTTCAGTTGATTCTCCAAGATTTTCTAAGTATAACACCATATCATCTGCAAAGAATGATGCTTTTGTTTCCTCATTGCCTATTCTAATTCCTTTTTTCTTCTTCTCTTGTTGCTATAGCTAACATTTTGAGTATAATATTAAGTAATAGAAGTGATAATGGGAATCCTTGCTTCACCCCTAATTGTACTGGGAAGGCTTCTAGCTTATCCCCATTCCAGATAATGCTTGCTGATGGTTTTAGACAAATATTATTTATCATTTTAAGGTAAGCTCCATTTATTCTTATGTGCTTTAGTGTTTTGTAATAGGGATGGGTACTGTATTTTGTGAAATGCTTTTTCTGTATCTATTGAGATAATCAATGACTTCTGTTGGTTTTGTTATTGATATGGTCAATTATGCCAATAGTTTTCCTATTATTGAACCAGTCCTGTATCCCTGGCATAAATCCCAGCTGGTCATAATGCATGACCATTGTAATATATTGCTATAATCTCTTTTCTAGTATTTTAATTAAAATTTTTGCATCAATATTATAAGGGAAATTGGCCTATAATTTTTTTTCTCTGATCTGTCTGGTTTGGGTATCATCACCATATTGGTGTCATAAAAGAAATTTGATAGGACTCTTTCACCTATTTTTTCCAAATAGATTATATGGTATTGGGATTAATTATTCTTTAAATGTTTGGTAGAATTCTCTTGTGAATTCATCTGGTCCTTGAGATTTTTTTTCTTAGGAAGTTCATTGATGGCTTATTCAATTTTTTTTTCCAGGCTTGGGTTAATTAAGTATTTTATTTCTTCTTCTGTTTATCTGGAAAATTTATATTTTTGCAGATATACATCCATTTCATATAGATTATCAAATTTATTGGCATTTAATTGGGTAAAATAACTTCAAACAATTATCTTAACTTCCTCTTCATTGGTAGTGAATTCACCCCTTTCATTTTCGACACTAGTAATTTGGTTTTCTTCTTTCCTTTTTAAAATCAAATTAACCAATGATTTATTTATTTATTTTTTATAAAACCAGCTTCTAGTTTTATTTATTAGTTCTATGGTTTTCTTACTTTCCATTTCATTAATTTCTCCTTTGATTTTCAAGATTTCCAATTTGCTGTTTAATTGGGATTTTCAGTTTGTACTTTTCTTAGTTTTATGCCCAATTCACTGATCTACTTTTTCTCTATTTTATTGATGTAATCAATTAGATATATAAATTTTCTCTTAAGTACTGCTTTGGATGCATCCCATAAATTTTGGTAGGTTGTCTCATTGTTGCCATTTTCTTTAATAAAATAATTGATTGTTTCTATGATTTGTTCTTTGATGTACTCGTTTTTTTAGGATTAAATTTATTTAATTTCCAATTGACTTTTAATCTTTCCTTTTGTTGTCCATTACTCAAGGTTATTTTTATTGTATTATGATCTGGAAAGAATGCATTTAATATTTATGCCTTTCTGTATTTGATTGTGAAGTTTTTATTCCTAATACATGGTCATTTTTTGTGTAGGTACCATATATTGCTGAGAAAGCAGCATATTCATTTCTATTCCCATTCAATTTTCTCCAGAGATCTATCATATTTAACTTTTTTTCAGAATTTTATTCACCTCCTTAACTTCTTTCTTGCTTCTTTTAGTTAGATTTCTCTAGTTCTGAGAGGGGAAAGTTGAGGTCCTTCACTAGTATAATTTTATTGTCTATTCCTCCTGTAACTTATTCAACTTCTCTTTAAAAAATTTAGATGCTATACCATTTGGTGCATATATGTTTAGTTTTTATATGACTTTGTTGTCTATGGTACCTTTCAACGAGTTTTCTTCTTTATCTCTTTTAATAAGGTCTATTTTTGCTTTTGTTTTTTCTGAGATCATGATTACCACCCCTGTTTTCTTTGTTTCTGCTAAAGCATAACAGATTTTGTTCTAGTCCCTTACCTTTAACCTGTGTGTATCTCTCTGCTTCAAAAGTGTTTCTTGTAAACAACATATTGCAGGATTCTGGTTTCTAATCCATTCTGCTATCTATTTCTGTTTATGGGTGAGTTCATCCCATTCACATTCATAGTTATGATAACTGCGTACTTCCCTCAATACTATTTTTCACTTATTTATCCCCCCTGTCCCTCTTGCCCTCCACATTTTCCTTCCTCACAACTTTACTTCTGATCATCACTTTTCCCAATATACTCTCCCTTTTATTAGTCCTCCCCACCCTTATATTATTATAATAACTCCTTCATGCCTCTTTTATCTCCCCCTCCCCCTTCTTCTGGTACAATTTTCTTTCTCACTCTTTTATTTTGTTTTTTGGAGTATCATTCCATCAGTCACCTTGTATACACACCCTCTGTCTACATATACTCTTCCTGATTGCTCTTCAAGTAATAAAATTGTTAAGAATTACAAATATTAAGTTGCCACATAGAAATATAAACAATTTAATCTTACTGAACTTCTTATGTTTTCTCTTTCATATTTCTTTTCTACTTTTTTATGTTTCCCTTGAGTCTTGTATTTGGAGGTCAAATTTTTTATTCAGCTCAGGTCTTTTAATTAGAAATGCTTGAAACTCCTCTATTTCATTAAATGTCAATTTTTTTTCCTTGAAAGATTTTGCTGGGTAGGTGATTCTTGGCTGTAGTCCTAACTCCTTTGCCTTCTGGTATATCATATTCTAAGCCCTGTAGTTCTTTACTGTGTAATCCTGACTATAGCTCTATGATATCTGAATTGTTTCTTTTTGGCTGCTTATAATACTTTCTCCTTAATCTGTAAGCTCTGGAATTTAGCTATGGTGTTCCTGGAAGTTTTCCTTTTGGGATCTTTTTCAGGTGGTGATTAGTGGATTCTTTCAATTTGTACTTTTCCCTCTAGTTCTAATATATCAGAACAGTTTTCTTTGATACTTTCTTGAAAGATGCTGTCCATACTTTTTTTTTTATCATGGCTTTCAAGTAGTGTATTGGTAATGGAATTTGGAGATGCCCCTGTATTGGCTTGGGTTTGGGGCTGAGTGTTAAAACCCAGAGCTTGTGAATCCCACTTGTGGGATGGACTTGTTGATGTGAAGAGAGAGGGCTGAACTGGGAGAAGCCATGAATTGGGAGAGAGGCCCAAGCCTAGAGAAGGCCAGAAGGACTTTGGGA
>CM053584.1:72820653-72841757 GCA_028627135.1 Pseudochirops cupreus
TGTCTCCGCAGGAACTGAGATTGCTGAGGGCTTGCCTGGAGTGAAGATGAAAGAATGCCCTTTCCTTGGGTATTCAATGCTGAGTTTAACCTTGTAACTTAAGGGTGGATGGCTTTTTGTGTTCTCCTGCCCCTTTCAGGGGTGGGAAGCCTTTGAGTTTTCTTTGTGCTCTGTGATTGACCAAATGAATGTCCTGTCTAGGGGTGGAGTAGTACCTGGATTGAATTGAGAACTTACCTGCTAAAGGAACAAATTATACTGTATTTTGACTTTCTTTGTTCTGTGAATGTTTGCTGAATAAATGGGGTTTACTATGCTGGTAATCCAAACCTTGGAAGTTGCCTTTGCTTAGCATTACAGGTAGTCCAATAATTCTTAAATTATCTCTCCCGGATATATTTACTAGGCCAGTTGTTTTTCCAATGAGAAATTTTACAATTTCTTCCATTTTTTTTTACTTTTTTGATTTTGTTTTATTGTATATCATAAAGTTATTAGTTTCCACTTGTTCAATTCTAATTTTAAGGAACTATTTTCTTCACTGAGCGTTTGAACTTTCTTTTCCATTTTGCCAAATATATTTTGTAGGGAATTACTTTCCTCAGTATATTTTTGTATATCTTTTCCCATGCTATTGACTCTTTTTTTCAAGATTCTCTTGCGTTACTCTCATTTCTTTTCCCAATTTTTCTTCTACTTTTCTAATTTGCTTTTTAAAATAATTTTAAGGGGCAGCTAGGTGGCACAGTGAATAGAGTACTGGCCCTGGAGTCAGGACGACCTGAGTTCAAATTCAGCCTCAGACACTTGACATACTTACTAGCTGTATGACCTTAGGCAAGTTGCTTAAGCCCAATTGCCCTGCCTTCACTCCTCCAAAAAAAATAATAATAATTTTAAGTTCTTCCAGGAATTTTTTTGGGCCAAGACCAACTTAAATTTTTTTTTTTGAGGCTTCACATGGAGCCATTTTGACACTATTATTCTCTTCTAAGTTTATGCCTTGATCCTTCCTATTACCATAGTAATCTTCTATAATCAAGCTCTTCTTTGTGTGTTTTCTGCTTAATTTTTTTCTTCCTTTTTTGTGATTATGTGTTGATATGTGAGAGTTGAGCTCTGGTCCTGCGCTGTCTCAAGCTTTTTGTTTTGGGGCTCTGGATCTTACTGCTGGCTTTCACTGGGCTTCAGGGCTTTCTCTGGAGGGTAAGCTTCCCATCTGGCTTGTATTGGGGCATGTGCCTGTTGACCTCTACTGGGTGTGGGGTTTAGCTGCTGGCCTGCTCCAGGGGTGGGGCCTTACTGCAGTCTTTCTGGTGACTGACCCTGAAGGAGTAACATTGCTGCTGTTCTGCCTCAGGTGTGGGGCCTTGCTGCTGGGCTGATATGGAAACTGGGTGTCTCAGTTGGTAGGCCCCAGGGACAGGGTTTGGTCAGCCCTAGGGCAGGGTTTCACTACCGGGCAGCAATGGGGACAAGGTCTCTCTGCTGGCTTGTGCTGAGAGTGGACTGGCTGGGTGGGGCCTTGCTGCACTACACAGACTAGGGGGCTGCTGGTTTGCAGGAAGGCAGGGGCTCCCTGGTGGATTTTTCCAGGCTTGGAGCCTTGCTCCACGCCCTTTGCTGTGAGTTTGGCTAGCCATAGCTGCTCTGGGACCTTATTCCCCTCCTACCCCATTGAAACAGACCTTTCCTTTACTTAACGATTCACAGCTAATGATTTGCAGAGTAAAGATCAGAATTCATCTTATGACTTGCAGTCTAGTGTTCTTTCCACTTCAACACACTTTTTAAAAAATTTCTGTACCTTTCACCCAGTCTATAAGTTGTAATAATCAGTTTGTCACACTCACAAATACACACAAACATGCACATGCACACACACGTGTGCACACACACATCAATAATTTATTTATTGCCTTCCTATGCTATGTGCTATCTTAAGTGCTACCTAGTTACTTAAGACGGATCCATCCATTTACCACAATTGGTTTACATTCCAAAAGATGGCAATGGTGTATTTACTAATAATTAGGATTTGTGTATCACTTGCAGCTTTGCTAAGTGTTTTACATACATTATATCTCTTTAGAGGCTTAATACAGCACTAAGAGGGAGACATTGTAGATATTGTTATAACCATTTTAGAGATAAGGAAAGTTTAAGTGCTTTGTCCATAGTTACACAGATAGTAAATGTAGAGGTGGGAGTCAAATCTAGCTCTTTCTGACTTCAAGTCTGGGGCATAAGCCCTATGCTAGAACCCCACTCTGATGTGGGTTCTAGAAAATTATGTAAATGGAGTGCATTGGAAGCTTCTTCCAAGCAGGAAAAGTCTCAAACGTGGTCTACAGTCAGACTGTGAGTACTTTTCTAAGATTAGCGTAGCTAAATATAGAGGTTTCATCACCAGTAACTGGCTGGCCCCTAAATGATGAACTGTTTAGCCAGGGTAACCTGTAAATAAAGAAAAATACTAAATACCCCCATCAGTGTTATGTGACTGCTTTCTGCTTCTGGTGGCAGAATGGTGGAAGAGGAGGCAGATAAGAACCAGACTTCAATAAACATGAATTTACCTGTTGTTAATCTAAATATAAAATCTGTTTCCAATGACTAATGAGTTAATATACTGGGAAATGAATCATACCAATATTGTGATAAGGAAAGGATTGAAATTAGCCTACCCCAGTTAGAACTTCAAACTTTTGAGGGTTTGGCAGCAGAAAGGAATGAGTAAGGACAACAAAAAGAATCAGTAGCACAGAGGCAATTGGCAAAAAAGAAAGAAAGAAAGGAAGGAAGGAAGAAAGGAAGAAAGAAAAAGAGAAAGGAAGGAAGGAAAGAAGGGAGGGAGGGAGCTAGGGAGGGAGGGAGGGAGGAAGGAAGAAAAAGAAATTAGGACAGAAAAAAGAGAGAGATTAAGTAGGGCCATTGGTCTTACATGGATGCCGGAGCAGAAGCCTAGGGATGATACCACCAGTTATAACCTCCTCAGCAACTAAGGGAAGTTCTAAGAAAAGGTCTGCTCTTTCCCCAACTTCCCCTCCTGATACTATCTGTCTGTTAACTGATACTATAATATAATCTTCTACTTCTTTTCCCAAAAATTTCTTGTAAATTGAATTTTGTTTCAATCACAAAGTGATTAGGGGTTAAGTAGAAGTATATATAAACAGAAATTTAAAACTAGAGCCAAACTGCTATTTAAATATTAAGAATTTTCCTAACTGGAGACTTGGAACAGTAGTTATTGTAATCCTAACTTTTTGCTTATTATAAACTCTCTAAAGCAGTAGAGGTGGGATCCACATGGTCCTGAGGGATAACTACACTAAGCCATTAAACCCTAGGCTTAAAATAAGCTAATTAGTATAACAAGATATGACATTGTTACAAATGAAGTAATAGTTAACTTTTATGTAGAATTATAAAGTTTGCAGTGTCACATTTGTTACTGCATTTGATCCTCACAGCAATCCTATGAAGCAGATACTGAAACTGCAAGATACGACAAGAAATCACAGAATCGTAGAATCTCCAAGTTAGGAGGAACCTCAGAGGCTTATCTAATCTAATCAATACCCAACAGAGAATCCCTTCTCTGATATCTACATGTGTCATTCAGCATCTACTTTAAGACCTCTCCATCACCTTCTGAGTATCTTATTCTACTTTTTAATAACTCTATTAGGAAGGTTTCCGCCCCCCCCCCCCCTTATATTCAGTCAGAATCTGAGACTTATTATCTAAGTTATCGATAAAAATGTTAAACAGCAAGGGAAAAGTCACAGATCCCTGGGACACTACACTAAAGATCTCCTTCAGAGTTAACTTGGACACATTGATGATTGATCTTTGGCTATTTAACCACTTCCAAATTCACTTAATTCTACTACTGTGTGACCTTCTTTTCTCCATCTTAATCACAAAAATAGCATGAGAGACTCTGTTAAATGTTTTGCTAACATCTAGGTAAAATATTATCAATAGCATTGAACTTTTAGTTCTACTTAAATGAAGACTCACAGGATCTTCTTAAAGAGGAAAATAAAGAAGTCCTTGAATAGGTTGCATTATGTGAGCAAAGACATTCAATTATATACCTTATAAGTGTCCATAAGGATCAGAAGCAAAAAGATCATTATGAAGATAGTTGCAGCTTATATGTCAACATCCGCTGTAGTCAACCAAGTAAAAATATATATGTTGGTAATCAGTTACTTCAATATTCTCCCCTGTACATACAAGGGGAAATAGTGAAAAATATGTCAGAAAATTGGTTTGATTTTAAGAAATATAAAAGACTAAAGTCTTTAATATTACTAAAATTTTTAAACCTATAGATCAATCAATAATCAACAAGCTTCTATCAAGCACTGATTATGTGTTAGGTACTATGGTAGCTACTGGTGCTCCAGATGGCAAGGAATGAAATAATTCTTGCTCAGAAGGAGTTTAATATTCTAACAGAGAAACAAGGACCAAAATAAGTACATGCAGAATAAATATGAAGAGACTAAATACAAAGAAGTCAATTTGAGAAGGAAGGCACTGGCCATTAAGTATATCAGGAAAGTACTCAAGTTGCTTTTTTTTTTTTAATTTATTTTTAGTTATCAACATTCACTTCCACAAGATTTTGAATTCCAAATTTTCTCCCCCTTCTCCCCTCCCCCACCCCAAGATGACATGCATTCTGATTACCCCCTTCTCCCATCTGCCTTCCCTTTATCACCCCCCGCCCCTTCATATCTCCTTCCCTTCTATTTTCCTGTAGGGCAAGATAGATTTCTATACCCCATTGCCTGTATATCTTATGTTGCATGTAAAAATAATTTTTAACATTTGTTTTTAAAACTTTGAGTTCCAAAGTCTCTCCCTTCCTCTCTCCCCACCCATCTTCCATTGAGAAGGCAAGCAATTCAATATAGGTTATACATGTGTAGTCATGCAAAACTCTTCCATAATAGTCATGTTGTGAAAGACTAGCTATATTTCCCTCCATCCTATCCTGCCCTCCTCTATTCTATACTCTCCTTTGACTCTATCTTTCCTCAAAACTGTTTGCTTCTGATTACCCCCTGCCTGAATGTGCTCTTCCTTTCTACCATCCCCCCATCCCTTTCCTCCCTACTTTCCTGTAGGGTAATATAGATTTCCATACCCAATTGTGTATGTTATTCCTTTCTTAAGCCAATTCAAATGAGAGTAAGGTTCACTTATTTCCTTTCACCTCCCTGCTCTTCCCTCCATTGTAAAAGCTTTCTCTTGCTTCTTTTATGTGAGATAATTTACCCCATTCTACCTTTCCCTTTTTCCTTCTTCCAGTACATTCCTCTCTCATCCCTTAGGTTTACTTTTTAGATATCATCCCTTCATATTCAACTCTCCCTGTGCCCTCTGACCACACACACACACACACACACACACACACACACACGCACATGCACACACACACACACACGCACATGCACACGCACACACACACATTCCCTCCAACTACCCGAATACTGAGAAAGGTCTCATGAGTTACAAATACCTCCTTTCCAGGTAGGAATATAAATAGTTCAACTTTAATAAGGCTCTTATGATTTCTCTTTCCTGTTTACCTTTTCCTACGTCTCTTGCTTCTTGTATTTGAAAGTTAGATTTTCTATTCAGCTCTGGTCTTTTCATCAAGAATGCTAGAAAGTCCTCTATTTCATTGAATGTCCATTTTTCCCCCTGAAGTATTATATTCAGTTTTGCTGGGTAGATGATTCTTGATTTTAATCCTAGTTCTTTTGATCTCCAGAACAATATATTCCGAGCCCTCCAATCCCTTAATGTAGAGGCTGCTAAATCTCATGTTTTCCTGATTGTGTTTCCACAGTACTTGAATTGTTTCTTTCTGACTGCTTGCAATATTTTCTCCTTGACCTGGGAGCTCTGGAATTTGGCTACAATATTCCTGGGAGTTTTCCTTTTGGGATTCTCTTTCAGGAGGTGATCAGTGGATTCTTTCCATTTCTATTTTGCATTCTGGTTCTAGAATATCAGAGCAGTTTTCCTTGATAATTTCTGGAAGGATGATTTCTAGGTTCCTTTTTTGATTATGACTTTTAGGTAGTCCAATAATTTTTAAATTATCTCTCCTGGATCTATTTTCTAGGTCAGTTGTTTTTCCAATAAGTTATTTCACATCATCTTCTATTTTTTAAAAATTCTTCTGGTTTTGTTTTATATTTCCTTGATTTCTCATAGAGTCATAAGTCTCCATTTGCTCCATTCTAATTTTTAAGGAATTATTTTCTTCAGTGAGCTTTTGGTCCTCCCTTTCCATTTGGCCAATTCTGCTTTTTAAGGTATTCTCCTCATTGGCGTCTTGGACTTCTTTTGCCATTTGGGTTAGTCTATTTTTTTAAGGTGTTACTTTCGTCAGTATTTTTTGGAGTCTCCTTTAGCAAGCTGTTGATTTGTTTTTCATTATTTTCTTGCATCATTTTAATTTCTCTTCCCATTTTTTCTCCTACTTCTCTTACTTGATTTTCAAAATCCTTTTTGAGTTCTTCCATGGCCTGCAATCAATTCATATTTTTCTTGGAGGCTTTTGATGTAGGAGCTTTGACTTTGTTATCTTCTTCTGGTTGTATGTTTTGAGCTTCTTTGTCACCAAAGTAGAATTCTATATTCTGAGGGGGTTTTTTTTGTGCTTTTTGCTCATTTTCCCAGCCAATTCCCAGCACTTTAAGGTAGGACTATGCTTCCAGTGTGGAAAGTGTACTGTCCCAAGTGTCAGGGGTTTTGTGTAGCTGTTTTCATAGACACTTCTAGGGACCTATAAGTTTTTAGTTCTTCCAAGATGGTATGATCTAAAGAGAGGTGTTTGCTCTTCTCTTGGCCTATACTCTAGTCTGTGACTAGACCTGACCACAGGCACTCTTTTCTGCCTTGGAACTGTGAGAAGGATTTCCTCTCCACTGCCACCATAAGCTCAGCCATACCAGCACTCTTCCTTGTTCCAGAACCACCACCCAGGATTGTGACCCAGATCCAAGCACAGGCAAAGCAAGAGAGTTCTGCTTCACTGCCAGCAGAGATCTCTGCAATCTTCCTCTGATCAGTAGCTGGATCCCCCCAACATCTGTGGGCCAAGAGCTCCAGAAGCATCTTTTGCTGCTGCCCTGGGGCTGGGGCCAGACTGAGCTCCTCTCTCACCCAGGACCTTCCTATTGACCTTCTAAGTTGTCTTTGATGTTTGTGGGTTGAGAAGTTTGGAAACCATCACAGCTGCCAGTGATTCAGTGCCCTGAGGCCTGCTTCAGATTTGCTGGGCCCCTGTCTGGACTCCACTCCTCTCTCAGACTGGTGCAACAGACCTTTCCTGTCACCCTTCCAGGTTGTCTTTGGGCTGGAAATTTGTTTCACTCTGTCATTTTATAGGTTCTGGGGCTCTAGAATTTGTCATTTTTACGGGTATATGGAAGGATTTGGGAAAGAGCTCAAGAAAGTCCCTGCTTTTACTCCACCATCTTGGCTCTGCCTCCCTCAAGCTGCATCTTGAAGAGAGGGATTTGATGGTTTCGATGTAAGACTAGAGTGTATTCCAGGGATAGGAGATAGCGTAAAGGCACAGAGACAAGAGATGGAGGGTAACATGTAAAGAACAGAGAGAAAGCCAGTTTGGCTGGATGATAGAATATAGAGGAGGGGGAGAAAAATAAAATAAGTTTAGAAAGATAGGTGGGAATCAAGTTGTAAAGTCTTTAAAATATAAATATTTTTATTTATTTTATTTATGTATTTTTATGCTTTTTATCCAAGAGACAATAGGGAGTCACAGGAATTGATTGAGTAGAGTGGTAACATAGTCAAATCTTCACTAAAGGGAAATCAATTTGTCAATAATGTGTAGGATGAATGGAAGTGGGGAGATACCTGAGGTAAAGAAGGTTAGGAAGCTGTTGTAATAATCTAGGTGAGAGGTTGTGGCTGTGTGAGCAAAAATAAGGAGTTAGATTCAAGAGATGTCATGGTGATAGAAATGATATTTGATATGTGATTGCATGTGTGAAATGAATGAGAATAATGAATCAAGGATGATGTCCAGTTAGAAATCTCAGAGACTGGAATAATAGTGGTGCCTTTGATAGAAGCAGAAAAATTTGAAAGAAGGGTAAGTTTAGGGAGAGAGTGAGTTCAATTTTGGACATACTGAGCTTGAGACATCTCTAGGATGTCTAGTTTGAAATGTCCAATAGGCAGTTGATGATCCATGAGTAAAGGTCTGGGAAGAGATGGGGGCTACTTAGGGGATATATGGATCTGTAAATCATCGACATTGAGATCATAAGCACATGAGAGCTGGTGAGACATCAAGAAAGCATATTCACATCACAGAAATTTTATTCAAATAGAAAAGAGAAGTGGAGGGGAGAAAGGGTCTGCAGAAAGCTTGGTGTCAGAACCAACTAAGCTATATCATCCCAAGAGCATTTGAAAATGAAACTAGATACAGGGGTAGGGAACGTGTGGCCTCATGGGCACATGTGGCCCTCTAGATCCTCAAGTGCAGTCTTTTGACTGAATCTAAACTTCACAGAACAAATCCCCTCAATAAAATGATTTGTTCTATAAATCTTGGGCTCACTCAAAAGGTTGCACCCAAGGACCTAGAAGGTCACATATGGACTCGAGGCCACAAGTTCCCCTCCCCTGATACTAGAAGAAAGCACACAGAATAAAACAGATTTCCAGTGTTATTGTAGGAAAAAGCACACTTCCTAAAAAGTTAACCAAAATTGTCGAAAAGAGTGATTGTGACTAACAGCAAGTGACTTATTACACACTATTACCCATTACGCACTCTACAATCCAGACAAATTATTTTACTTTCTTCAGTTTCCAAGGTATAACCAAAGAAAATGATAATTTGAAAACAATCACTGATTATAAAGAAGTGATTAATATGATGCCAATAAACTATTAACCTTTATACCTCCTTCCTCACTTCTGAAAACGATCTATACATATGTGTAGATTCTATTAAGGATATTCAATGTACACATGAAAACAGGAAGGTTTCTGCAGTGTCCAGACCCAGAAAGTCCATACAATTAATGTCACTGCTGTCACTTGGCAAATCTCTCCAACTGCCCCACTGAAGGACACAAAAATCGAACCTATACTGTCCATCTCTAGCAAAGGGAGTGGGCAGGACACCATTCAAAGCAGTGATGGACACAGCAACGCTGAGAGTCTGGAAGATGAATATTCATCAGTACCTATGTCAAAAGTATTCTAATCACATTCTTCCTTCCAACTTTGAGAAGTCTGAAGAACACATCTTCTGAAACTGTACAGTGGGTGAAAACGCCCTTCATATTTCCTACAAGACCAAACTTGCTGTTATTTGAGAATTAATTACTCATCATTTAGCAGAAGTGTAGGCCATTTCTACAAATAAAATTTCCAAAATGACAGAGTTGCCAGCAAGATCCCAATATACTACTGCCACTTCCCCAAACAGGACTTGCATTTCTGAATAATGTTATACTGCTGGGAAGCACTAAATAGGAAGATATTTTTTTCCTGGCCCTCTTCTTTACAGACACAGAATCTTGAAAGAACTAGGAATATTTTAGCCTGATAAAGAAGCCTTAGCAATAAAAATGAAGTATTTTAAGCCTGTCACATGGAAAAGGGATTTGATTATTATGTTTTATTCCACAAAAGAGAACTAGGATCAGTGGGTACAATTTTATAAGGAAAACAACTTTTAGCCTAAAAAATAAAGAATTTACTAACAATTACAACTGTCTAAAATTGAAATGGACTGCTTCAAGATGTAGTGAATTCTCCTTATTGTAGAAGTTGGATAACCACTCATCAGAAATATCTTGGAGGAGATTCTTGTTTATATCCGGTTGGATCAGATCAATCTACCAGTAAATTAATAAACATTTATTAAATGTAAACTGTTGTACCAGGCACCATGCTAAGCACTGTGAATACAAAAAGAGACAGTCTCTGCCCTCTGGAGTTTACCATGTAAGGGGGGAGACAACATGCAAAGCAAGCTATATACAGGATAAATAGGAAATAATTTACAGAAGGAAGGCAATACACTTAAGAGGGTGGGGAAAGGCTTCCTGGGATTTTAAAGAAGTCAGAGAAGGGGACAGCCAGAGAAAATGCTCAGGGCCAAGAGATGGAGCGTCTTATTCTCCAGTCCTATTGTACTTCTCACATCCTATGCAACCTCTCAGAAGTTACTGCTGTCAAAATGATTTTCCTTAAGTGAAGTTCTAACTGTCACTCTCTTACTCAATCAGCTCTAGTGACTTGCTTAATACTTATAATAGGATAAAGATATAAACTACTCTGTTTAACATTTAAAACCCCACCGGCCTTTTCAGTCTCATTTTCTATTACTGTTTTTTTTCTCTCCCCTGCCTCCCCGTTGCACTCACGGTGACACTGGTTTTTTGTGTGTTTTGTTCCTTTGATCTCCCATCTCCAATCTCCATGACTTTGCACTGGCGTCCTTGGAATGTCCTATACCCTCTTCTCTACCTCATAGAATTCTTCTCTTCCATCAAAAAGCACCTTCTACGTGAATTCTTTCTGATTTGCCCAGTGCTCGAACCTTCCTTCCCCAAATACCTCGTATTTAACTAATTTGTATTTATTCTTTTCTGCATTTATTCTGCGTACAAACATGCACATAGATATGTATGTATACTCACGTTCACTGCCTTAGGCTGGCACATAGTAAGTGCTTAATATTTATTCACTGACTGATTAAGTATTTATCAATGAATATATATTCATTGAGTGCCTACTACGTGCCAGGCACTGTGCTAAGCACAGGGAATACAAAAAAGAGGCCAAAGACAGTTCCTACCCTTAAGAAGTTCAACTTCTAATGTAATGAGAGAATCCCTAAAATGAATGAAGAAGTGAACAAGCATGCAAACAAGTAAATGGATAAATGGGTAGATAGATAGACAGATAACAAAGAGAATCACTTTTCAGCCTGAACCAGAAAATATTTGTCAAAAAAGAGAGAGGGTAGAATTTCTCAGTTCTCACTTTGCCTCAGTTTTCTTTGACTAGGTCATGGATCTTTGAATCAGAAAGGATGGAACAAAAATGACTAATTTGGGAGGAATAACCAGATAACCTTTGGTGTCTCCCAGTTCTAGATCTATGACCCTACGATAAATAGAGATGGAAAACATGTCTAGCTGCATTACACGATTCAAGTCAACCAACTTAGACAATAAGTTACAACAGTATACACGATAATAATGACAGTTGGCTGACACTGACATAAAACTTTAAGGTTTACAAAACACTTTCCGTATCTCATTTAAATTTCACAAGAATCTTGTGATGTAGGTGCTATTATTAGCCATACTTAAGAGATGGGGAAATTGAAGGTGAGAGTTACTCAGTCACTAAGACATTTATTAAGTTGCTACCATGTGCCGGGCACTATACTAAGTGTGGGATACAGAAGGGGCAAGAGATGGTCTCTTTTCACAAGGAGCTCACAAGGAGACAATAAATATGTAAAAACTTGCTACATACAAGATAAATAGGAAATAATTAAGAGAAAGAAGGCACTAGAATGAAGAGAGATTGGGAAATACTTCCTGTAGAAGAGGGGATTTTAGTTGGGACTTAAAGGAAGCCAGAGAAAGTGAAGATGAGGAAAAAGAGAATTCTAGACATGAGGGACAGCTAGTAAAAATGCCTAGAACCTAGAGATAAGAGTCTCTT
Organism: Pseudochirops cupreus; assembly: GCA_028627135.1. Lineage (NCBI taxonomy): Eukaryota > Metazoa > Chordata > Mammalia > Diprotodontia > Pseudocheiridae > Pseudochirops > Pseudochirops cupreus. The sequence continues at coordinate 72,832,423 of CM053584.1, forward strand.
GTTTGTAGAACAAGGAGGCCAGTGTCACTAGATCAAAGAATAAATGGTGGAAAGTAAGTTGTAAGAAGAATGGAAAGGGAGGGAGGGGCTGGGGTATTAGGGGCTTTGAATGCCAGAAGATTTTGTATTTGATGCTGGAATTAACAGGGAACTACTGGAGTTTACTGAGTAGGAGTGACATGCTCAGACCTATACTTAAGGAAAATCACTTTGAAGGCTGAATGGAGGATGTACTGTAGTGGAAAGAGACTTGAGGCATGCATATGCACCAGAAGGTTATTGCAGTAGTCCAAGAATAAGGTGATGAGGGTCTTCATCAAAGTGGTAGCAACGTCAGAGGAGCAAAGCAGGGAACCTATTTGAGAGATGTTAGAAAGATGAAATCAACAGGCCTTGGCAATAGTTTGGATATGGGGGGTGAGAGACAGTGGAATTGAGGATGATACCCAGGTTGTGAGCCTAGAGAACGGGAGGATAACGGGAGGACATTAAATGACTTGCCTAGTAAAAGAATGATTGGGAGTAACATTAAATATGAATGTAAAGATGCACTGGCATCTATATGTTTCATAAATAGATCCTCTGTGAAGGACTTATAGTAGATATAGCCAAGAATTTCATAGCAGTACAAGGTGTGAATAGGTTAACCTTTGTACCTCTGGACAGAGTAGTCCATTTAATAAGATAAAAATCACTTAAGTATTAAAATGTCTATAGAAACATCCATATGATCTAGGACATCTGGAGAAAGGATTGGGTCACTTTTGAAAACTGAAGAGTGTTTTTAATGATCCAAGATTCTTGCTGATGTAAAAATCCATCTTTTTTATATCAATATTTTTTCAGTGATGCTATTGGGCTAGAAATCAATACCATGGTCTCAGAATTACAGAATCACAGCTTTATAGTTGGAAGGGAACTTAGAGATCATCTTAGCCAATCCTCTCATTTTATAGATGAGAAAAGAGATCCAGAGAAATGAAGCAATTTTCCCAAGGTCATACAGGCACAGAGCCGAAATTCAAACCCAGGTTCTGATTCCAAACTCTTTCAACTGTCCCACGCAAGTAATACAATGAACAACAGAAAACATATGGTGAACGTATATAGATGACCATATATTTACCAAGGATGACTTGCCAATGAGAAGTGGTCCAAGAGGAAATGTATGACTACGAAATACACTCCTTCTTTAAATCACCCTGTGTATACTTTAATCTGCACATGTTATAATCAGAACTGTCCTTTTATCCCATCTAGCTTGGTGTATATACATGTTAGGTTCTGAAATAAATGTTTGTTGAATTGACTTGTAAAGGAGATGTAGTAACAGTGAATATAAATGATGAACACAGCCCGAGTGCTAAAGTAACAGTTAATAGTTAGCATTTATTTAGTTTGAAAAGTACTTTATACATATTCTCATTTTATCCTCACAACCACCATGGGAGGCAGGTATTATTTCCCCATTTTACAGTTGAGGAATGAGAGACAGGTAGTGATTAAGTATCGTGTTCAGGTTACACAGCTAACAAGTTTCTGAGGCTGGATTTGTACTCAAGTCTTTCTAATTCTGTCAGCACTCTATCCATTGCACCATCTGGCTATAAAACAGAACCAGCTAAATATTAAAGAACAAGAGGAAGGTCCCTGACTTGTTGGGCAGATCATCTATACAAGATTTACAGAAAGACATAGACAAGAACCACATAAGCATGGAAGGGCTTTGATTTGCAGCAGGAGAGGGAGTCCTCCACAAATGAGACTAGATTCACCAAAAATATCAAGAAGTCTGTGTGTGTGTGTGTAGTTATGTTCATGACAGCTTTCAGTATTTCTTGAGTACCTACAAAACATTTGAACTACAAAGAAAATACAAATTTGAGAGTCCCTAACTTGGAATTTCTTTTTTAAGTTCAAAGGCAGGAAATATAATCAGAACAATAAATGTAGAAAGAACGTATATATGAGTATAATCAATCAGCAATATGTTTATGAATTTTGGAGTAGTTATCCTTCTAGTCAAATTATCTATACACTGGTAACTAGAACCCTGTCAAGTCAGCAAAAGACAGAATTTTGCTTATAAACTTGATTTTATTGGTTACTTTAATAATAGTTCTTTTCCTTTTATTTTTTTAAAGAAATTTTAAATTTTAAGAAATAGCATTAATTATAGCGGTTGTGTTGGACAGTAATCATTCACTCATGTCGCTTTTTTTTATCATTTCCTCCTAAGGATTGTTCTCTGTGATGGCATCATACATAGATTATTGTTTTATGGTCTAGCTATTAAGGTTTATATTTTTTTTTCCACTGAGTTGATAACATAATTTTTCTTTAAAAAAAGCAGAAATTAAAAATGTCTGAGATCCTGGAATCAATCAGTGACTAAATCATATTGCAGGCCATTTGTCCACATAATTATCTCAAACAAGATAACCTGTGTAAAGTGCTTCATAAATCTTAAAACACTGTATAAATGCTAGTTAAATGACTGTATTAACCCATAACTTACTTTGATATTTGCCAGATACAATATCAGTGTACTTTTATTTTTTCCTTTCCAAGAGGAAAAAAAAAAGAACTGAGGAATTGGAATAATGTGTGATGCTGTAGTCTTAAGGCATGCTTGTATCAGGAAAGTTGGCAAAATTATCTTCCAAAGACATGTCTGATCATTTTATTCCCCAGCTCAAAAACTTATTATCTATAGGATAACATACAATTCCTTGCCTTGGCATTTTAAATCATTCATGATTTGGCGCTAACTTTAAGTTTCCACCCTTATTTCATTTTTCTCCATCCTAAATATGTTCCAGGCAAACTGTATATTAATAAAAAATTGAAAGTCCATCTCTCATGTTTTCCTTTAATCCATTCCCGATACCTGAAATGCATTCCCTTTCTGCCTCTTAGAATCTTTCTCTTCTCTCATAGCTTAGAAAAATTATCATCTCCTCTATAAAGTCTTTCCTGATTCCTTCCCCTCTCTCACTGTTAGCGTCCTCCCTTTCAATTCCCATTAGAATGTAAACTTCTTGAGAGCAGGGACTGTATCCCCACACCAGAGTACAGTGCCTTTCTTAGAGGCTTAATAAAGAATTGCTGAAGTGAACTGGAATATAAAAATTATTATGGCATCTATAAAATTTTTAAAAGAATGTTAGTTATTGTCCAAGAAAGAGGGTCACTACCCAACTGACTAGGTGCGGTGTGGTAGAATAACAAAGGGAACCAATTTGGAATCAGAGGACCTGGATTTCAGTTCCAGATTTACTGATTTCTAGTCACCCATCAACTAGCATTTATTAAGGTACTACTATGTGATAGAACAGACACTGAGTTAGATGTTGGGGAGACAAAAAAATAACGCAACTCCTCCCAAGTAGATTATGTTCTATCATGGAAGACTATGTACACACAAACAATAGACAATATAAATGTGATAGAGTTTAGGGAACATAGACAGAAGCAGTTGTGGTAATCAGGAAAGGGTTCATGAAGAAAGTAATGCTTGAGCTAAGTCTTAAAGGACGTTCAGAATAATGTGAGGTGGGAGAGTATTACAGGCACAGAATATAGTCAATAAAGATACAGAGACAGGAGATGAAGTACCATGTATGATGAATGGCAAAGTCACTTTGTGTAATAGAGTCCGGGAAAGGAAGTGATGCATATTGAGGCTGGAAACATAGTAGGTCAGGTCCATGCTGTGAGATGTTTTAAAGGAGAAATAAGTATTTTATCTTTGAAGCAATTGGGAACCACTTAAGTTTGAGTACAGGAGTAAGGGAAAGAATATGGTCACTTGTAGAAGATAGACTGGAGCAGAGAGAGTCTTGCTACCCTTTTATTGTCTTAAATGAATAAAATTAGTAAATTATGCACAGAGAAAAAACTGTCATTAAGTTGTTTTATTAGTATCTCATCAAATTGTAAAGTAATATAATAATCACTGTGGTGAGGTATTTCCTACAACAGGTACCTCCTTTGAAAATTCACATTAGCTATGGGCCTAATTCACAAAAGGAACTGTAATTTCCTTTTATATAAATAGGATTTATGAGATTTCAATTACGAACATGACAAGTATATTTATTATATGAAGTAAAATCTGATGAAGCCCAGTATTACAAGATGTTTTTAAATGGCATTCTGAGGATTTGTTGAACCATGCCTCTCCATCTTTTTTTTTCCAACTGACCCAGAAATCCAATTGGCCTCCACCCGTATCTCCATTTTTAAAAAATTTCCTCTGAAGTATAAGATCACCAAATTAAAAAACAATTTCAGGACACAGTTTAACAGTTTAAAAAATGCTGTGGCCAAAATGAGAAAAATTTTAAAACATAAAATATGACTGACAGTGTGTCATTAAGAAAAAAATATGCTTTGAAACACATGATACACATTCCACAAAATAATTCTACCCAAAACAAAACATTTAAAAAGTTTCCCCAAACAAAAATGGGCTATTTATTTTTTTCCACTGACAGACATGGAAATCCTTAGGTATTATGCATTTGCCTTTATTAAAATGGGTTTTTAATTAAAATATTATCAACTACTCAGTATAGAAAATAAAAAATAAAATTCTATTTAAAACCTCCAAATAATAAGTACCAAAGAGAAAGAGATGTACCAAACTGTTCCATTAATGATAAGATTTAAGAAAGCAAATAGTCCAAATATTATTACATGAACATGTGACATTTTTCTGTTTTAGTATAAATCTTAATCTTTAACTGTGGGACAAAAGCCTAAAGGATAAATTAGGAACAGTTTAAAAGAATATCACTTGTGCATTTTGGGTGCATTACAGTAGTTTTGTTTTCAGAGAAGCTATCAGGAATTCAGATATAAATGTCAAATAATGGAATTTGGTCAAGCAACTCTAAACACCACTTTTACTTAATATGCACTACATGCACATGATGCAGGTAAGGGGAAAAGATTGTATGAATCCATGCATTCAAGGTGAGACAGATTGTTACTATTGTCAAACGTGCGCTGGACCAGATTGGATGTTGTTAAAAGTCCTATATACTTATTATTTTTTCATCAATGTAAGATCAGAAGCATCTTCCTCCAAGAATCTTCTTCATTTGGTTTCCTGAGCTTTCTTTGCATTCTGTTTTTCTTTTGCCTAGAGGTTAAAAGACAGACTATGACACAAATTCAAGAGCAACAATTATACGAGATTTTCTCTTGAAATATATATATTTTCTAGGACATACTAAATGTACACTTTTGTTGAAAACACTTTCTACTAAGCTATCTGAGCCCTTCTGTGAAATGATTTACAAAGATCATTCCCTTCCTAAGTAGAAACTATTTAAGATAATATTTAGTTTCCAGCTCCTTTCTATTTGAAAATGATCTTTCAACTTTGTTACTCTGAATAGCTCCCTTCATAAATACATTAACTCCTTCAATTATAATAATATATAAACTGACATTTATACAGTGCTTCAAGATTTATAGTGTCTTACATAAATATGATCTACTTTGATACTATTAAGATGCAGTAAGGGTAGGTTCCAAAAGGATAATCCCCATTTTATAGATAAAGAAACTGGAACTCAGTTAAGTGACTTCACCATGGCCATACAGTTAATATGAGAGACAGAATTTGAACCCAAATGTCCAAGTTCAATGTTTCCATTATAGCAATCTAGCACACAAGAAGGTCAGAGAATATAAGGCTTTCAAAGTTAAACATTTTAAGTTTATGTTTTATAATAAAGGGAACAGAATGGAGTTGGCTGAGTATGGGCATAAGATCAGATCTGCACTTAAGGAAAATTACTTTGGTAGCAACGTATAGGACTAGGATGTAATACTAGAATGTAACAGGCTTCAAACAGGAAGGGCAATCAGGCCTACAATAATCTAGGTGACAGATGATGAAAGTCTGTAGATGGTAGCTGTGTGAGTCGTGTAAGGAATGGATGTGAGAGATGGCAAGACTTGGCCAAGTGCCTGGACATGTGGGTAAGGGAGAGTGAAGAGTCAAGAATGACATCAAAGTTCCTAACCAGGGACACTGGAAGAATGGTGGTTCCTTTCAAAAGAAATAGGGAAGAGAAGTGAATTTTGCAGAAAATTAGTTCTATTTTGAATGTGTTGATTCTGAAATGCCTCCAAGATATCTAGTTTGAAATTTTCAATTGGCTATTGGTGTCACAGGACTGACGCTCAGGGAAGAGGGTGAGGCTGAATATATAGATCTGTGAGTCACTCACTACCACAAAGACAATAATTATATCCATGGCAGTTGATAAAAGCACCAAGATAAAGAGTGTAGAGGGAAAATCCATGATTATGGATAATGAGCCAACAAAGAAGCTATTTTTAAAAGTCCCTAAGGCAGTGGTTCTCAACCTTCCTAATGCCGCTACCCTTTAATACTCATATGTGGGCAGACCCGCCTGAAGACAGATAGAGGTGGTTCCTAAGACCATCAGAATTATGTGTTTTATGATGGTCTTAGGTGACCCCTGTGAAAGGGTTGTTCAACCCCCAAAGGGGTTGCGACCCACAGGTTGAGAACCACTACCCTATGGGTAACACAGATAGGGAAATGGTTTAGAGACAAGTAGCATAGAATAAATATAAACGGTACTTTTCTGGCTAGCATAATAGTAAGCATTTTCCCTGAGGGATTAGCATTAGGACCAGTATTATTTAATATTTTTATATAGTATTTGGGAGACCAATGCTATTATTTTCAAGTCTGAAGATCACTAAATTACTCTAGAGTAAAGCTGTCAAGTTATGGAGATAAACCTCAGGAAGGCTATGTGAGGGGGGCAGATAAGCAAGTAGTTAAGTTTTGATAAAAATAGCAGTTACCTGACATTGACATGGAGCTTTAAAGTTCAAAAAGTACTTAAAATGCATTATCCAATTTGATAATATTCTCAAGGCAGGTACTATAGCTACAACTTATATCTTTATTAGAGATGAGAAAACTGAGTCACAGGGAGGTTGTGACTTGTTCATATACAAAAAGTTATTAAGCATTAAGGAAGGGACTGAAAACCAGGTCTTCTGTACTCCATCCATGTCTGTCCAATACACTATGATGTGGAAAAGACTAAGGTAATCCAGATATGGAAAATAAGTAATTTTTATAAAATGGTAAGAAGTAACAACCTACAACAGAGGCCAAAAAGGCCAACAAAAATAATTCATTCTAGAAATTCATACAAATTCACTGTGCTACAGCATCTTAAATACTAGGTATTGTTTTAGGAAGTTCATTCATTGAACAAATGATATTAAGGACCTGTTTGCTTAATACGAAAAAAATACAAAAGAAAAATACTGTTCCTGTCCTTTAGGAAATTACATTTCCTGGAGAATATAACATGTTCATAGGTTAAGTAAATGTAAGATAATTTGAAGAGGTAAAGCAAACAAATAGAGAGGTCTGGAAATATTTTGCAAAGGAGGCAGTATATGAGCATAGACTTTAAAGAAGCTAAGGATTCTACGAGAAATGGACGAGGACAAGCACCTCAGGCTTGAGCAAAGGCCTAAAGTCTAGAGAGAATGCCAGGTTCTGGGAACAGATCATATGCCAATGTGGCTGGAACAAAGTATATGAAAGGTAATGATGTGAAATAAATTTGGAAAGATGAAGTGACAGTCATATTGTGATATATCTAATTGCCAAGGGCAGGTGTTTATACTTTGTCCTAAAGGCAATGGAATGCCACTGAAGCTTTTCTTTAAATCAAGTGAAACAGTGAGACCCAAGTCTAAGGAAGATAATTCTGATAGCTGAATGGATGGACAGGACAGAAAAACCTGGAAGTAGGAAAAGTAACTAGAATATTATTTCAATATGGGGTGGCTAGGTGGCGCAGTGAATAGAGCACTGGCCCTGGAGTCAGGAGGACGTGAGTTCAAATCTGGCCTCAGACACTTGATACACTTACTAGCAGTGTGACTTTGGGCAAGTCACTTAACCCCAGTTGCCCTCTAAAAGGCAAAAAAAAAAAAAAAAGAATGTTATTGCAATGGTACAGGCAAAGGTAATAAAGACCTCAATCTGAGTGGTAGCTGTGTTAAATGGACTGGATGAAGTTATTTGAGATGTGGAGACAGAACCTATAAGGCTTGGCAAATGTCCAAATATGCGGAGTTGGAGAAAGGATAGAGCTTAAAGATAAGTACAAGGCTGTAAACCCAAGTGAATAGAAAGATTACCCTCAAAAGTAAGGAAGTGGGAAGAAGCATGGGTAGAGATAAGTTTCAATTTTGACATGATTACTGAGGTTTATGGCATACTCATGCTAAGATGTCCAGCAGAAAGTTGAACATTTAGACTGATATACATCTAGGAAGAAGGCAGTTATATTCTAGATTAACATTTTTTAAAAAGTGGTAATAATACTGTTTTATGACCAGTGTTGATTGTTATATAGACTGTGTATCTAATTTCTGGGCCAGATTTAAAATGTAACAGATGTAAAGTTATTATGCAAACTTATTAATCAAGAATTCCCTATCAGAGTATATTCAGAATCATGATTAGTAATAAAGGATTATGAGAGGATTAAAATTGATCCTGTAGCAGCTGATTTTGTCCCCTAACTGCTTAAGTCATGGTTTTTTGTCTCTGAACATAGTTCAGAGTTTAGCTGGCCTGTAATGGGTTAAGTTTAAAAATCCAGCTCTTCTTACCTCAAGAAACTTTGCTAACCTTGGGGAATGTGTGTGAAAGAAAGGGAGCTGAGCCTGATAACTTTATCCACCAAGTTATCCTTCTAGGATATCTGGTTTCCTGTCCAGAGTATTGGCTATCTTGCACTTGAACTCAAACAATGAACACTTCTTAGTATCATGAGAGAAAGGGGGAGGAGGGGATTGCTAGTTCCTATTACCAAACCTCCAATCAATCATGTTTCCCGAAGCACCTTGGCTTTGTAATTAATCATGTTGCCCTCAATCACAAGATGTCATCTACTGTTCTGTTCTTTGTTCTGTACTCCCCAAACCATATAAAAGAAGAACTCTCCTTCTGTCTGGAGTCTTTGGCATAAATAGAGGCAAGCCACTGACCCATTTATTGACAGGTAGCATGCCCCTGCTAATAAATGTAATCTTGCTCAGAAATCTGCCCCAGTTTATCCTTTTGTTAAATTCCAATCGTGACAATTACAAAGATCCAATCAAACATTTCTTAAGTACCTACTAAATGAAAGGTACAGGAAAACAAAACCAAAAAAGTTTCTGGCCTCAGAGAGTTTGCATTCTACAAAGGAGTAGTGTAGAAAACAGTGTTTAGTTCTAGGCAACAGTTTAAGAATGAACAATTGAAA
>CM053584.1:72842257-72900021 GCA_028627135.1 Pseudochirops cupreus
ATCCTTTTGTTAAATTCCAATCGTGACAATTACAAAGATCCAATCAAACATTTCTTAAGTACCTACTAAATGAAAGGTACAGGAAAACAAAACCAAAAAAGTTTCTGGCCTCAGAGAGTTTGCATTCTACAAAGGAGTAGTGTAGAAAACAGTGTTTAGTTCTAGGCAACAGTTTAAGAATGAACAATTGAAAATATCATGTTCTTTCCACTGTGCCACCTAGCTGCCCCCACAATAAACATGTTTAAAGAAGCATAAGGGGTGTGTGTGTGTGTGTGTGTGTGTGTGTGTGTGTATAAAAGGTGATTCAATAAACCCAAAAATAAAATGAAAGAGTAATATACAGCAGTCTGAATCTCCCTTTTAATATTACCAGTTATTCATAGTCTGCCATCTCATGTCCAAAATTGTATGTAATGCTAATTCAAGTTTCAAGGGAAGGAAGCATTCTGATTTTTTAAGGCAAAAAGAAGACAATGTATGGTAATTACAGCTAACTGAAAGCTAATTTAATGATCACAGCTTCATGACTCCAACTTACCTTTTCCAATATAAAAAATTTTGATATTCACATGTACAGAAGAAAAGTGGGATAGATTTGAGAACAGTTTGATCCTGTATAATTTTCTTACTGATCCTGTAATAACTGACTTAGTAACTTATTTTTCTCATAACAAAGTGCTAGAATTTCATGCTACTTTTCATGCTAGAATTTGGAATCTGTGATAACGTTGACAAGGCCAGAATGAAACTTTGTTTAGTAAATTTTCACATTAATGGTAACAAAGTTGAAAAAGCCATGTTTAAAAGCATAAAATTACTTTCGAGGACTAGTAAAATACCTATTAACATATACAGCAGATAATAATGATCAAAATACTGATATACTTGTCAGCAATGATATTTAGGCAAATATTTTTTAGTCTAGTTTGACTTGCTATTATGTAACTAAACATATTAAATCTCTATTTGTTATTAATATTTTACAATGTAGATTTCTATAATTCCAGCTATTTTTACCCTCTGAGCAAAGAGATTTAGACTAGGAATAAAGAGACCATGATTTTTGTGCTGGCCAATCATTGGACTTTGGGACACTATTTCAGGCCTGGGTTTCTTCATCTGTAACTTAAGGAAACTGAATTCTAGATGGTCTTTTCCAGTTCTAAAATTTCTGCCCTAAAACCAGTTTGAATTTGTGATGTGTTACTATATTTCCAATCCTCAAAATATTTAAAAAAATCATTTTTCATCAAGGGACAAGACAAATATAGAGTTAATTCTTCAACTAAATCTTCGAATTCAATATTGGAAATTCAGAAAATGTGAAAGCTTCCAAAGTGGTGAAATTTTTTTTTCCTATTCTTTCAACTTAGGTTATAACTATCACATTTGTCATCATATCTAAAAGCAAAATCATAAAATTTAAATGACTAACAAAATTTAACTTACATACATGCCGAAATTAAGATTTCATATAAATTTTGGGACAAGTTAACATAAGTAATCATGACTTACCTTTTCTACTAGTGGTATTAACTGCTGGTGTTCTGCTAAAGTCTTTAATAGCTCCATGATGAAAGGCAGATAATTATGCTTCCTTCTAATATTTTCAATCTGAAAATGAATCAAAAATACTGCAGAATACTATCTTCCCCATACTAAGTTTTAAAAAGTAATCTCATATAAATACCATCTAAGAAATAAGTACCAATGCAGAATATAGACCTATAACAGGCATTACATTTTTAAAAAGAAATATCAAACTTGTAAAGTCATATGAATATGTATACCTCATTCAGTAATGCACTGTAGTAATTTTAGATTAAAAAATGAATGTAATATTCTTATTAAGTCTTTCACAAAGTACTAGTTCCGTGATTTATGGAAGTAACCCTAGGTTCAGCAAGGCTATGTCAACAGAATGTAAATTATAGCAGGTTCCATCATGCTAGAAAGGATTTGAACATGTTCCCAGCAATGGACTATTTTCTGCTTTCCTAGCTTATTACCACTTGGCTGACCACTCAGTAGCAAATTCTTTGACAACAGCAACCTACAAAACAAACAAAAAAGCAAAACAACTCTCGGGCCTGTGCTACACCACTTTACTTATATAATGGTAGTGGCATAGAGGCAGGTAATGTTATAAGAGATGTTATGGAGGTCAAATCAACAAAACTTGGAAAATAATTGGATATGGGAGGTAAAAGAGTCAAGGATGAGTATGAACCTAGAAAAGGAAAGTTTGGAGAAAGAGACAGAAATACGAGTTTCATTTTGGATATGTTGAATGGAATATTCAGGTGGATGTGTCCAGCAGAATTGGAATGTTAAGATAATACAGGTGTCTCTTAATTCTGAGATTAATCTTCTCACGTCTAAAAAAAAGTATGTTCCCCAACTGATAAATGGTCAAAGGACATGAACAGGCAGTTTTCAGAGGAAGAAATTAAAGCTCTCTATAGTCATATGAAAAAATGCTCTAAATTACTACTGATTAGGGAGATGCAGATCAAAACAATCTGAGGTATCTTGGATTGGCTAACATGACAAAACAGGAAAATGACAAATGTTGGAGAAGATGTGGGAAAGCTGGAACACTAATTCATTGTGGGCAGTGCAGTCAACTGATCCAATCATTCTGGAGAACAGTCTGGAACTACACCCAAAGGGCTATACAAATATGCATACCCTTTGACTTAGTAATATTGCTTCTAGGGCTATATCCCAGAGAGATCATAAAAATGGGAAAAGGACCCACATGTAGAAAAATATTTATAGCCGTTCTTTCTGTGGTAGCCAAGAATTGGAAATTGAGGGATGCCCATCAATTGGGGAATGGCTGAACAAGTTGTGGTACAAGAATGCGATGGAATGCTATTGTGCTGTAAGAAATGATGAGCAGGCAGACTTGAGAAAAACCTGGAAAGACTCATATGAGCTCATGCTGAGTGAAGTGAGCAGAACAGAAGTACACTGTACACAGTAACAGCCACAGTGAGCAGTGACTGATTTTGAAAGACTTGGCCCTTTTCAGCAACGCAAAGACCTAAAACAATTTCAAAGGACTCATGACGGAAAATGCCGTCCACAGCCAGAGAAAGAACTATGGAGTCAGAAGCAAAATGAAGCAGACTATTTTCTTTTTTGTTTTGTTTTTCTTTTTCATGGTTTCTCCCATTCGACATAATTCTTCTTTGTAACACAACTTGTGTGAAAATGTGTTTAATAGGAATGTACGTGTAGAGCCTATATCATATTATATGCCCTCTTGGGGAGGGAGGGAGGTGAGAGAAAATTTAAAACTTATGAAAGTGAATGCTGAAAACTAAAAATAAATAAATAAATTAACTAGTAAGAAAAAGTATGGCACTCCATTTTGTTTTCTGAGAAATGTTTCTTCATTATCAACAACTGCAGAAAGACTAAAACCTAATTGCACTGTACCTAGATAACAGGACAGTTATTTTTATTTCTAAAGTTCAATTAAAAAAAATAATAAAGTTCAATCAAGATCTTTGAATTAAGCTAAAGCCAACAGCCAACCAAAGGCTTAAATTCAAATCTTCTAAAATAACTTATCTTTTCAAAAAGGAAATAGAAAAAAACGTGGATTATAATAAATTCAAAAGGGAAGGTGTAGGTACATCTGTAGATGAAAACAACAAATACAAACTTGGCAACAATGCTGTCCACAAGATGGCTTCTGTGAGAGCAATCTTAGATACACATATCCACTGACAATTCCAGATAAGTTATTTCATCCCACCATTATACCAAGGTGAAGTAAATTCACTTGGGATCTGCAGCCTATTAAGTCTCACAAGCATTTCAGACTCCCTTCCCTATAGGAAGCTATTAACCAGCCCAAGACAACAAGCTGAGACAAATTCATAAGGAGGTAACAAACTCTTATGTCACCACTCCAACTGGAACCTGAAAACTGAGTATTTCTTCAAGTTTCTCTATTAACTAATTACTCAGCATTTTCTCCTTCCCTCCACTCTGCCCAAGACTAATGTCTTCCTTTAATTTCTTTTCCAACCTTTTGCTCTCCTAATCCTTGCAGAAATCCTTTCCTGTACTCATCCCTATTCAGTTCAGCTCCTCCTTTTCCCCTAGTCCCTATCCTTCTGTGCTCATCACTTCCATGATGTCCTTTGGAACATTTACTTCAAAAAAGTATTCAGTTTGGGTACACCCTCTATCCACACAGATCACAATCCCTCTACAACCCACTAGATGGCCAAGAATTGCTGTAACTCAGAATTATATCATCTTATAGCTCTAGGGGCAATAAGCCTCTGAACTGATTAGAGATATACAATTCATCACTGAGTCCACCCACTTGGCCTTTCCAAATTGGCAGGACACTATACTCCATTTACATATCTTTTGAAAAAAGCATTACCATCTCTGTGCCATGATGAAGTACAGGAGTAGGTCTTTATTAGGTATTATAAGGTCACAATCTATATTATCATAATTTGGTTTATCCCCCTATTGGACTGTAAGTTCCTTAAAAGCATGTAGAGTGAGTTTCAAACCCAATACCCAAGACAGTGCAATATATATGGAAAGTACTTCATAAACATTTGTCAAATGGAACTATTAAGGTGAACTATAAAGTCTTAACTTCACTTATAGAACCCAATTCATTGCAGTTCACAGCAAATGACCAAGATGATGAATAAAAATCTACTTACTGTGTATATACAACATACAACACACACACGATTCTTATAGCTATAACACTATACATTCAAAACTTTTCTTGATCTTTTTAAAGAGACAGCTTTACTGCTACTTTTCTTTCTTCTCATTCTTCAACACTAAGATCAAGGAAGCCTGTTCAGTTTACCTCCTGCTGTCTTCAAGGATTCACATGTGACTATTCAGCTATTACTGACATCTAGCAGGACCTGATGACTCTACAGATTTAGCAACTCTTCTCATTTTATTCCTTCATGCAAGTAGTCTTTTTTATTTTACTTAGCTTCTCTCTTCAGATACATGTTAAATAGGTGGAACACCATTTCCAACTGTTATTTAATTCATGGCCAAGGATTACCAAAAAATTAACCAGCTGGTATATTGGTCAAGTTTCTGGTAATAAGCTTTTCCACATTTAGTTAGGATTGTAGACAAAGAATAGACATGTACCTGAAGCCTATCCAACCTGGCAGAACCTGACAGAGCTTGACGCAATCCACTGACATTGCCTTCAAGAGCCCAACAATGAAGAATCAGTGGGATTTTTGTGGAAAATGGGGAGAGGGAAGGAAGGAGAGGGGAAAAAGGAGGAGAGATGGAGAAAGAGCTAGAGTAAAGGAGAAAATAATTTAAAATCTTGAAATAATGTAAAAAGAAGTATACCTTGTATCTTTTTAATTTCTGAATTTCTTCTTCAATTAGCATTTGGTGTTTGGCAACTTCCGACTGAATGGTACTTAACATATTACTACTCTGATCTGTATCCATAGGTTCCTCCTTGCAAAAAAAGAATAATAACACTAATGATTAAGCATTAACACTGTCAACATTTTTAAAAGGAAAAGTATGTAACAGAACAATTACTCTGAAATTAACATTTAAAATGTTAGTAACTGAGTAAAAGTATTCTAAAATATAACATTAACACACATAAAAGTCATATTTTCAAGTACAAAAAATATGTTTATATGAAATAAAATACTTGACATACGAAGATATTTCTATTTTTCATGAGACTCATAAATTTTAATAAAATTACTGCACATGTTTTCACTATTAGGAGTAATTTTCCTTTTTAATCAGAAACAGAGAATCTAAAAATGGTATGCTAAAAACTTTTTACAGAAGAACTTAGTAATAAAGACCATTACTACAACATTTCTGTTAAAATGTAGGGTAAACGGGACAGCTAGGTGACACAGTGGATAGAGCACCAGCCCTAGAGTCAGAAGGATCTGAGTTCAAATCCAGCCTCAGACTCTTAACACTTACTAGCTGTGTGACCTTGGGCAAGTCACTTAACCCCAACTGCCCCTATGAAAAGCAAAAGATAAATAAATAAATGAGTGAATGTAGGGTAAATATGAAGTATGAATGACATTTTCTAAGAAAATAACCTAACAAGAAAAGTAATATGTTCCAGTAAAATGCTTAAGTCTTTGAGGTCAGGGCTATTTTTCGCTCTATCTTTATATTCCAAGTACCAAGGTATACATCTTTGTGTATAGTATATACTTAATAAATGTCTGTTAACTTAAATATACATAAATTCTGACAACCAACCTCCGCAAGCTGTCTTTGCAACTCAGCTATTTTTTGTTCATATATCATTTTTCTGTCAGACACAATGGCCATCAGGTTAAATCGTATTTCACCTTCACTGTACCTAAAAAAGATTTCTGAAAATTATTTCCCATTTTATTGCAGTAGAATAAAAAGAATAAACTTCACAATAATAGGAAAAATAATGGTAATTTATTTCAAAATTACCCTTGAAAGCAAGCCAAATATCCTAAACTGAATAAGCTGTGCAAGCAGATTTTAAAGATTCACAAACAAGAACAATCTGACTACAGACAAATCAAACTCCAAACAAGATTATATTTCTAACTGCTTTTAGACCAATATTTTCATTTTTCATCAAAATGTTTAAGATGACACTAAGTATACCTCTTTACTAATTCCCTTATGGAAATGAGCAAGATGTAAACAAATATCCAGAGCGGGAAAAAAAAGAAAAGTCTTATTTTCTACTGAAAAAGTTAAAGGCAAATTAATTTCTACAAAACTTTTTTGACCAGCATAGTATCTTAGTGTCCATGTCCTGTTCTGTATTACTAGATTTTATTCTATTCCTAAAAGAAAGTTACCCTGTTTAGAGCAAGGATGAATAACAAGCACCTAAGGTGACAAGAAAACAAAAGACATTTAAAAGAGCTGTATAAGTAAATTTTACTAAATTTCAAGAACATTTCCTAAAAGACTTCACTTTATTCTTATGAAGTCTTACATACATCCAGCTTAACTTATCAGATAAATTACACAAAAAACAAAATTTATTAGCACAACACATTGTTATATCAGAGCACATTTTTTACTAATCAAAGACACATCACCACTTAAAATTAAGGGATTTTCTACAATAATAGGAACGTTATTCTTAAAACACATTAAGTTTGCTAAAGTTAAATTTTTTTTAAATAAAAGAGATACGCTCCTAAACAAATTTTTAAAACTGGACTTTGGTACCCACAAAATTTAGCTGAACACTTACTTCTGTATTCTTTTCTCTATAACTGGTCTTACTGCATTAATCCAATCTTCTTGATTACATGCACCTAAAACAAAATGAAAAGCACCATGTAAAATAAGATGTGAAAAAAGCAACATCAAAACTGTCTGGCAGGTTTGGTTTAAAAATAGCTCTTTTCAGGCAATAGTGACACCTGTGAGGGAAGGAAAGCAGAAATTTTTTTTTCAATGTAGCTATTTGTAGTTTTAACTCTCAACTATCTGTGGTAACCAGGACCAGAGACAGAATGAGAACGGGGACCAAGAGATAACACAAAAATGTAAAACAGAAACTTAATTTCAACATATAAATCTAAGTTTATTTTCAAACTCCTATCTCTTAGCAGAGTGACAAGACAGGGAAAAACTGATGAGTTTCATCTTTTATTTCCTCAACTTATCCTTTGATGCCTTTGGGCAGTTGGTCAGATAAAAGGAAATAAGAAATGCAAGGAGATGGGATAATTCATACATTGAAAAAATTAGGAGTCAAGAAAAACAAAAAAAAAGGTGCAAATTTAATAATCTGGAATGGACTATATGGGGATTATTTTTTGGCAGGCTAACAGAGAAAGAAACAAGTTTGTCCTCAGACCGTCTTCATGACAAGTCTTCAAGAGTTATAAAGGAAATTAAATGAGAATAACATTGAAGGCCTGGAGGTGGTCTGACTGTCTGAGGAGAAAATAGAAATGGAAAAGATAGGAGGCTATGTTGTGGAGAAAGGGAGAGAATTCACTATCTCACATAAAAGAGTTGCATAAAATAAAAAAGTATAGAAATATAGAAGGAGTGAAGGGAACTGGAATCTGTTGCTCTCCTCTCTGTCTCACATTCCTCTCTCTCTCTCTGGTATATCTGCTTATTTATAGATAATGAGAGTATGGGTAAAGGGGAAGAGAGAGAAAAGTACAGAAGGAAGGAATGAAGAGAAATATACAATTAACAATCATAACTGTAAATGTGAGCTGAATAAACAGACCCACATATAAGATGATAGCAGAATGGATGAGAAAGCAGAATAGAAAAATAGATTGTTTACAGGAAAAACACTTGAAACAAAAACTCACAAAGACATCAAATGATGAGTGGAGCTGAATCTCTTATGTTTCAGGTGTGAGCTCAAAAAAACAAGGATAGCAATTATGAAATCAGATAAGGATACAATATATATAGATATGATCAAGAGAGGAAAGCAGGGAAATTAAAAGCGTAATTAAAAGCACTTTATAGCACTTAAAAACTTAAAATGAAAAGTTAATTGAATCCAGGGAATAACAGACAGGAAAACTATAATAGTGAAGGAATCTAGATCTGTTTGGACCTAGACAAATCTAACAAAAAGATAAACAAGAGTGGCAGCTGGGTGGCACAGTGAATAGCACACCAGCATTGAAATCAGGAGGACCTAGACACTTGACAATTAACTAACTGTGTGACCTTGGGCAAGTCACTTAACCCCTAGTGCCTTGACTTCCCCCCCTCCAAATTAAAAAAAAAAAAAAGATAAACAAGTAAGAAGTTAAGGATCTGAAAAGAACTGTGGGGAAAAAAATTAAAGATGACAGCTCTCTAGAAATCAGTGAATGGAAACAGTTTATATACTTCTTCAATGTGCCCGATACTTTCACAAAAATCATCCAAATATTGCAGTATAAAAGTCTCATCACCAATGCAGAAAATCAGAAATACTAAACACCATTTACAGATTAAAATGCAATAAAAATTACACTTAATAAGGGGCCTTTGAAGAAAGAATTAAAAATAAGCCAAGACTAAATAACTTAATCCTAAGAATGGGGGGGGGAGGCCCTAAACAAATCATAAAAGCCATAGAATATTTCAAAAACAATGACAAAAATGAGACAACGTAACAAACTGAAGGGAAACAGCTAAAGTACTCCTTGTAGGGGGGAGACTGGGATGTGGAGGGAGAAGACGGGATGCCTTCTATCTCTGAGTGTTCTCATCCACAGAAAAAAAAGGGGAAGAACAAATCAATGAACTGGGTACGCAACTAAGAAAACCAGAAGAACAACAAATCATAAAGACCAAGGCAGAAACTCTGGCAATCAAGGAAGAGAACAACAGAATCAAAACAAAAACCCTGAAACCAAAAAAGACTCACTGAATAAAACTAGGAGCTGGTCTTTTGAAAAACAAAACAAAACAAAATCAAAATAAAACAAACAGGTAGCTAAGTCGAATTTTCTTAAAGGAAAACCAAATTCTTCATATCAAATATTTTTTAAAAAATCAATACAATTGAAAGGAAATTAAAAACTTGAAAAATATTTTGATCTATATGACAATAAAACTTATAAAATGAACGAAATACTTACAAAAATATAAAAACCATGAAACCTCAAATTTTGTCCAAAAAGTTATCTGATTACATATAATAAAAACTGACCAATAAAAATTATTAGCTATGTAACAATATATGCTTACCTAAATCAATTGGTCCTTCTCTTAATCCATCTAATTCATATAGTCTTCCATTGACAGGAACATAACTAACAAAATGAAAAGCATCTTCTTCTTTTGCTGATGTTTTTGCATCAAACTCAAACATTTGTTGTCTAAAATAAGCAAAAGATCAAAGTTAAAGAGACAAAGAATGAAATACTAAAGATAAATATCGTCTTTATATAATATAAATTCCCACTACCTGGCAAAACTGTTGTGAACTTGTCGAATAACTTCTGAGTTGCTTAATGCCAAGCCTTTCATCTAAAATTTTAAAAATTAAGCATATTTTTAAAAATATGACAAAATAAGAATTCACCTCCCAAATGATGTAAAAAATTATGAAAGTGCCATACTTACAGCGGCATCAAAACTTTGTGAAAATTCTTTAAACTCCGAAAGTGTTTCCCCTAAATGGACATCTTGATGAGTACAATTCAATAAAACGCTGACTATGGCTTGAGTTGCACAAGCATTATTTATTACCTTTAATACAAAAAGAGGGAAACATTGTTATACAAATAGTTAATTTATGACAGTAGTCAAAGTCCAAATGAATTAAAATAGTGGCTTTCAAATAGTGTTTCAAAGACTCACTGGATTTCTTGAGGAATAATGATTCCTTTAAATTATAACTATAAAAGACATTTAATTTTAGTTATTTTTAACCCCTTCAGGCAATTAACTTAATCTGGCATGTTAGCATATGAATATACAGAATATATTTGTGATCTCAAAATCTGAAAAACCAATGTACAGAAAATCATTTCTCCCTGTTCCATTTCTGAAATTTAGCTGACACTAAAATTGTAATTTTCCCTTCTATTCTTCCCACCTTTACTGAGGTTATTATCTAAACTTAGAATAATAGTCTAACCCTCCAATCCAGCTCAAGTTCTCCCTCCCTAATCAAATTTCCCTCTAATAATTTTACAGCCTATATTGATCACTATCCCATTAGAATTTAACGGACAAATCCAATAGTCTTTTCTCAATCCTCGTTGTTCTCTGCCATTTTCAATCATCCTCTTTTCCTAGATACCCTCACATCTCTAGATTTTTGTGGTATCACTCTCTACTGGCTCTTCTATCAGTCTGACTGTTCCTTCTCAATGTCCTTTGCTAGTTTCATTCACATCAATCTCACTAACCATCGGTGTCCTATCTCTCAAGCATCTGTTCTGAGGCCCTTTTCTCTTCTCTCTCTATACTTGGGAGTTTTAAAGAAGTTCATGAACTTAAAACAACTTTTTTTATAACTACATTTTAATAAAATTAGTTTCCTCTGTAATTCTATATATTTTATGCATTTAAAAACATTCTAAGAAGGAGTCCAAGGGCTTCACTGGACTGCCAAAGGAATCTACTACACAAAAAAAGGTTAAGAACCCCTACCCTCATCTCTTTCCTAAACCCAGTCCCCCATCATCCACTGCATTTTGGACATCCTAAATTTGATTCTTGTGATACCTCTCAAACTCAACATGCCCAAAACAAAACTCAATTTTTCCTGCAAATCCTCCCGTTTCCAATGTTCATATTACCAAAGGCACCAACATCTTTATTGGCACTTATCTCACATATCCATCCAATCTGTTCTAAGTCTTCTTATTTCTACTATATATATATCCTCTTCTCTCCAGTCACAGAATGGCCACTCTGGTACAGGCCCATGATCATCACCTCACTCCTGAACTATTTCAAAAGCCTCTTAATTGGTGTCCCTGCCTCATTTCTCTTCATCCTAAACCATCTTCTACTCATAGCTTCACCCCACTCACGGATGACTCCTCCTAAATATCCATATTTCTAGTTATGATGTTCCTTGGGAGTTCCAGACTCACATTTCCTAAAGCCTGCTAGACATCTCCTACTGTACATACAGGCCACTCAATCCCAGTATATACAAACCAAACTTAGCCTCTTCTTCCAAAAACCTATTCCTCCTAACTTTCCTGTAAAGAACAGACAACACAATTTTGTCACCCAAATTTGAAATTCCATTTAAATAAAAAAATCCATTCCTCAATGTTCAAAAATCTTCATTTTCTCTTAGGGCTCCCAACATCTAATCAACTGTCACTACCTCTCAATCTTACTGCCATGATGTCCCTTGCTTCTCATTCCTTCCTTGCTATTTTCATTACCACCATGTTACCTCAAAACCTATTACCTGGATTATTACAATATCCTGACTTATTTCTCCCTAAATCCTAGCCCTAATCAATGACTGATGTCAGAGTATTCTCCTTAAGGCACAGCACTGATATTCACTCCACCATCTACGCTCCAAACAAAATAGACTATTTGCTTCTCCAAACACACGGCATATGGATGTTCCAATCTCTGATATTTATGTCTCTCCCACTTGCCTGCAACAGAAAGAACAAGTTCTCTTCCATGAAGTTTTCTCTGACTCCCCCATAAAACTGATCTTTCCCCTGTCTTCTAAAGTTGAATAGAATACTATGACTCTTTTATAAAAGCACTTAATACATCCTACTACATGTCATCATTATTTTTATGCCTTTTTTAACCTCACCTTTATAAGTTTTTTGAAGTCTATTTTATTTTTGTACCTCCAAGAGTTCCTTGGACATAGCAGGCAAATCATTAAATGTTGAATAATAAATGAATTTCTTTCCAATGAAATCAGACCATTATAAAAATAATGTTCCGGTTAACATGGACAGTTTTTGTAAAATAAAAAACGTACCAATCTGTCTATGCTAAATCTTCTAAAAAATATTCTCAGGTTTTTTAAAATGAATTTGGTGCCACCAAGTGGCTGAACTATATACTACTAATTTAAAAACAATCAACCTTTAACTTATTAATATAGTATAGATAGTGAATATTTAGTGAACAGGTAGAATTGAACTTAAGAGTCCAAAAGACACAAGTTCAAATCTTGCCTTACACAATTAACAGCTATTGTAATACTAAGCAAGTCTCTCAACCACTCAGTCTCAGTTTCCTCATCTGTAAAATGGGTAGAACAGCATGCACCTTCCAGGGGTGTTATGATGATTAAATGAAATAACTCATTGCAAAGCACTTTGCAAATATTAAAGCATTATCACAAAATCACAGAATTGAGAGCTGGAACATCAGGAGGACTCTAGCATAAACCATACATGAAAGAAAACCCCATTATAACATATTCAACAGGTTTCTTGAAGATTTCCAAAGACAGGAAAATCACCTTCAACACAAGGCCAATCTCCTTTTAGATGGCTCTAACTGATAAGAAGTTTTTCCTGACATCAAGCTTAAAGATAACTTTTTGCAACTTCTATCCACTGCAACCTGGTTCTACCCACTTGAGCCAAACAATAGAAGTCTAATACCTCATCCACATAACAGACTTTAAAATACTTCTACGACCATGTCTCACTGAAGTTATCCCTTCTTCAGGCTACATAAGCCTAATTCTTTCAACTACTAATAATATGACACGGACTCAAAGTCCTCTGTCATCCTGGTTACCCTTCTCTGTTCACTTTAAGATCACAGATTAAGCGCTAGTAGGGAACTCTCCAGTCAATGAATATTCTCCTTAAAATGCAATGCCCAAACTGACCACAATTTTCCAGATGAGGTCTGACAAAGATGGAGCACATTGAGATTTTCACCTCCCCATTTCTGGAAGCCTTGTCCCCTTTAACATAGTTCAAGATTATATTAACTTTGGGGTGAATCCACATCACACTTGCTGACTCACTGAGTTTGCTATACACTCAATTCACTACATGTTGTTTGAGTACTATCTATCCAAGCTTTCTCATCTTAACATATCTGCGAAGTTTATTTTTTTTGTGGCCAAGTATATCCCTGACTCCTATGGAATTTTATCCAAGTGAATTCAGACTAGTGCTTTAGCATGCAAAGAACCTTTTGGATTCTGATTCTGACATCCAGTTTGTTAGCTATTATCATTTATGTCCAATGTAACAAGCTGCTGAGGACACTTTTTATATCTAAAATATAGAAAAAAGTTTAACTTTAATACAATTTTATTTAACCAGCTTTCATTTATATAAATTTCTTTTAGATCTCACTGAATCTTGGACTAAGAAGGGACCTGAGATCATTAAGTCCAACATGTACATGAACAAGAAGGCCCTCTACAACTTAACTAGACAATGTCAGTCCAGTCATTTGCTTGAAGACCTTCAGTGAAACACAACCAGAGAGAAAAACAAACAGAAACAGATGAGAAGTTCTTAACCTTCTTTATGCACGTCGTTAACTCCTCTGGGAATCTAGTGAAGGCTATAGACTCCCTTTTAATGTTTTTATTTTTAAACATAATTGAAAGAAATGCTACGAAGTTAGAAGTAGTAAGGCAGGGAGATCAAAACAAGCATTTTTAAAGTACATACTATTTACTAGCCATGGTACTAGACAATCCCTGTTCTCAAGATTACAGTATTATAGACATAAAACGAAGCTTCATGGAGAGGGGAGTGTGGGGAAAGGGAAGAGAAGGGGAAAAGGCACTCTCCTGGAGCATGGTGGAGAAAGAAAACTTAGGAAGCTACTTTGATAGTCCAGATGACAAATGACAAGGGTCTAATCTATGATGGTTGCTAAGTGAGTAGAAAGAACTGGACAGATATAAGAAATATTATGGAGGAAGAATCAGCAACACATAAGAGACTGGACTTGAACCCAGGACTTCTTGACTCAAAGTCCAATACTTGTATCTCTTATATGACATGCTTCCTCTCATGATAAGTTATTTTACCAGGATAACCCAAGTTTTTAAAAATACAAATTGTTTTCTCTCTTGACTGATCTGTGGATGTACTGTAGTTACAGGGATTTTGTACTTCATTACAATCAAGAAAAATGGATGAGTTCTACAGAACAATTATTTGAAGATTAGCCCTAATCAATCAAACACTGAACATTAATGAGCACTTAAATTACATACCAAGCACCATGTTAAGATCTAAGGATACAAAGACAGGAGTGAATGGTCCTTGCCTTCAAGAAATTTATATTCTGGGGGCGGAGTCAAGATGGCAGCTTAGAAGCTGGAGAACTCTGTGGCTCCCCCCATAACCACCTCAAATACCTATAAAATAAGACTCTAAACAAATTTTAGAGCTCCAGAACGCACAAAATTACAGAGTAAGTTCCAAAATCAAATGTTAAAAATGTGTGTGTGTATGTAAAAAATAAAAATAAAAAAAATAATAAAAAAAGTTTATATTCTAATGGAAGAGACAACATGTACATAAGTACATATGCTAAATTTATATTACACACAACACACACACACACACACACAAACATATGTATATATTTAAATGAATAAAAGGCTGATTTGGGAAGAAGTGCATGAGTATCCAAAGGGATGGAGAAAGGTTTAATGTAGAACACAGCAGTTTAGCTGTGTCTCAAAGGGAACCAGGGATTCCAACAAGTGGAGGTAAGGAGTGAGTGCATTCTAGGGATGGTAGACAGCCAATGCAAAAACATAGAGATATGTGCAAAATACTGAGTATGCCAATATATCTAGATTGCAGAGTGCATAGAGGGGAATGATGTACAAGGATACTATAAAGATAGGAAGGATTCAGATTGTCAAAAGATTTAAATGCCAAAAAGAGGATTTTATATTTGATCCTAGAGGTAATTAGAAATCACTGGAATTTGAGTAGGGGAGAGACATGATTAGACCTGCATTTGAGGAAAATCACTTCACTGGTAGTACAGAGGATGGATATGACTGAGGAGAGGCTTCAAGTAGGTAAATCAAGAAGGTAGCTAATGTACTGGTCCAGACAAGGGATGATGGGAGCCAAAACGTGGATGGTAACCAAGATTTTGGAGAGGAGGGGACTTATGAGAGAGACTGTAGAAATAAAAATGTGGAGTACATGAGAATGAGGAGTCAATAATCATACCAAGGTAGTGTACCAAAATCTGAGTAACTAAAAGGACAGTGATGCTCTCAACTAGTTATCATGAATTTTTTAAAAGTTTAACTTCCTCTTATTATTTATTAACTACTTTCTCAATTTAAAAATAATAATCTGTATCCATTTCACCAGTTTTTACTGTAAATATCATCTTTAAAAATACAATAAGGTCCAAATTAAGAACAAGAGGCATTACTGGAGAAGCAACGAAACAGCCTCATAACCAGGAGAGACCCTGGTTCCAAATAAAGTCCTAACATTATCTGTATGACCTTAGGTAAGTCACTTAATTTTTTTGAGCTTTACATAAAAAAGGGGCTAATATTTATGTTACCTAATTCATAAGGTTTTAAGGAAAAGCACTTTAGAAATCTTAAAGCACCACAAAAGAGTAACCATCAACAGAACTATTAACAGGTGCTTTTAATTCTGCTTGCTCCTTTTCCACGGGTTTTTTCTAATATATTATCCACAATTATCTTCATAGCTAACTAACATTTATATAACATTTCTTTTCAAAGTATACAAAGTTTTATAAACCTGTCACTGATAATCTCCATTTTTGCAGATGAGGAAACTAAAAAACAGGAAGGTTAAGTGACTTGCTCAAGGTTAACCAACTAGTTAAGTATAGGAGATAGACTTTGAACTCAGGTCTATCTGACCCCAAATCTAGTATTCACTCTACTATATCACTCTGCTACAGCATTAATCATTCAACAGGTATCAACATAGTGATCACTATACTAGTTATTATGGGAAAAATATTAAAAAAGTGAAAAATGTCCTGGCTTGAAGGACTTTATTATGTACTTAGCTATGTGGGAAATGGAACAAAATTATATAAAACAAAGTGCTTGCCTTCAAGGAGTTTACGCTATCAAAAATCTTATGAAAACAAGTAAGTAATATGAAGAAATAATGATTAAGTACTTAAATGAATGCTGTAGACCAGTGGTGTCAAATCAATAGAAAAGGGCAGCATAATGACTTGGAAAACCACAAATTAACCATATCTATGTTGTACTGTACTTGTACCACAAGAGTTCAGTAGTCAGGAAGGCTTCAGGGAGAAGCTCAGACTTCATAGCTAACTTGAGACTTGAGTTGGACTTTGATTCAAATGTGCAGGAAAAAGACAGATCCGAATTCCAAGCATGGGGAAAAGCAAGGGTATGGAAGAAAAAAAATGAGGATGGTATTTTGAAGGAATAATAAAGAGACTGGTCTAATTATAGCAATTCACCTTAGATTATGACTAACATCAGATCAGATTATGAGGGTGATAAAAGAACTCTGAGGAGTTTAGATTTAGAGATCAATGTGAAGCCAATAAAGGTTCCTGGATTGGGGAATAAAATGAAAAATGCTGTGTTTTAGAAAGGTCCAATGTGCAAGATAATTAGAACAGAGAAGAAGCTAAAAACAAAGGAATTAGTAAAGAGGTTATTATAGTAATTTTGAGTATGAAGCATTTAAGGCCTTGCATGAGGATGGTGGCAGCAAAAATGGAGGGAAAGTGATGAGAGATGTTTAAAGAAAGAAATTATAGGGCACAGATAAGGAGGTTGAAGGAGAGAGAATAAAAAATAATTTTAAGGTTTCTACCTTTCTCCCCTAAGAAATCAGTGGTAGTATTGACATTAATGGGAAAGTTGTTTGAGTAGATTAGTTTGGTTTTGAGCACTATGAATTTGAGAAAGTGGCTAGAGCTCAAAATGGAAACAAATGTCAAACAGGCAGTTGTCAACACAGATCTATTTTGCATATACAATTTTATGGATGTATTAATATTGCTTCCTATACCATACCATACCATACTATACACTATACCATACCATACGCTCAATGAAGCCAGAAACTATATCCTCTATATTTTATTGGTATAACCCCAAATTCCTTGTTCAGTGCTAAACAAGTAGAAGGCATTCATTAAGTGTCTGGTGACAGACCAACAGGTAGGACATCACGACTATGGTAACTTTGCAAGAAACCTAAGTGTACAACACTCAGAACAGAAAACATTAAATGTCGGAAAGGAATGTAGTATAACAGAAAAAACACACGGTCTTATGCAAGTCCCTTAACTTCTTAGAAGTTCTTCAAACTTCTCAGTTTGCTCATCTGCAAAGTTAAGTGTATGGACCTACCTCACTTAAGAGGGCTGCTCAGAGTATTCAATGAATTAACATATATGAAAACATTTAAAAAACTACAGTTACTATTAACAGATACTATCAGAGCAGTATTAAGGGTATTCCATAATAATTCATTCCCTCTCTTGTGTCAATTTCTTTTTTTTTTTATAGCCTACTTCCCTATAACCTGTTAAGGAAGGCCAGATCTTAAACAATCTTAAATAAATCATCACTGAATCCTAGTTTCCCTTTTCAGATGCCAGCCCATCTTTTTTCTTCCTTTTTAAAGAGAAATTTTCCCAATACGTTTATTTTCACTTGCTGCCTTATTTCCTCAACACCATGAGGCTACTTCAAGCTATCGGTTCAAAATTAATTCTTAAAAGTACAGACTGCAAATTTAAAAATTTTTGAATACTCTGAAAACACTAAGAATTCTAGGAAAAGCTGGAGAAAAAGTGAATTAAGAAAGAAGGCACCTAGTTAATAAAAGTAAAATGTATAAAAAACAAAAACTTACCAGAATACCATACAACTACTTTAAATGGCTTAATACACTATATATCTGTTGGTGCAAGAGAACACTGTACTAAGTGACATGAAACCTCTTCTACTATTTGTAAGGATTGTCATACCTGCTTTGCAAAAAATATTGTGTCAAGTCTGGAATCCTGAACCACAGAGCCTGCTGGTTCTTCTCCTGGCTGCCACTTGAAAAGAAAAATTAACCCATGAACTGGCCTACAAAATAAAATACAAATTAATGATATTTTTTGTGCCAAATAGTGTTATTAGATTAAGTTATTCCAGCTAATTATAATATCTAACAACAAATTAGAAGTAACCCTTAAAGATACTACCCTTCTCACCCTTCTGCCTGTCAGACCCCCTTCCTGGAAAGGGACAGCTTCCACCATGCACAAAGTATTATTTCTGAAGAAATGGATTCACTGAATCCTAGATTATTATTTACTTTTTAAATGTCATAAGTTAGAAACAAAATTGTAATGAAAGCCTTGCCCTAAAAATACAATGCCCTAAATTATATTAATTCATTTAAAAACTGAAAATAAGTGCAAGATGAAACTAGAACTACTTTTAACATTCTATAAGGAATTCCATGAATGAAGTTTATCAGTTGAAGGGCATTTATAGGAATTAATGAAAGTGTATACTACTAAATTCTGTCAGTCCCCTATGCAGGAAAACTAGTCAGGAGTGAATTACACACCTGAATGGTCACTGTTTCTCAGCCTTGAAAGCTTTTTTTTGACAACAGAAGCTAACTACTACTATGTCTCAGGAAGCTAGAACAATTAATGTTTTCAAGGTCCCTGTACCTTACCCTCTGAGAGCCCTCAGCCCTTGGGAGTTACTGTTATGGCAGACCACCTCCCCAGTCCCTGTGTTATGGCTCTCCAATTATTGAAGGATGGGTATGATTTCAAAACTGAGCTCAAATATAACTTCCTTCAAGATCTCTTTTTACTTCATGCAGAGCACTATGCTGGACACTGGGGAAGATACAAAATTAGATAAGATATAATCACTATCCTCAGAGAGCTCTCCATTTTTATGTCAGTGTCCCCATCCTGAAAACCATAAAACCTGAAAACTATAAAAAACACTTTCTTTTCTACCAACTAGAGCTACTTTAATTAAAAACTACTGGAGCCTCTGCCAGTAAACCTTCAAGCCCCAGTTGTCAAAGATCCTCTCATCACACAAACTATCCATCCCCCTCCATCACAAACCATATCCTGACATCTTACCCTAGAAGCCCTGGTCACCAGAGCCTCTCCTACAAATCACACTAGTGCTTTGTCTTGTGTAGTGAGATACCCCTCTAAAGCTGTGGAGATAATGGATTTCTAGGATCGAGTGTTTAGGCTCTAGGTACTGGGGACTATAGTAGTTGAAGGATAAGTATTCTTACAGTCTTTAGCTGGAATGCTTAATACATTGTTGAACAGATTGATACTATTCTTAGGTTAAGTTGCCTGAGGCACTAAGAGGTTAAGTGACATGACTAGGGTCACACAGCAAGTGACAAAGCTGGGACTTAAACCCGGGCTGACCTGACTCAAAAGACTGAACTTTCTCCATCACAACCCATGGTTCACTTCGTTCCTTCCTCCCCTCCTCCAAAAAAGATGATTTTTTGATTATCTTCTTGATTAAGAGGTACACATATATAAATGTGTATGTAGGTAGAAATAGAAATACATTGTTATTTAAAACTGTTTAATTATATCATAGGTTAAAATGGACCTGAAATTGAAACATAGGCTATCATAGTTAGCAAGGAACTCAACAAGTATCAACCACCATTTATTAATTGTACTATTATTATGTACAAGACCCTACAGAAATAAAGAAAACAAAACAAACAAAAAAACCCTGACCTCAAGGAGCTTACTGTTCACTGTGGAGGGCATAACAATTACACAAATAAGTAAATACAAGATTATCTCAGGAGGGAGAGAACATTAACAACTTGGGAGATCAAAAATGGCTTCATGGAATAGATGGCACTGAGTTGAGCCTTGAAAGCTCAGGATTCTCAAAGTCAAAGATGGGAAGGCAGTACATTCTAAGTATGGGAGACATCCTATGCAAAGACAAAGCGTCAGAATAAAGAATGCCAAATTTGGGGAATTTAAAGGAGGCTAGTATGGCTAAGCTAGAGAACATGGAGTAATATAAAAGAAGTCTTGAAAGTAAACAGGAGACAGATGATGAAGGTCTTTAAATGAGAAATTGAGGAATTTGTACTTTATCCTAGAGATATGGAGAGCTACTAGATTTTCAACCATGGGAATACAGACAAGGGCACTCTGAGATGCTCATAAAAAGTTCAGACGCAGCGTACCCAACACAAAACTCATTATCTTCCTGTTTCCCCCACCCCCAACCTTCCTTTCTCTCTTAACTTTGTGATTTCTATTGAAGGGACCACCATTTTTCTAGTTCCCTAGACCCATATTCAAAGAATCATCCTGTACTCTAGCTTCTCCCTCATCTCCTATCACCACATCATATCCATTCTACCTCCAGAAAGTATCCCACATTCATCCCCTTCTTTCCACTAACCCAGTTATCATCCTCTTTCAGGTTTCATCACCTCCCGCTGAGATCACTGCAACAGCTTCCCTAACTGGTCCTCCTACAAGTGTTTCCTCTTCCAATTGAACCTTGGCAATGCTGTTAAATTGGTATTCCAAAAACCCAGGTCTATGTCACTCTCAAGAATCTTCAGTAACTCCCTATGCCTCTAGGATAAAATACGACATCCTCAGTTAGATGTTTAAAGATCTCTGTTTTTGGCCACTAGTTTACATTTCAGACATCTTTCACACATTACTTCCCATTGTATCCTATACATTCAAACCAAACTCCCC
The DNA here is from genome assembly GCA_028627135.1 of Pseudochirops cupreus. Lineage (NCBI taxonomy): Eukaryota > Metazoa > Chordata > Mammalia > Diprotodontia > Pseudocheiridae > Pseudochirops > Pseudochirops cupreus. The sequence continues at coordinate 72,863,486 of CM053584.1, forward strand.
TAACTGCGGGTACCTACAGATAACATTCCATTTCCTGCTTCTGCGCCATTGCTTCCCTCCTACCAGAAGCCTGCTTGGACAGCACCAGATGCCGGGGTACTCCCTCAAGAAATTACTTTCTATATACTTCGTATTTAAGTTCCTGTGTGTAGGTTGTTTCCTCTCAAACAGAATGTAAGCTCCTTGGTATTCCTGTTTTTATCCTCAGTGCCTAGCACTTAAATACTTGCTGTGTATTGAGGGACAAATCATTTAACTTCTCAGCCTCAGTTTCCTCTTCTGTAAAATGGGGAAAATAATACCTATAGTACCTACCTCACAGAGCTGTTGTGAGGCTGCATTAAGAGAGGCACAGCTTCCAGGAATAAGGAAGAGTTAGTCCTGCTGTACTCTGCCCTGGTCAGATCACATCTGGAGTATTGTGTTCAGTTCTAGGTGCCGCAATTTAAGAATGACATTGTTAAGCTTGGAGTATGTCCATAGGAGAATAACTTTTCAAAGCCCTCAAGAAGGCTTTGAGTTTATTTCACATAAGGATCTACTGAAAGAACTACAGATTTTTAACATGAAGACTCGGGAAACATGATGCCTGTCTTCAAGTATCAAAATGGCTGTCATATAGAAAAGGAATTAGACTCAATCTGATTGACCCCAGAGAACAGAACCAGGAACTTCCAAAAAAGTAAACTTGGATGTGAAGTTAGGAAACACTTCCTAAAAGTCAGAACTATGCACAAAAGCAGAATGGAAACCTCAGCTGGTGGCAGATTTCCCTCACTAGAAGTCTTCATAGGGGAGAGATGATCACCTGTCATGTGGACTCTGTTGTGGGATGCTATCTGGGGCACGGGGTGGCACTAGCTGACTGTTAAGGTCTCTTCCAACTCTCAAATTCATGCATCTTTGATTGCACTCCTGCACTCAAAAACTCTCTGTAGTTGTCTATTGCAACTATTGAGTGAAATTCAAACTCTTTTACTTGGCATTTAGGGTCCTAAGTGATTCTGCCATCCTAACTTCAACTCAGATTGCTCCCTTCAACACATGTGTGTTCCAAACAAACTGGACTCTTCTTTATCCTATGAATTGCATGTGCTTTTCCCCTTCCACTTCTGTGCATTTGCTTAATAAAATAAACATTCATTAAGTGTCTACTACATGCCAGTCACAGTGCTAGGCACTAGGGATTCAAAAGACAAAAATCAAAATAGCCCCTGCCCTCAGAGCTTACATCCTATTATGGGAAAATAACATGTTCACAGCAAATTAAGTAAAAATACACTGCAAGCAATTTCTTGGGAAAGAGTACTAGCAAATAAGGGGACCAGAATAGGCTTTCTCTGGGAGGTGGCACCAAAGCCTAGTTTTAATGGAAGCTAAGGACTCTTTAAGGTGGAGAGGAAGAAGCAGTGCACTCCAGACATGGGACATATCCTGCGAAAGGCACATAGACAGGCAATGGAAGGTCAAGTACAGGCAATGGCAAACTGGACCATTTGGCTTTAAGGTCAAATGTGTGGAGAGTAATATGCAAATTAACCATGGAAAGAAAGGCTGAAGCCAGAATCTGAAGGGCTTTAAAAGCCAGGGAGATTTGTATTTTTTCTTAGAGATAAGAGGAAGCTAAAAGAGTTTTTTGAGCAGAGGAATGACACGGTCAAATCTATGCTTCAGAGTTTGGTAACTATGTGTTGGGGAAGAGAATGGTTACAGGGAAACAATTAGTAGGATGCTACCATAGGGACACTATGGCTATGGAATATTGCATGAACTGTCAGACATGGCTGAGGACTTGGTTAGTTTTGCTGAACCAATTTTTCCCCTTTAAAAAAAAATCTATTGCAAAGGGTCATTAACTGAAGAAAAAAAATGAAATAATTTTTTTTAAAGGAGACTACTGCAAAAGTCCAGGTGAGAGTGAAACAATGAAGGACTGAAATATGATGACTGAGTTCTAGAAAGAAATGCAAGGTATTTCATGGTGGTAAAATTGATAAGATTTGTCAATTGTCTGGAGATAAAGGATGATATCAAGAGGTGGATGACTCCCAGATTGATTAGAAGAATGATGGTATTCTCAAAAGAAATAAGGAAATTAGGAAGAGAGGGTTTTGGAAGGTAGAGATAATGAACGGCTTTTTATGTCTGGAATGCTCTTCTTCCCCCTCTTGTCTTGTGAGTCCCTAGCCAATCTTTAATGCGTTACTCAAAATCCATTTCCTTAGTGAAACCTTCCATGATGCCTCTGGTCAACAATCAACTTCTCCCTCTCATTTCTTTACAAAGCAGTAATTAAACTCTCTAAAACACTAGTAATGTGATATTGGATATTGTATTTTTCTGCATGTTGACATATTACTCCCCTACTAGACTCTAAGCTCCATAAGGACAGGGACTATTTCTTATCAACCTCTGTGACTCCCTCAGCGCCTGGCACAATGCTCTGCACAAAGTAGGCACTTTACATTTGCTGAATGAATAAATAAATGAATATGGAAAATAGATTTCAAGTTCTAAAAAATGAACTTTAAAGTTGGGAACTGCCTGTACCAGAAATTTAAAACATGGACCTACAACTCTAATAATATAATGGATATATACATACACACATTTATGTATGTGTATATATACATATACACACATAACATATCTAATTAAAATGAATTATCAAGTATAATTATACTTTTAAATTTTAGTTGGATGATAAATTGGGAAAAAATTAAAAAGAACTTACTTTAATTTCTCAAAGTTCTCTGGCTCCAAACTCCATATTTCTTCTACTTGTGCTCCTCGACAACCTAAAATAAGGGAAAACATTTTTTTTAGAAAATTTACAAATGATATTTGCTTGCAAAGATTAAAGATACAAGTACTTACTTGAAAATAAGATACAATTATATATGCTTTATTTCACTGTATAACATTATCCTCACGTACAGTCTCCAAAGTTGGTGGTGATGAAAGTTGCCAGATTTCTAAAATTCTTTCACAACACTAGCCAAGTTTCTTTCTCTTTCATAAAATGAAAAAGCTAAATACTTTTCTTCTACTAGTATTAACACACGTAACAAATGAAAACACAAAGGACACTTTTTGTCAATCGCCCTGTCAGTCTTAACCATCACTCTCTCACCACACCACCTCAGCTCCTCAGGACGGAACCTTTCTTATTTTGGTAAGAATTATCAATAATATCATTCTCCACGGAATGTAACTAAATGTTCTACTCCCCTGGAAACAGCTAGTAAAGAATTATCAAAAAGTAATGAGAGCACTGATAGGCTGGGCTGAAAAACAGATTCAGAGAAGGTTTGACTGCTCTGGACGCCAGAAGGAACTAAAAGGACGCACAAGTACTCCAGGGAGACTGACTCTTCTACTAAAGTCATATGATCATGAGGAAAACAAAGACAAGGCATTACCTTAGAAAGTAATGACAGATGAAGACTAACTTCTGCCACACAGTAGAATCAGTCCTAATAACCTGTCAGTGAACATACTTCAACCAACCCAAATAGGTAACAGGTCAGGGGTCTAGGGCAGGGACTCCTGGATAACTCCAGAAAGGAAGAATAAGGCAAAGTGCCAAGGCACTGCAGAATATCCCAAAGTTCAGGGAAGCTGAAAAGTGTCCTCCTCATCCAGGAACCAAGACAGAGCAAGAACAGGAGAGGCCAAAGCATCTGTGAGTTAACAGGCTCTAACTAATGCTGAAAAAGACTGAAAAGCAAGTTTTTAGAGACTGAAGCTCCCACCAGACTTGGAAGTGGTACTCTGGCAGTATGTTTGAGTATCTTTGACTATCAAAACTGACATACTCAACAAGGACCAAACCAAATGCCAACCTTCTCCAGAAAGCTTTCTGTTATTATTTATCAAAAGTGATCTTATCAAAAAGTTGAGAAAATGTACTTCCCTCTCCTCTTTGTAGAAGCAATGATATGAAAGGGGTAGGAGTACTGGTCCAGCAATACTGCGTATCAGTCATGTCAGAGTATATTGATTGACTTTGTTGAAGTGCTTTCTTTTCTTTTCAAAACACTTATTACAAAGAGTGGGTAGTGGGAAGGAGAGGGATATATTTGGAAATGAACACAATAAAAACAAAAAAATATCAACAAAAATAGTTTTACATGATCTCACTTTAAAAGGACATATCACATATAGCTCTCTCTTTGTGTACATACATCTCCCTTAATTACCTTGAGGGTAGGAATGTTTTATCCTTTTTTATCCTTTATCTAATTGGCCCTCCCAGCCCTAATATGTAGCTTCTCACATAGTAATATTCGAGTATTAGTATTCAGTAATTTATCAAATGAATGAATTTTTATTACACATTTAATGGATGAAATGAAGTACACCTGTATTGGCAAATTACTTGATAATTAATGGTGTCAAATTTTTCTAGCTCCAACTTAATGACCTCTAAAAACCATTATTTTTCACAAAGAAAATTTAACAATTAAAATATAACAATGTCTTAGAAGTTAAAGATTTTAATTTATGGATAAACACCATCTTATTCAAAAGGTAAAAGAACAGACACTACCTGCTATCAGTATGGGAAATCTAACCTCTGCACAATTAACAGCTAAGAACATAGCCTGAAGAAAGAGACAACATATTGGAAAATAAACTTGCAGTAAAAAGAAAAGATTGGAAGCAAGACATTATAAAGAAGCAACATACATAATATGTTGAATCCAAACATTTCAACAAGCTCCAGCTTTACTAAGCTATGTGCAAATCACTATAATCCCTTAGGTTATAAAGAAGGAAAAAACAGCCTGAATCCTGAAGGAACTTATGTTCTGCCAGGGGACACAAGTAACCAGACAAGTAATATAAGACTAGATGAGGGGCCAGAAAGCACCAGCAATGAGTGGGATCAGAAAAAATTTCAGAGAGGTGTCATATGACTTTGAGACTTGAAGGAAAAACAGCTTTCAATGGGTGGAAGCGAGGAGGAAGTACAATCAAACATTGGGAACATCTTGTACAATGGCAGAGGCAAAAGGAAAAAATGCTGAATTCGTCGAACAGTTTGACTCAAACATAAGAATATTAAAGGCTATTTCTCTATTAATAACAGATTAAGAAATAAACTTGTAAAGGAAGGCTCTCCATATTGTAATGTATTTAAAATGCCAACCTGAAGAATCTGTATTTCATGCTACAGGAAATAACCACTATGTTATTGAGAAAGGGATTAGTATGACTTGAGCTTTATTCTATATGGATGGAATATGCTTGGAACTCTGCCTTCTTACCTCCACCTTTTGCCTTCCTGGTTTCCTTTAATACTCAGTTCAAATTCCACATTCTATAAGAGGCTTGTCTTGATTTCCTCAGCTGAAGGTGCCTTCTGAGATAATCTTCCACTTCCATCTCTATTGTTTATGTACAGTTACTTAAATGTCCATTCCCCCACAAGAACGTGAACTCCTTGAAGGCAGGGACCATACCATATTTTTGCCTTTCTTTGTATTACCAGTGTTAATACAATGGCCAACACACAGTAAGCCCTTAATGAAAGACCACTGTCTGACCAGCAGTTCTTTTCTTCACACCCCCAGCATTTAAAAGTTAATTATATACTTGTCACACCTAAATTCAAATCCAGCCTAAGACATTAACTGTGTGACCTCAGGCAAATCGCCCTAACCCTCCTCAGCCTCAGTTTCCTAATCTGTAAAAAGCAGATAATAGCACCTATTTCCCTAGGTTGTTGCATTTTGCAAACCTTAAAACACTAAATAAATGCTTGATAGTATTTTTATTATATCCTGTCACTTTACTTTTCCTAATGGACAATAAGACTAAAACTTTTAAAAAGTTGATAGCACAGTGCCTAGCACATACTGAGCTGCTTAATAAATACTTGTTGATAATAGCTAGAATTTACATAGCAGTTTAAGGTTTGCAAAGCACTTCAAAAAATTATTTCATTTTATCTTCACAACAAAAATGGGAGGTTGGCGTTATTACCCCAACCTTACAAGAGAGAAAACTGCAGCAAGCAGTCTTCCTAACTCCAAGTCTAGAGGGCTCTCTATCCAGTGTGCCACCTAGCTGCCAGCTGACCAACTGCTTTAAAAGAAGGGTATTTTGAAGTTTTATGGGAAGGTGGATAGAAGCCTGAAGTGTCATGGAATCCTGAATCCAATTAAGAGACTATTTATTTCTTAATCCATTATTAATACGGAAATTCCCTTTAACATTCTTATGTTCGAATCAAACTGTAACCCAAATTGAGCATTTTTTTTCCTTTTGCCTCTACCATTGTACAAGACGTTCCCCTCACTTCTACCCATTGAAAGCTGTTTTTCCTTCAAATCTCAAAGTCATGACACCTCTCTGAAATCTTTTCTGAATTTAATTAAAAGGCTATTAAACCTAACCCAAGGCAGGAGGTGATGAAGGCCTGAATCAGGGTGTTGAAGACATGAGGCTGAAGAGCTGATTGTTTTCTGCTGGGGTCAGCAGGGAAACTTTTTTTTTTGCTGGGGCGGGAAGATCACTTTCTCCCTTGGAAACCAAGTTGGCCACGAGGCCTTGCATCACAAGCAGGAGGAAGAGGAGGAGGAAGGGGGCGGGGCAGCAGCGAGGCTCAGTCAGTCCCGAAGGCAGTTTCCCCAGGAAGTCTAAAGGGGGCAGCTTCAGCCCGTAAGGACTCGGCTCAGGCTCCCTCGGGGCGTGGGCCCCTCCTGCAAGCAGGTCGTCGTGCCCCGGACTTGTTTTGCCCGTAGCCCTGGGGGGTTCAGGGGCTGTCCCTGGCCGGAGTGAAATGAGACCGGGGAAATGGGGACCTGCACAGGGGGAGGGGAAGAAGGAGGAGGAGGAGGAGGAGGAGGAAGGGTCGTCGTTGCCGCCGCGGACCTTGCTCCTACCCTAGGCGGGGAGCGGGAGGGTGTCCCTGAGGAACCCTCGCTCGGTCCTCGCCCCAAGCTGAAGCTTCAGGTCAAGCCCACGCCGGGTCCGGGGGCCACGGCCTCCGCCACCGCCTTCTCCTCCTGGTTTCTTCCCAGGCTCCAGAAGCTACGCGGTGCCCTCCGCTCTCACCGAATCCTTTAATGAGTTCAGTGAAGACTCCGGGGTCGCTCTCCATGAGGCACCACTCCCCGGCGCTGCCCGCCATGGCCCCAGCCGCTCCTCTCCTCCTCTCCTCTCCTCTCTCGCTGCCTCTCAACTCCCGGCCGCCGCTTGCAGCCGCCGACGACCACAGCGACCACCAACACCAGGGGCAGACCCCGAGCTCGGCAAATCCGCCGCGTCTGCCCTCCACCCCACGTCACCGCGCCTCCTTCCCGACAGCCTTCGGGGTTCCCGTCACCTGAGCCGCCACTGCCTGCAAAAGCGCCGCTCTAGCCTTAAACAAGGAAACGAGATCCAATCCAAAGAACGGCCCCTTTCATGACCCGTAGCCGTGAGAGAAGCCGAGGGAGGGGTTAAGCAAAGGACAGGGAGGGATTCTGGCTAGGAGGGTGGGCAAAAAGAGGTAAGATCCGGGATCTTCGAAAGGGGCGTGGGGAAAAAGAGGCGGAACGAAATCTGGTCGGGGAAGGAAAAACAGCTTCAATTGTTGCTTCCCACGGAGGCCAGCACGGCCGGTGTCTCTCGGCCCCGAGCCGCCTGCCCTGAGGGGCCCCGCTTGACTCTGCGGCTGTTCTCAGGTGAGGAAGCTCCAGGAGGCGGTTCCCCCAGAGGGGCTTTGTGCGGTCGGAGCGAGGCCCCCGGGGCCCGTGCGCCCTGGTCTGCTACCATCAGCTGCATCCCGGCCTCTCTCTGGGCTCCCAGGTCGGCCCGTGGGCGATGGCGGGCCGTGGATGAGGGGGTCTAGATCTTCGGCGTGGTGAGGAAGTTGTCTTGGGGCCTGGCCCGGGTCCCCCCTGGAGAAGCTGCGATGCCGTGGGCACTGCCCACCCCCCACCGCCCCCCCTCCTTTCCTCTGGCCGCCGCCATTCCGAGATTAGGGAAGGGGGCGGGGGGAGAATGGAGCCTCGGCTTTGTCCGTGTCCCAGGAGGGATTGGCTGTCCGTACAGACGCTGCTGCCGCGGCCGTGCAAATTAAAGAGATCCGCAAGCGAGCGGCGCCGCTTCTGCGTGTGCTTTGATTTAAGGAATGGGGACGATGGAGCGGTATATTTAAAAGAAAGAGTGTGCGTGCGAGTGCGCGCAGTTTTACCCGCTCCTTCCAGCCCTAACTGGAGGTGGCTCTTCTGTCTCCATAGGAGAGGTTAAAATCGAAGTGACAGAAAATGAGAACGGTCTGGTGTCGTTCGTAGTTATCCACACGATTCTTGTTCTAAAGGGCCTGGAAGCTGAGGAGAAAGGGCCCTTTCTTTGCAAATACTGAATTACAAATCTTTAAAATCTATTGAAGTGACATGTAGTGTAACAATGCTAAGCTTTTGAAAATAGCAGGGTGTTCGCTCTACGCTAAAAGTAGCTTAAAATAGTAGTAATAGTTAGCTTTTACTTAGCGTGCTTTACAGATGTTATCTCATTTGATTATCACACCTGCTCTGGGAGGTAGGTGAGAAAAGACAAGTTAAGTGACTTGCCAGGGTGAGTGAGGTAGGATTTGAACTCGGACTCCAGGTCTAGTGCTCTATACATCTGTGCTTTGGAACTTTGTCAAGACTTTTGAAGTCTCCTGTGCTTGGTTTCAAAATAGAATTTTTTTCGATGATTTAGAAGACATAAAATACTTTGGGGACAATAATTGGAGTATTGGACTAGAAGTTAAGAAGAATTGAATTCAAATTCTGCCTCACCTGAGACTCAACTAGCCTTGTGAAGTGTTTGCCTCAGTTTGCACTGTAAAATGGGTATAATAGCACTTACCTCACTCCAGTGTTAGAAGGCTCAAATGAGACATTTGTAAAGCTCTCGGTAAACCTTAAAGGGCCATATAAATGCTAGCCAACTATTATTATGTTTAAAACACTATAGGAGTGGCATTAAATTGGAAACAACAGAGAGAGACGTCATGATCTGTAGAATAGCTTTTATTAAGTGTGTAGGTAACTTGACCAAGTGGGTAGAGAGCTAGGCTTTGAATCAAGAAAACATTCATTCATAGCCTGTTCCTGATACGTCTGTGTGACACTGGGCATGTCATTAAATCTCTATGGGTCCTGAGAAGCTCCTTACGATTAGCTTGTGCTATAATTCTGGTTGCTTCTCTCTGGATATCTCTGATTTATCCTGTGTATATTTTGTTTGTACATAGTCCTAAACTAAGAGACTTCCAAACAGGTTCGTTGGGTGTTTATTGTATTTACTGTGATCTGTTGCTACTTATATTTTGCATTTGCATTAAAAATAAATTAACAGTCTTAAATTACGTAGCACTTTGATTATGCAGAATATTCATCACACTAGAAAAATCTCAGTAATTACTATCCATATTACTGCATTTTGTTCATTAAAAAAATAAAAATTCAAGCACATTATAACTTAAAAAAAAGAGTGGGTCGGCTGGATGGCTCAGTGAATAGTGCACCAGTACTGGAGTCAGGAGGACCTGAGTTCAAATCCCGCCTCAGACAGTTTTCTCACACACACACACACACCCCCCCACACACACCCCTAGCTGTGTGACCTTGGCCAAGTCACTTAACCCCAATTGCCCTACCTTCCCCCTCCAAAAGGCAAAAAAAACCCCAAAAACCCTGAGTTTCTCTAGAGTGAAAATCCTTACTAGTTCCCTAAAATGATACAGTTGTTAGAATAAATAAATTATTTACATGCTAAGGTCAACTCCATAAAAGAATTAACCACTTTGCTCTTTTAAACAATCTTCTGATTATGCTGAGTAGGTTATGTAATTACAGGATCACCCATGTTGTCCACTCTTCTGTCATATTGCCTCTCTTCCTTTCACTGCCCTAGTCTATCCTGGCCTGCTGATAAGGAGGCTAACCAGAGAAGATAGAAGCATTACCTAGAGCTGGGGAATAACAGCCTGGGATTTAAAAATGGCCATGAATAATCCACTCGATAAATCCACACAAAGATTACTGATGATTTGTTCTATATTTCTTTTGTTGTCCATATAACCAATATTAATGACTTTCTTTTTTATTTCATATTTAAATGTGTTTATAAGGATAGCATTTTTTTTACCAATTTGATAACTTTTTAATAATCAAACTGAATAAGTCATTCAGATTAATGTTATTCACTTCTTGCTTGTTTAAGAGGGATGGAACTCAAAAGTGCGGGTAGAGATATAACATTTTCAGATATGGCCAATAGATGGGTTTGATTTACTTAATGCTTATTTTTTAAAAGTTTGGGATTGAGGAGTGGGGGTAATCGGAAGAGAGACTATGAGAGAGTGATGCCAAAAAAAGGAAAGAGGAGAGTCATTATAGTATCTTTTAAAAAGGTCTACAGAGGAAAGTTTAGAGGAAGGTAGACAGGACAACTTCAAAAATAACATGTTGAATTCATTTTACTATTTTGAAAAGAATTGTGCTGTACATAATGAAATTCTGTGGTTTTACTTATAATCCTCTGCCTATATTCTTTGTATGTGGAAATGCTTACATTTGTCAGGACTAGAATAACGAAAAATAAAATTTTAAAAAACAATAGGTAAGACTTTTATCCTGGTCCTACCATTAGTTATATAATCTGTTATACCCTGGCTAGCCATCTTCCAAATAGAGAGTCACAAGGAGGTCAGAGTATGTAAATCTCTGAGCTGTTAGCATCATTGCTAAAAAATAATAAAATGTGCTTATCCTACTAATTATGTATCAGTAAGGTGATATGCAAAAGGATAGTCCATTTTAATGATCTCTGAGTAAAGAACTTAAACTCAGTTTCAGCCTTATTGGAAAGGGAAAAGAACAGGCATTTATTGAGCACCTCATTCGATCATCACAATCATGCTGAAGGGTGTATGCTATTATTTTTCTGTTTTACAGTTGAGGAAATTGAGTGTGACAGAAATTGAATGACTTGACCACAGTCACACAGCTAGTGAATATCTAACTCTGGATTTGAACTCAAGTCTTTCTGACTCCAGGCCCAGCACTATCCACTGTACTACCTTGTTCTCTTATTATGATGTTAAATAATTGTGTTCATCTCAAGCATGTTCCGTGATGAGATAATATAATTTAAAAGCTCATTGTGACTGTAGATGAGACAAAAGATACAAAGTGTCAGTCATGGAAGTTTAGAACTAAATTACCCAAAAAAACCCCAATATTTGTGTATAAATATTGTATACTCAGGTGGCATTTCTTTTGCTCGGTTTTTGTAACTTGTACTTTGTGAATGTTATCTCAATATATTTGCGTTTTTATAGAAAATATTTTGCATGAACTACATAATCCATAGTCAAGTTGTTTTTATCCATGTCTTATTCTTTCGGAGATAATATATTTTCAATATTCCAACATATATAAATGTATTTAAATGAATATAAACACATATAGTTTATAACTTGACAGAGATTGAAGGTTTAAGCATAATTTTCAAAAGGAATGCTATTGCAGGGCAGCGGGGAGGCTAAGTGGCACAGTGAATAGAGCACTGGCCCTGGAGTCCGGAGGACCTGAGTTCAAATCTGGCCTCAGACACTTAACACTTACTAGCCATGTGACCTTGAGCAAGTCACTTAACCCCAATTGCCTTGCCTTCCCTCTCCAAAAAAAAAACTTTAAAAAAAAGAAATGTTATCCAAAAGGCCTGAATAATTTATTAGCAGGGTACATAATTTAGAATCAGCCCAGAAATTAAGTTCTTACTTCTTTGGTATCAAAAGTTTTCTTATGAGGCAGCTAGGTGGTACAGTGAATAGAGAACACTAGCCCTGGAGTCAGGATCTGAGTTCAAATGTGGCCTCAGACACTGAACACAAACCAAAAAGACTAGCCGTGTGACCTTGGGCAAGTCACTTAACGCCAATTGCCCTACCTTCCCCCTCCCCAAAACAGTCTTCTTATTAGACATAGTAAGAAATTAGTTGTTCAATATGATTCCTTTTTAGAGAGAGATTTGGCCAGTTATTTCTCATATTGATTTATTCAGATTTTCTTTTCTGGTTTTGTTTTTTTTTGTTTTGTTTTTTGGTGTACAAAATTTTATTCTTTTATGAAAGGGTGTCAATTTTCTGTTATTGTCTAGCTCACTATCAGTGTATTTCTAGTTAATGAATAATTATAATACAATAAATATAGGACTACCAAAGAACTGCAGTGTCACTTATTTGCATGTCATTATAAGGTAGATGGGGCAGATAACATCTTAGAGGGAGCATGGTACAGTGGAAAGAACAATTTAGAATCAGAAGACCTAGTTTCGAATCCCACTTATGTTACTGGTTATGTATATGATCTTGGACAAGATAGTTATTTTCTGGACCTCAGTTTATTTATTTCAATATGAGGAAGTTGGATTAGATGGCCTCTAAGATCCCTTACTAAATCCATGATCCTATGACAAACACATAAAAACAAGCATTAAAACAATAGAAATTAGACTATTAGCTCAGGTATCACAATATTCTTATTCTGACATGACATGAAGGGTAACCCTGGGTTCTTGAAATTTGCAAAGTACAAGCTTTTGGAGGTTTGACAATGCCAGAATGACTTTAGACTGTTCATGTTTATCAAGAACTGTTCTAGCTAAATGTGGAAGAATTCATCCCTAGTAAGTTAAATCACTAGGTGAGAAATTCTTTTGGCCTGGGAACCTTTTAAAAAACAAAAAACAAACTGATTCATATAAAACCTACAGTAGATACCTGAGGAAGTTACAAGCAACACAACATGACTCAGTAGAAAAAAGGGAGGGGAAGGGAAGAGTTTTCTAAGGAACTTACAGAGGTGTGAAGATCAAGAAGTAAAATGTTATGCTTATAGTTGGAGTAATGGGCAGGGTGACATTGTTGGGAATATAAAATTGTTTAGAGGTAGAAAATATACAAAAGATAACAAAATGGTAAAGTGGTGGAAAGGGAAGCAGATGTTAAAAAACACAATTTTTATATCATAAACGTGGTCTGATGGATTTGAATCTTGCCTTTGAATATTTGGCAGTAACAGGAAAAGTTTTCTGCTCAAGAGCTATATATTTTTTTAAAAGTACCTTTTAATAATTAAGCGACTTTCGAAATAAGGAGTTTAGTATTTTAAAAGATAACCAAATTTTTGTCTTAAAATTGTATAGTTGAATTTTAAAATGAGTTTAAAGTTCCTTTTTAAAAAGAGATTGTCAAAGAATTGGAAACCAAGATAATTATCATTTGGGAAATGGATAAATAAACTGTGGTACATTACTGTAATGAAATATTACTGTCATAAAAAATGACAAAATGATTATACAGAATCATGGGATATGAACTGTTAGTACTGAAGCAAGCAGAACCTGGAAAATGATATACACAATGACTGTAGCAACCTAAATGGAAAAACAACAAAAATGAAGATAGATGACTGAACTTGGCCCTAAAGAAGAAATGAGAAAACCTACTACCTTCCATTTGCAGTGGTGGAAGAGTGTGTGTGGTCTTTGCATATGCTGTTAGACTCAAGATGAGGTGTTGATTAATTTTACTGAACTGTTGTTTTTTTTTTCTCCCTTTTTCTTGTTACTCTATGGCTCTTTAGGTAAGGGCAGGGAAGAGATGTATTTGGAATTGAAGGTGATATAAAACCAAAGCATATTAAATTTTTTTTCTTTAAGGGATTATCAAAGGCCCTTTATCAATTCTCTTTCCCCTAGCATCCCAGTTTATCTAACTGCTGCTGCCAAGATAATCTTGCTTTCACCAGCAAAGTACTCATTGCTATGATTCTGTTTGTATGTTTTACTGAAATGAAGTTACCCCTCTCCTATCTTTTTTGCTTACTTCTACAGTACCATTTATAAGTAACCTCCAGAATCATCCTTGGTTAACCATAATATTCTCAGCTGATGGCATATCAGTTGGTATTTGTTATGTTGCTTTTTATATCATATATTAGAGCTGAAAGGGACCTTTCAAGTCATCAAACCCAACCTTCTTGTTAGAGACAGGTAAGTGGAACAGTAGGTAGAGTGGTCACCTTGATGTTAGGGAGACCTGAGTTTAAATCTAGCCTCAGTCAGTTATTAAAGTGACCCTGAGCAGATCATGTAGCAGGATATAGGACTGTAATACTGTAAACACAAAAACAACAAAAATGAAACTGAATAGCGTACGATTATATTGACTGAAGTTGGCTCCTAAGAAAAAATGAATGAAAATACATCACCTTCCCCTCCTCCCTGGTGAGTATGGATCATGGCATATACTGTTGTATTCAGTTAATGTTTCGGTTAGTTTTGCTAAACTGCTTTTTTTTCCCCTCTTACTAGCTTGATAATTCTGGCTAGTCCCACAACTGGCCTCTCGCAGCCTTAGTTTTCTCATCTATAAAATGGGGATGATAATAGCATGTACCTCACAACATGGTTGTGGGGATCAAATAAGATACCATAAAGAGTTTGCAAATCTTAAAAGTGCTATATAAAGGCCAGCTATCATCATCATTATTTTTGCAAATGAGGTTACATAGACTACAAGAAGTTAAGCAATTTGCCCAAGTTCATACAAATACTAACAAGGAAGGATGATTTGCACACAAATCCTGTGACTCAAAATACAGTATTCTTGCTTCTGTGCCATGTTGCTGACATATGTGCTTTGGATGTTTGTGCACAGATATTCCATGTCCCCTGCAAGATTACAACCTAAAGCGCAGACATGTTATTACAAGGAAAAATGTTAAAGATTTTCCAGTAAACCAACAAAACTTGTTTTAAGCAGAATTTAGTATAGTAACAATTTGGTATGATTATGGAATTTGTATGGACTCTTGGAGTTGATTCTAATAGAATTTGAACTTTGTTTCTTCTGTGTGCTTCCATATGCTTTGTATTATTTTTGCTATGCTAATATTCATGCTCAAGGAATAATTATGCTGACTTGTAACTTATAGTGTATTTCTCTTTTTGCGTAATATATCCTGCTACAGCATCATGTAATAGGAAGAGTACTGAGTTTAGAGTTAGATAATTATAGGCTCATGGATTTCTAGAGGAAATGGACCTTTGAAGTTATCCCTCCTCATTGAGGAAATAGACCTATCTAGATAGGTTAAGTGATTTTTCTGGGTTAATACAGGAAGAAAGTGGCAGAGCCATGATTTGAACCCAGATTCTGTAACTCATTGCCCAAATGTATGGATCACTCATTCCACTGCAACATTTAAATTAATAAATAAAGAAGCTGGACTAGATGGAAGACTAAAATTTCTTCCAGTTCTATATCTAAGAATGTGTAAGTATAAAACATCAGTTTTTATTAGAATATATTATAAAGAGCCATACTTATTGAGACCATAGAAAAAGGATTATTTTTGACAAGTGACCTTTAAAATGAGTTTTGAAGAATAAAAAATTCTAAGTTTTGAGGCAGGTGAGTAGCATTAAGTGCTTTATATATGCCAGGCACAAATACAGTCTGTGCTTTGAAGGAGTTCACATTCTAATGGAGATGACATGTAAAAAACTACGTACATAGAAGATTTGTACAAAGTAAAGGGAGGGTAATCTCAGAGGAAAGGCAGGTGTCCTAACCAACTTCTCTCTGGTACCCACTTATCTAAAGCAAAGATGGCTTTCATTGTGAGGGTAACACCTCTGTTGATTCAGTTCCACTGTTAATAAAATTATATGCTTACTTTTATTTAGACATTAGAATCCAATAAGAGCTAGAGGGAAAGGGCTTTTTAAAACAAATAACTTATGCTTCTAGTGCCCCAAACCCCCCACATAATGGTCACATAACATATTTAGAAATATTTAAAAACATTTATCAAGTCCCTTACTGGGTGCTTAACACTGTGTTCAAGTCAGCTCATATTGTACGGTGACCAACTTTGATAGACTTAGCTCTTCTCAGCAATGCAGTGATGTAAGACAGTTCCATGGGATTCGTGATGGAAAATGCTGGCCATATCCAGAGAAGGATCTATAGAGTGTGAATGCATATCAAAACATACTCTTTTTCATCTTCTTTTCTTTCTTGTGGTTTTTCTGTTCTTTCATAACATGACTAATATGGAAATATGTTTAATATGATTGTACATGTTATAGTCCATATCAGATTGCATGCCATCTTGGGGGAGGGAAGGAAGAGAGAAAAGTATTTGAAACTCAAAATATTGTAAAAGTGAATTTTGAAAACTATCTTTGCATGTAATTGGAAAAAATAAAATATTTATTAAGGGGGAGGGAGAAGTCAGCTCTTCTTAAACTTTTTTTTTTAAGCATTCCAAGGCAGAAGTTATTAACCTTTTTGTGTGTGTCATGGATTCTTTTGGCAGTCTGGTGAAGCTGGAAATTTCCTCATCTGTAAAATGGGGATAGTAATAGTACCTACCTCACCCCTAGCTTATGCTTGGAATGGTTCTGCTGCACACTATGGCTTCACCATTTTCTTTGAAGTGTTGTAAGTTCCCAGAATGAACCAGTATGTAAATGCAAACAAGCAAGAATTGAAGGTACTTTATATGTTTTAGTTTTGCTGTATTATAGTCCCGTGGTAACCTTGTGATCTTCTTGGCAGGTTTCCTAAAAAAAGAAAACAATGGAGGAATCTGTAAGCCAAATGCAGCCACTGAATGAAAAACAGGTGACCAATTCTGCCAGTGGCTTTATATGGCAGGTCACAGACATGAATCGACTGCACCGTTTCTTATGTTTTGGATCTGAAGGTGGCACTTACTACATCAAGGAGCAGAAATTGGGCCTTGAAAATGCTGAAGCTTTAATTAGACTGATTGAAGATGGCAGAGGATGTGACGTGATACAAGAAATAAAAACTTTTAGTCAAGAAGGGAGAACAGCAAAGCAGGAACCAATACTTTTTGCTCTTGCCATTTGCTCACAATGTTCTGATATAAACACAAAACAAGCAGCATTTAAAGCAGTTTCTGAAGTATGTCGAATACCTACCCACCTCTTCACTTTTATTCAATTTAAAAAAGATCTGAAGGAAAGCATGAAATGTGGTATGTGGGGTCGTGCTCTCAGAAAAGCTGTAGCAGACTGGTACAATGGGAAAAGTGGCATGGCCCTTGCTCTGGCTATTACAAAATACAAACAAAGAAATGGCTGGTCACACAAAGATCTTTTAAGATTGTCTCATCTTAAACCTTCTAATGAAGGTAAGACTCGTGTTTCATTTTTAGTATCCTTTTAATTTTCTGTTCTAATGAAGCAAACAGTAGCACAAATAAGTCCTGTACTTTTATTAGGCATGGAAATGTGTAAGGATAAGAAAACAGTTTTTTAGAGCTTTATTGAAGGAAACAAGGAAGAGCAAAGGTAGGATTGTGCTTCTGGGTAGATGAAGCCTTGATAACACAAACAAAATGGTGTGCCTGTTGGACTTTTATTATTCTTCTGTTTACCAAGGGAAAAATCTTAGACTGGAAAAGAACAAAAAAAAGGTTAATAAGAAGTTAAATGGATAGGGAATGATGTTGTGATTTTATTGATAAGGAATCCTAGATGATGTAACTACTACTAGCAATACAGGTAAGCAACTTCCCTGCAACTTACAGTCTTATAAACTTGTCTACAACACTGAGAGTTAAATGATTTGTGCAAGGTCACATAGCCTGTGTGTGTAATAGATGCAACTTAGATTTAGGTCTTGTTAATTTCAAGGCCAACCCTATTGACCATACCGTACTTTGAAGATAAATTGGAAGATGGCAAGAAAGCACCTAGATTTCCCTTACTTCCTTCTTGTTGAGTGGTTGGAATCACCTGGCCCAAACATCAGAATTCCAGGATATTGAAAGAACTGAAGGATATCACTGCTGTTAGTCATCTTTGAAAGCTCATGGAATACAGGAGAGATGCTGCAGGATGGAAGCAAGGCACATATTACATTTTTCACCAAAGGGCAGAATATATAGTTGTCAAACTTTTAGCCAGTGAGTTTGACTTTGATCCTTGCAAAATTATGTAATATATTATTGAAGACATAGTGACTATATAGTAAAGGAAGTAGTTGATCACAGGATCACAATGGCTTCATCAAGAAACAGGTAATGCTAAACTCACCCCATTTCCTTTTTGGTAAGGTCACTATAATGATAGATGATAGAAATGCTTTTTTAGAGAATTACAGATTTAAACATTGAAGAAACCTTAAAGATCATTTTATTTATCCACTTTGTTTTTACAGATGAAGATGAGGGCCAGAGAAATAATAAATTCCTGAACCAGAATTCAAACCCAGGTCCTCTGACTACAAATCCAATACTCTTCCCACTATACCATGCTGCCTCCCAGTAGTTTACCTATGCAACGTGATAGTCTTTATGCTATTCTTGTGGAAAAGATGGAGATGTAGCATAGGTATGGTTAATTAAAATATAATGATAACTATTTTTATATAGCTTTTTAAGGCTTACAAAGCACTTTATATATGTTACCTCAGTTACTTAGGTGGATTCATAACTGTTGGACTAGCCAGACCTAAAAAGTAGTGATTTATGTTCAATGTCAGTTTGGAAA
The DNA here is from genome assembly GCA_028627135.1 of Pseudochirops cupreus. NCBI lineage: Eukaryota > Metazoa > Chordata > Mammalia > Diprotodontia > Pseudocheiridae > Pseudochirops > Pseudochirops cupreus. The sequence goes on from CM053584.1 coordinate 72,882,071, forward strand.
GAGTTCTCTCCAAGTGAGGTCTGTTCTACTTCAGAGGTTTATTCTTACCTCCATACTATCTTAAAATATAGCTTTGAACATAAAGTGTTAGACTTGGGTTAAAAAATCCATATTAGCAATAGTAACCTGAGGTAAAAACTTAATATTAGTTGAGAGAGCGATTTTGCAACAACAATAAAAAATGGCCACCTTTAAGAGTCACAGGGTCTAGGTCCAGATATTGTGCCTACATACTCCCCTCCCTCCATTCTCCACTCCCCCCCACAGTTCCTCCTCCTCCCCCAAGCAAGAGGAACTTATTCGTTCTGTTTTACGTTGGAGGGGAGAACTGGTAACAATAACTAGAAATTTTAAAGAGGCAGATTTAGGTTCAATTTCAGTAAAAGCTTTCTAACAGCTATTTAAAAGTGGAAGGAGCTGCCAAAGGGTTGGGTGTCATCAAATTAAAAACTAAATAAACATTTATCAAGTATGTAATATAGGGAGATTTGTTTTTAGGTAAATGGTTGAACTAGATGACTCCACCCCTGAGAGTCTGTGATTTGGGTCTTCCCATTCTGTACACTGTTTGTTCACCACTTTTGCCAGTCCATTTTTCATTCTACTATTAGAATAGATTTGGTTGTTCAGCAACTACTTAAAAATTTCAAATGACTTCCTGTTTCTGACTAAAGTTCTAATTCTTGTGCCTGGCATCAAAGATTTCCAAACTATAGTAACCTTTTACTTTACCATATTTCATATACTTCCTTCTACATACTCTACATAACACTTCAGCCAAATAAGAATAATCACTGTGCATCATAAACATCCATCACTTCTTTGCCTCTGAACCTTTATTCTGGCCATTTCCTAAAACTAGAATGCCTCTTCTCTTTTCTCTACCCTACCTTACACCCTGAAGTCCTACTTATTTCTTTTGTTTATTTTTAAAGAATTTTTAAATTTAATTTTTATTGTTACATTTTAAGTTCCAGACTGTTTCACCCTCCTCCCCAACCCACACTAGAAAAGGCCACCATTTAAAGACACAGATGGAGTGAGTGTGGGCGTATGTCTGTGTTTGTGTAAAACTATACTATGCATATTTCTATTTATCACTTTTTTTCCCTGGAGATGGATAGCCTCTTCCTTCATAGGTTCTTTGTAGTTGATTTGAATATACTACTCAGGTAGCTTAGTCATTCATAGTTATTCTTTGAAAAATACATGCTGTTTACAACATTCTCTTGGTTTGGCTCATTTCACTCTTCATTATTTCATGCAAATCTTTCTAAAATCAGCCTACTCATCTTACAACACAGTAGTATTCCATCATAATCAGCCATTTCACAATTGATGGGCATCCTCTCCATTTCCAGTTCTTTCCCAACACAAGGAGAACTGCTATAAATGTTTTAGAATATATAGGTTCTTTTCCTTTTTCTCGGATCACTTTGGGAAACAGATCTAATAGTAGTATTGTGGGGTCAAAGGTCATGTGCAGTTTTATAACTCTGGGCATAATTCCAGATTGCTCTCTAAAATGGTTGGATCACTTCACAGTGCCACCAACAGCGTATTAGTGTCCCAATTTTTCCACCTCCCATCCAGCATTTGTCATTTTCCCCTTCTATCATTTTAGCTAATCTGATAGATGTGAGATAATATCTCAAAGTTGTTTTAATTACCATTTCTCTAATCAATAGTAATTTGGAGCATTTTTTCATACGGCTATAAATTGTTTTTATTTCTTCCTGCAAAAACTACCTATTTTTATCCTTTGATCACTTATCAGTTGGGGAATGACTCATATTCTTTTAAACTTGACATAGTTCTCTATGTATTTGAGACATGAGATTTTTATCCAAGAAGCTGTCTATAAATAATTTCCCCCCAATTTTTTGTTTTCTTCTTGATCTTGGTTACATTGATTTTATTTGTATGAAACTGTTTTAATTAATGTAGTCAAAGTTAACCATTTAATATCTCACAATACTCTATCTCTTCATAAATTCTGTCCATAAGTCTGATAGGTGTTTCATATTCTTCTCTCTTATGATATCTGCCTTTATATCTAGACCATGTATCCATTTTGACCTTATCTTGGTAAATGGTGTAATTTATTGGTCTATACTTAGTTTTTGCCAGCCTGCTTTCCAGTTTTCCCAGCAATTTTTACCAAATAGTGAATTCCTGTCCCAAAAGCTTAAATCTTTACATTTGTCAAACATGCTGTGAATGTGGGTGTCATGGCCGAATTCTCACTGTGAGGAACATTACTTTGACTACTGTGTGGAGGATAGATTAAAATAGGAAGAAATTTGAGGGAGCTTAATAAGGCTCTTGCCTTAATCTAGGGGGCACAAGGTGATGTGGCCCTGAAAGGTGATGGTTGTAAGTTCAGAAAGAAGGGGACATATGCAGTAGATGATGTGGAGATAGAAATTGATAATTGGATTTGCTATATATGCTGAGAGGAAGTGAGGAATCAAGGATAATACTGAGACTGAACCTGGGAAACTGGAAAAATGGTGGTTCTCTTGACACAAATAGAGAAGTTTGGGAGAGAAAATTTCTTCAGGACCTATTCCTGAAGCATCCAGTTTGAAATGCCCAACAGGCGATTGGTGATGAGGAGCTATAGCTCAGGAGGGAAATTAGGGTTAGATTTGTAGATCTTCAAGTCATCTGCATAGAAATGATAAGCTTATGGAAACAGATGTATTTACCAATAGGGAAAGTGATTAAAATGGGGGCTGGAACCCACATTTCCTGAATCTTGGAGAACTGTTACATCCTGTGCTCCAAGTTGTAATTGTGGGGGGAGAATTGTAAAAGATGATGTACAGACTTATTTTAATTATATCATTCAGAAAATACATTGTCTTGACTAAAAAATGAAATTTATTCATATGGCAATTTTCACCTGCTAGAAAATAGGAATATTGGAACAGAATGGAACCAAAATGGTGACTAGAGTCTGCAGCTAACAGAGTGGTACAAACATTCATCTTCAACCAACTTTAATGCTTCAGATCAAATTTTAGAGTGGCAGAGCCAACAAAAAGCCGAAGGGAAACAATATAGCCAGCCTAAGACAACTTATAAGATCTGCAAGAGAGGTCTATAGGGTGGATTCCAGCCCTGAGCATGGCGGGAGTACAAATGGTGGCCTTGGAGGTGTCTGTGACAGCAACAACAATAGCTTTGGGAACTATCAGCCCAGAGATATTAAGAAAACAGCTCCATAAAAAGTAGAACTGGCCAGGTGGAAGAGGAAGTAAAAAAGGAAATAACTCCTTAAAAATTAGAATTGTTCAAGTGGAAGTTAATGATTCCATGAGACATCAAGAATCAAACAAAATCAAAGTAATGAAAAAATAGAAGAAAATGTGAAATATCTTATTGGAAAAACTTGATATGGAAAATAGGTCCAGGAGAGATAATTTAAGAATTATTAAACTAAAACGTCAAAGCAAACTTCCTGGATACCCAGAACAGAGGGTAAAATAGACTTTGAAAGAATCCACTGATCACTTCCTGAAAGAGATCCCAAAATGAAAACTGCCCAGGAACATTATAGCCAAATTCCAGAAATCTCAGGTCAAGGAAAAAACATTGCAAGCAGCTGGAAAGAAACAAAACAGATATTGTGGAGCCATGGTCAGGATTACACAGGACTTAGCAGCTTCTAATTATAACATTGCTAAATTCTTTGTGTCCCTACAGAGAAGGTGCTACTTGTAACTCTTAAGAATTGTGTCACTATTAGGGCAATTAGAAAGAGTATACATAGACAAAGGTGACTTTGATAGTGTGATATCCAAAAAAATAATGAGAGATGAGAAAGAAATGCACTAGATGAAGTGGAAAGGGAGAGATAGACTGAGATAAATTATTTTGCATGAAGAGGCACAAAAGATCTATTACAGTGGAAGGGAAGATGGGAGTGGAGTGGGCAGTGGGTAGGTATCACTTGAACCTTACTCTCATTGGAATTGGCTCAAAGAGGAAATAAAGTTCACAATCAGTTGGATATAGAAAAGTATCTTACCTTATAGGTGAATGGGAGTAGAGGAAATTAAGAAGGTGGAGGGGCTTACAGAAGGGGAGGCAGTAGTCAGAAGCAAAACACTGATGAGAGAAAGGGTGAAAGGAGAAAGAATGATAGGAGGAAAAAGATTGGGGGGAAATACACAGTAGTTATAACAGAATGTGAATGGGATGAACTCATCTATAAATGGGATAGCAGAGTGGATTAAAAACTAGAATTCTACAGTATGTTTATAGGAAACGTAATTGAAGCACACATGTACACACACACACACACACACACACACACACACACACACACACACACGCAGTAAGGGGATGAGGCAGAATCTGTTATCCCCTTCCGCTTTAGCTGAAGTAAAAAAAAAAAGCCATCATGATCTCAGGCAAATCAATAACAAAAATAGATCTAATTAGGAGATAAGGAAACTACATCTTGCTAAAAGATACCATAGACAATTAAAGAATTATCAGTTCTAAACATATATGCAGCAAGTGGTATAGCATCCAAATTCCTAAAGCAGAAGTTAAGTAAAACTGCTAATTGGGAACCTTAACTTTCCCCTCAGAACCAGGTAAATCTAACCACAAAGTAAATAAGAAAGAAGTTAAGAAGGTAAGTAAAATTTTAGAAAAGTTAAATATGATAAGACTTCTTTAGAAAGTTGAATGGGGATAGAGAAGCATATGTTTTTCTTGGTGGTATATGGCACCTATGCAAAAACTGACCATGTATTAGGTCATAGAAACCTCAATCAAATGTAGAAAGGCAAAAATATTAAATGCATCATAATGCAATAAAAATTACATTCAGTGAAGGTAAGTGGAAAGTTAGATTAAAAATTAATTGGAAACTAAATAATCCTAAAGAATAAATGGGTCAAAGAACAAATCATAGAAACAATTTCATTAAAGAGAATGATGACGTGACAATATACCAAAACTGATGGGATGCAGCCAAAGTAGTACTTGGGGGAAATTGTATTTCTCCAAGCTCTTACATCATTAAAATAAAGAAAGAACATATTGATGAATTGGGCATACAACTGAAAAAATTAGAAAAGGACAAATTAAGAATGTCCAGTTAAGCACCAACTTGGAAATTCTGAAAACCAAAGTTGAAATTATTAAAATTGAAAGTGATAAAACTATTGAGCTAATAAAACCAGGAGCTGGGGTTTGTTTTTTTTTGTTTGTTTTTGAAAAGTAGGAAAGAGAAAAATCTAGTTTTTTAAAAAAAATTACCAGTATAAAAATAAAAAGGGTGAATTCAGTGAAAAGGAAATTAAAGAAATTAGGAAATATTTAGCCCAATTATATGCCAACAAATCTGACAATCTAAGCAAAATTAGTAAATAGTTATAACAATGTGAATTGTCCAGATTAAAGAGAAAATGGAATACTTCATCTTAGAAGAAGAAATTAAGCCATGAGTGCTTTCCCTAAGAAAAAATTCCCAGGGCCAAATGGGTTCACAAGTGAATTCTACCAAACATTTAAAGAGCGATTCCAGTACCACATATTTGGAAAAATAGGCAAAGGAGTCCTACCAAATTCCTTTTATGACACAAACATGGTGCTGATACCTAAACCAGGAAGAGCTAAAACAAAACTATAGACCGATTTACTGACTGAATATTAAAGTGTGAAATATTAAATTAAGTAAAAATTTAAATCAAACACTAGCAAGGAAATTGTAGTAATATATCACAAGTATCATAAACTATGATCAGGTGGGATTTATACCAAGAATGCATTAATATTAGGAGAACTCTTAGCAAAACTGACCATATCAATAACAAAACCAACAAATCATGATTTTCTCAGTAGATGCAGAAAGAGCTTTTGGAAGAATACAGCAGCCATTCCTTTTAAAACCATTAGAGAACTTTGGAATAAATGAAACTTTCCTTAAAATGATAAGTAGTCTCTAAAACCATCAGCAAGCATTATCTGTAAAGGGAATAAGCTAGAATTCCCAGTAAGATCAGGGGTGATGCAAGGATGCTCATTATTACCCATATTATTGAGTTTTATATTGGAAATGTTAGCTATAGCATTAAGAGAAGAAAAAGAAATTGAAGGAATTAGGATAGGCAGTGAGGAAACAACCATCACTCTTTGCAGATGATATGATGGTTTACTTAAAGAACCAAAAAAACCTCTTCAAATAATTAACAACTTTAGCAAAGCTGAAACATATAAAATAAACTCACATAAATTGTTAGCATTTCTGTATATTACCAACAAAGTTCAGCAGCAAAATATTTAAAATAACCGTAAACAGTATAAAATACTTCGGAGTCTGCCTGCCAAGACAAACTCAGGAACTGTGTGAACACAATTGTAAAACACTTCATACAAATAAAGTTAGATTTAAACTACTGGAAAAATATGAATAGGCCTAGTTAATATAATAGAAATGATTTCTGTCTAAATTATTCAGTGCCATACCAATCTGCCAAAAAAAAAATAGAACTAGAAAAAATAAAATTCACCTAGAAGAACAAATATCAATGGAATTAGAGGAATTAATTTTTCTTTTTAAAAGTGAAGAGAGATATCCTAGCTATACCAGACCTGAAACTATATTGTAAAGCTATAATCATCAAAAGTATTTGGTACTGGCTATTAAAGTGGTGGATCAGTGGAGTGGGTTAGGTATCCAAGATGCAATAATAAATTACTGTAGTAACCTTGGGTTTGCTAAGCCTGAAGACCTGCAGCTTCTGGGAAAAGAACTTAGTGTTTGACAAAAGCCACTGAGAAAAAGAATACAGTATGGCAGAAACTAGGTATAGCCCAACATCTTACAGCATATACCAAGATATGGTGAAAATAGGTACATGATTGAGACATAAAGGATGATACCATAAGCAGATTAGGAGAGCAAGGAATAGTTTACCTGTCAGATCTATGGAGAAGAGGAGAATTTATGACCAAATGAGAATAGAGAGTATGGGATGTGAAATGGATGATTCTGATTACATTTTAAAGTTTACGTAAACAAATCCATTGCAACAAAGAGTAGAAGGAAAGCAGAAATCTAGGAAACCATTTTTCAGCAGGTGTCTCTGATTAATGCTTCATTTCTCAGATACATAGAGAACTAAATTAACTTCATAAAAGTGCAAGTCATTCCCCAATTGATAAGGATAAAGGATACAGACAGGCAGATTTCAGATGAAATCAAAGCTGTACAGTCAAGAAAAAATGATTCTAAATCAGTATTAACTAGAGAAATACAAATTAAAACAACTCTGACATTACCCCATGCCTTTTAGATTGGGTAATATGACAGAAAAGGAAAATAAGTGTTAGGATTTGGGAAGATCGAGACACTAATCCACTGTTGGGGTAGTTGGCAATTGATCCAACCATTCTGGAGAGCAATTTGGAACTGTCCAATGGGTAATCAAATTATGCATACCTTTTGAACCACCAATACCAGTACTAGGTCTGTATCCCAGAGATCATTAAAAAAGGGAAAAGGACCTACCCGAACAAAAATTTTTTATAGCAGCTGTGGATATCAGTGGGATGCACGCATATCAGTTGGGGAATGGCTGAACAAGTTGTATGTGATTGTAACGGAATACTGTTGTGCTATAAGAAATGACAAGCAAGTGGATTTAAGAAAAACCTGGAAAAACATACAAAGTGAAGTAAGCAGAAGCAGGAAGACATTGTATACTGTAACAACAATCTTGTGTGATGATCAACCATGTATGACTTAGTCCTTCTCAGCAATACAATGATCCAAACTAATTCTAAAGGAATTGATGGAAAATGCCATCCACGTCCAGAGAGAGCAAGAACTCATGGAATCTGAATGCACATCAAAGCATAATATTTTCATTTTTTGTGTTTTTTTTCTTTTGGTTTGTTTCTTCCACAACATGACTATTATGAAAATATGTTTTACATAATTGCACACATATAATGTCTATCAAGTTCCTTACTGTCTTAGGGGAAGGGAGGTGAGAGAGGGAGGGAAAAAATTGGATTTCAAAAAATATTTTAAATGACTTAAAATAGTCTTTACATGTGATTGAAAAAATACTATTTAAAAAGAAAAAACAAACACTTGAAACAAGCAAAAATAGATATAACAAAGAGAAGTAGGGAAACTATATTTTGCTAAAAGGTATCATAGACAATGAATAGCAAAATTTTTTGCAACAGGTTTTTCCGATAAGACTTCATTTCAAATTTTAAAAATAAGAACCATTCCTCAATTGATGAATGGTCAAAGGATATCAAGAGTCAGTTTTCAGAAGAACTTAAAGCTGTCTGTAGTCATATATGCTCTAAATCAGTATTGACTAGAGAAAGACAGTTCTGAGGGACCAACTGATGCCTATCAGAAATGACAAATGCTTGAGCAGATGAGAGAAAGTATATTAATGAATTGTTGGTGGAGTAGTGACCTGGTCCATAAATTTTGGAGAGCAATCTGAAATTATGCCTAAATGGCTATAAAATTGTGCATACCTACATTACTAGGTCTGTACCCCAAAGAGATCAAAGAAGAAGAAAAAGGACATATGTATGCAAAAATATCTCTAGTAGCACTTTTTAGTTTTGGCAAAGAATTAGAAATTGGGAGGATACTCATCAGTTGGGGAATAGCTAAACAAGTTGTAGCACATGATTGTAATGGGATACTATTGTGCTGTGGGAAATGATGAGGGAGGTGGTTTTAGAAAAACAAGATCTATATCAACTGATGCAAAGTGAAGTGAGAGGAACCAGATCATTGTGCATGGTAATAGCAATGTTGTAATGATCATCAACTTTGAAAACCTTGGCTACTCTAATCAATACAGTGATCCAAGTCAATTCCAAAGGACTCATGATGAAAAAAAAAATGCTATCCATCTCCAGAGAGAACTGATGAGCTCAAGTGCAAATTGAAGCATAATTTCCTTGCTTTTTAAAAAATTTGTTTTCTGATATTACTAATACAGAAATGCATTTTGCATGCTTTGCCATTTAATTGATATGTTTGCTTTCTCAGTATATGAGAAAGAGATGGAGGGAGAGAGAGAATCTGGAATTCAAAATTTAAAAAGAAAAAAATGTTATAAGTGGAAAAAAAAAGCAGGAATATTGATTCAGAAACTGAAAGTGGCAGGTGGATGGGTAAAGCAATTGAAGTATTATCCTTTATCTTTCCTCCCCAAACCTTCCCCTGTTCCTAACTTCTCTGTTTTTGTGGAGGATACCACTGTCCTCCAAGTTATCCAGACTCACAACTTATGTGTCATATTCAGTTCCTCACTCCCACCCTAAACCTCATATCCATTTTGTGGCAAAGTTCTGTCCTTTTCTACCTTCCTAACATTTTTCTTTCACCCTTCTCCATTTCTGACATTTCTACCATGCTGGTTCAGTCCCTCATGACCTCCCACCTAGACTATTGATAGTTGTTGGTTTTCCTTGCTTCAAATCTCCACTCCAGTCTGTCCTCCACTAAGCTGACAAATTAATCTTTTTTTTTTTTTTGGCTTTTTGGAAGGGGAAGGCAAGGCAGTGGGGCTTAAGTGACTTGCCCAAGGTCACACAGATAGTAAATGTTTAGTGTCTGAGAGCAGATTTGAACCCAGGTCTTCCTGACTGCAGGGCCAATGGTGTGTTCACTGTGCTACCTAGCTGTCCCCAAATTAATCGTCTTTAAGCACAAGTCTGACCATGTTATCCCGCAGTGTCTCCATTCAGTAAATTCCATTAGCTCTCTATTTACTTTCATGCCAAACTTCTATAATAGAGATATTTAAGATAGCAAGGTGGAAGAAAAAATTCTTTAAACTGACTTTAAGCCCTTGAATATTTGAATTTATTTATCTTCAATTGTTGAATCTTCTTTGTAGGTAACAATACAAGGTACCATGTTTTTGAGGGTCTCTGTTATTGATCTGTTTGTATGAGCTTTCATTTATTCTTATGTCATTCTTAGATTCACATGCTGTCTATAATTTTCTCATTTTCTTAAAGGACTTGCTGTTGTGACCAAGTATGTTACAAAGGGTTGGAAGGAGGTACAGGAAGCATATAAAGATAAGGCACTTTCTCCAGAGATAGAAAAATTACTGAAATATCTGGAAGCTGTGGAGAGAGTGAAGCACACAAAAGATGAATTGGAAGTGGTTCATCTAATAGAAGAGCATAAATTGGTTAGGGAACATCTTCTGACTAATCATCTAAAGTCTAAAGAAGTAAGTAAATCAATTTCTTAGAATAATTCCTCTCATTTTTAGGTGTTCAAACTTACTCATTTTAGATGTTCAAACTTATTCATTCATTCATCTCATTCACATTAATACTATTGTCAATGTAATCATAAGTGGATGAATGCTTTTCTCTCATTTCTTTATGTCTATTTATATAAATGTAACAGGTATGGAAAGCCCTGTTACAAGAGATGCCTCTAACTGCATTGCTGAGGAATCTAGGGAAGATGACAGCTAATTCAGTGCTTGAGCCAGGAAGTTCAGAAGTTTCTTCAGTATGTGAAAGACTATGTAATGATAAACTTTTAAAAAAGGTAAGAATTATTAAAACTGAGTTCTTTTTGAATAATCATAAAAACGTATATTTGTTAGATGTTAAACTCCCTGAGCACAGTATCTTGGTCTTTACTCTCTCATTCTAAGCGAGCTTATACACAGGTCAGCTTTTCCGATGCTTCTTTATTCTATGTTCTATATCTGTTTAAAGGGAATGAAGGGAAAGAGAGAAATTACTGGACACGTGTTTTCATTGCTGTAGGTAACTTCCAAATAAGAAAACTTCCTCTACCCATCCAGGTCCACACTTTTCTCTGCGTTTTAGAATCTTAGAGCTTTGCCTAGAGTAGAGGTATCCAACATTGTGAGCCACATGACAGAGTGTGACCTGAACCACATTAAAAAATTTGAAAATATTTAAGAAAATGCAAGAGGGGCTAGGTGGTGCAGTGAATAGAGCACCAGCTCTGTGTGAGGAGGACCTGAATCCAGCCTCAGACACTTAGTAGCTGTGTTACCTTGGGCAAGTCATTTGATCCCAATTGCCCTGCCTTCCCCTGTCCAAAAAAGCAAAAACAGAAAAAGATAATACAATAAAACATAGATGACATTGCATTTTAAAACTAGATCAGTTGTGACTCACAGGTATCCTTAAGGTATGCATTATGGGCCTCCGTTTCTGTTCAAGTTTGATACCATTAGCCTAGAGCCCTGAGAAGTTAATTAACTCCCCCAGTCACACAGTCAGTATGTCAGAGATAGGACTTGAGCCCAAACCTTCATGGCTTGAGACCAGCTCTCTGTACTGCACCATGCTACTAGATGGCACAGTGTGTAGAGTATTGGGCCTGGAATCAGTAAGACTCCCCTTTAAATTCAGTCTCACATACTTATTACTTGTGTGACCTTAGACAAGTCACTTAATAGCTATTTGCCTCAGTTTATTCAACTGTAAAATGGAGATAATATTAGTACCTACTTCCTACGGTAGTTATGAGGATCAAATAAGATAAGTCCTTGTAAGACATTTAGCACAATGCCTGGCACGTGGTAGGTGCTATCTAAATGTTAACTATTATTTTTTTAATTAATTAATTTTTAGTTTTTTAACATTCACTTCCATAAGATTTTTGAGTTTTAAATTTTTTCCTCCCTTCTTCTCTTCCCCAAGACAGTTTATAATTTTTATATAGGCTCTACATATAGATTCTTATTAAATATATTTTTACATTAGTTATGTTGTAAAGAAGAATTCGAACCAATGGGAGGAACCACGAGAAAGAAGAAACAAAACAAATAAAAAAGAGCTAATAGTATGCTTTGATCTGCATTCAGATGCCATAGTTCTTTCTCTGGATTGTGGATAGCATTTTCCATCATGAGTCTTTTGGAGAATGTTAGCTATTGTTGTTTTTGTTATTATACATAACACATACACATACGCACACACACACACACATACATGCACACACACACACACATACATACACACACAGAGTGTATGTAGACTGTTTTACTCTTTCTAAAAGCTTTCTAAAAGTAGAGGGGGGAAAAAAGAATGTTTGGATCTATGCTAGTAACATTTATATCATATATTTGGATAAAAGCATGGGTGGCGTGCTCACCAAATTTGCAGATGACATAAAGATGGAAAAGATAGCTATCGTAGTAGATGACAAAGTCAGTATTCAAAAGAGTCTTAACAGGCCACAGCATTAGACCATTAATAAGTCAAAGGTCAGTAGAAAAAAATGTAAATTCATATGTCCAGATATAGAAAATAAACATAAATACAAGATGGAGGCGGTATAGACACATAGCAATTGTTCTGAAATCTATTTAGGGGTTTAATGGACTTTAAGTTTAATATGAAGTGACAGACCAAAAAAACTAATTTAATTATAATACTACTTTAAGATAGGCAATGCAGCTTCCAGAAATAGGGAGCTGATAGTCTCACTGTACTGTACTTTTTGATAGAAGTTTTCTGGATATTTTTGTTCAGTTTTGGGCACCATAGTTTGAGAAGAACAGGGATTAACTGGAGACTCCAAAACAGGGTGATAAGAATGGTCACTAACTTTTAATTCATGTCATGAGAATTTGGGCATATTAAAAGGACTAGATAAATTTAGTTTGGAGAAGAGATAACTCGGGAAGGCCATGACAGCTTTCTTCAGGTGTTTGAAGAACTATCTTGTGAAAGAGGGTTTAGACTTCTTCTATTTTCCCTAGAGTACAGAACCAAGGGCAATAGATGGAAATTGTAGAGAGCTAAGTGTTAAGTTTGATGTCAGGAAAAACTGCCTAATAGTTCCAGCTGTCTAAAAGTAGAATGAATTTCCCAAGAGTTGATGGATCCCTCCACCTTAGAAGTGTTTAAGCAGAAGCTAGATAGCCACTTAACAGGTTATGCTGTTGTAGAAATTCCTTTGTTGTATCGGTTGTTTGGCCTGGATGACCGCTTAAGTCTCTTCCAACTCTCAAATTTTATGATTCTCCTCATTTCATAGGTACTAAATAATTCCACCCTTGTTATAATAGTTATACAAACTATTTCTTGAGGTAGCTGGTTATTAAATTTTGAAATAAGTTCATGCTCATTTTGTATTATTGTCACTTATCTCTAATTTCATTTCCCTTACTAATTTGCTGGTTATAAAATCCAGTATTCTAGTTAACATTTTAAAAATTAAGCTAGAAGCATATGTTTTCCCTTTATCTAGTTCTTTGATGCATTATGTCTATGTTAGTTTAGATCTCCTTCAGGGCAGAGACTTTGTCTTGTTCATATTTGGTCCTTGTCAAACCCAAATGCTTAGCATTTTGTGTACACATTTTTCGTAATACTTTACCTGGCTCCCCTCTGCCACTATTAATTCTTTGTAGTTGTTGTTTTCAGTTGTGTCCAACTCTGTTACTGCTTTTGAGATTTTCTTTGGCAGAGATATTAGAGTGGTTTTCCACTTCCTTCTCTATCTTACAGATGCAAAACCTGAGGCAGACAGTTGCCTAAGGTCACACAGCGAGTGTCTGAGGCCAAATTTGAGCTTGGGTCTTCCTGATGATTCCAGGCCTAGCACTGTATCCACTGTACCATCTAGCTACTGTTGCATTCCACACTGTTATATTGATGTACATATCGTATTCTCACCCATCCACTCCTCTCCTTCACCCCACCTCATCCCCACTTATTTAAGTTCCTTGAGGGAAAGAAATTCAGAATAAATAAAGAAATGGATTTGCTTTACATAAAATACTCATTTAAAATTCAAGAGGAATACTTAATCTTAATAATTATTTTTAGTTTTAAAGTTTCATTCGTAATTTTTAAATGTCTTTGTCTTATCGATAGGCTCGTATACATCCATTCCATGTTTTAGTTGCATTAAAAACTTATCAAACAGGACATGGGCTCCGAGGAAAACTGAAGTGGCTTCCTGATGAAGACATTTTGAAAGCATTGAATACTGCATTTTATAAAACATTTAAGGTAATAATTTTATTTGTCTCAATTTTTAAAAAAAAACAGAGTAAAGATGTAATGTTATTTAATGGTACTGAAATACCATTACTAACATTCGTAAATTTTAACCATATAGCTGAAAAATTTTGATGAGGCATTGTTGTGAGTTTTTTTTTGGTTATGATTTTTTTTTTTACTTTTCCCCTAAAATTTTTGTTACTGTTTCTAAAAGTAGTTTACTTGCTGCAGACAAAATATTTGTTGGATTTTAAATCAGTTTAAGATACATAATTTCTGTACTACGCTGTTCTAACCATTTACTTTGAAATTTGCCTAAATACTATAGGATATGCTAAAATATTAGAATACAGTCAACATGAAGTTAAATTGGTAAAGGAGAATTTTATGTTTAATTAGATAGCTTCTAATTTAAGGAATATTGACAGAATAAAATGTTCTGTTTCATCCTGGCAGCCAGACTTTAGAGTAACGGGAAATCTTTGTTGTGCTTAATGCCATGCCCAAAGAAGGGGAACAAATAATGTCAGTTTTTTTAAAATGTATTTCCCAAATGTATAAATATTCATCTAAAATTTATCCTCATGAAATACTGGTTTAAATGCCAGTACTAAAACTCAAAATACTGATTGGCTAACCCAGATTGGATATTGATAAAATTATCTAATTATAGCAAATTAAAGTTTTTCAAATTCAGAGGGGAAAATATAAATCATTGCTTATGGACTCAGTTCTGCAGTGTTATCCATTGATGTAGGCTGTAACTCTTCCATTCTTGTCTGTACTTTGTGACTCTTCCTCTTCTCTTATCATAACGTATATGTTCTCTATTAGTCATCTCTCCCTTTTACCATATGAGCAACCTATCTTTTTTTTCTCTTTCTTTGGTGACATCCTTTATATACCTCTTCTTTATATTGCCTTGTTCATAATTTGTTGTATACTGTTCACAACAAACATGTGCTTCTTCATTGCCCTTTGAGTGAGATTCAGTTTAATTCTTTGCAGGCTGTAGTATTCTGTGATTTATAGCTGTACACCATAAAAATAATGAGATTAAGAAAGTGATCTTTTGTTTCACAAAAAAAGTTTATGATCGTTAAAATAGCTTTGCAGTTTCATAAAAGCCCTCCAGCTTTCACTCTTCCTCTTATTCATTTCTCAGTCCAGCTAATTTTTTGTTTGTAGTTTCTGGCGAAGATGTGTGAGCTCTATAGCTTTTCACTGTACCTGCAAACCATAGACTGGACAATGGGCATTCTTTATCTACTTGGTTTTGGTTTTTTTTTCCCCTATGTGGACTATTAGACTGAACTCTTTAGTGTTATTATAGATCTAGTTTAGAAGGCTCAAGCAGTTTTATAGGGCTTAATGCAGTCAGCATGGTGCCATCTGTAAACAAAACAATGTGATGACCTCACTATATAGAAGCACTCCTCAGCTTGAACTATGCAATTTAATTTACTTCATAACACTTGTATTTATTTTATGTTTTGTCGATGTTAATTTTTGGCAACTTTGTTAAACAAAATTTTTTTATGTATCTTTTAAATCACCTCACATAATTTTAGAATATGTATTGGAGAAACTTTGTTGGAAGAGGAGAAACTTTAAGGTGATATTTTACCCTTCCTAATCAATTACTTCTTTTAGTAATCAATAAATAAGCATAGTGGGATCTTGTATTTTAGCTATTTTTGTGACACTAGTGACATTTTCAAAAGTCTGTCTCTTCCTTTCTAATGCCCTCAACAAGGTTGCCATTGGTGTGTGTATTGATAAAATGAGTAGGATTTTATAGAGATGAGTAGGCATATGGGTCAGTGGTTATTGATTTTTTTTGTGGTGGTAAGGTGTGGTAAGGTGGTACGGTAATGTGATATACCTTTTCTATCTTCCCATTCTTCATATATCTTGAGACTCAAGCCCAATCTCAAAATTGTTACTTCCACTATGAGCTTACTTGGTTTATATTTGGACTAGTACAGTTGTTTTTCCCATCTGCTTTTTCAGTGCCATTTCCATTTGTATGAACACATTAAGCACTTCAAAGTTAGAGTCTAAATGTGGTGGTTCGGGTGAAAAGAGTTTGTTCTAAAAGTCTTTGGAGATCTTTTCCATATTTTTTCTGTTATCATCCTTTTAGTTTCATCCTTAAATGTCCTCAAAATGACTTTATTTAGTTGTATCACCCTCCACAACTTCTTGCTGTTTGACAACACTGCTTGTAATCTTCTACTTTTCCGTAAGATTTTTCAAATATTTCTTTGTTCTAAACTGGTGTTTTCCTTGAATGCTATAACTCTCCAATTTTGCAAATAAGTCAAGTGTTTGTTAAGATAGTTGAGGCTTTTAAAAAAAATCTCATTGTGGCATTTGATTTATATCAGTTAAACTTCCCTTTAATGTTATTATAGTAGGTATCAGGCAGTCTTTTCCTCCTTTTTCCAGTTTCAGTTGTCAATAACTGTCGATAACCTAAAGAAGTCAGATCAAATTGCATTTCAAATCTTTTCTTCATTTTTGTTTTAGTTTTTTGTCAAATCTCATTTACAGAGGAAAAGTATTTTTGCATCTTGGTTATTAAAAGTGGCTGCCTGGTAAGAGCAGCAACATATCACAGCTCTCACATAGCCACCCCAGAATACCCATAAAATATGACTCTAAACAAATTCTAGAACTCCAAAATGCACACAAATATACTTTCCACTAAAGTCAGCTCGGCTACGAAGAACCATCTCAGCCCTGTGAGCCGAAACCAGCCTAGCCTGAAACGGCGGCTCTGCCCCGGAGGTGGCTGGACAAGAGTAGCCAAGCCCCAGTTGGAGCTTCAGGAGAGCGGATCTGCGGCAGCTTTGGCAATATCTAGAATTAGATTAGTGGAGCTCGGCGAAATCGGGGGAGAAAAGCGGATCTGGCCAAAATGCCTCCAGGGCAAAGAAGCAGGAAGCGGAGGTTTTGCACCCACCTCCACACTGCCGCTCCTGGCCTGCAGACTGCACAGGGACGAAGCGATCATTCAGAGGCCAAGTGCTCTTGCGTTGAGCAGCCGGGATCCGGATTGCGGTCTTGGGTGTTGGTCTTGGGGTTTGTTTTTTCAGTGAGCCAGAGTAGGGGAGGGACCCAGCAGCCGCCTAAGAGCTCCGGTAGCTGGGAAAACCCCAGCGATTTGGGACAGAGCTTTCCCCTCTGGAAGCAGAGTTCCACAGAGATTAAAAAAAAAAATCATGGACTGACCAACCATGAATAAGAATAAGCATAAGAAGCAAAGTAAGAACAGCAACCAAACCCTAGATTCCTTCTTTGGGGAAAAGAAGGATCAAGGCAGAGAGCGGGAGGAGGACATCACAGCCAAAGCTCCCCCACCAAAAGCTTCCAATAAACATGAAGATTGCCTTAAAGCTAGAGATCAGCTGAAGAAGGATTTTGAAAACCAAATGAGAGAAGTAGAAGAAAAATTGGGAAGAGAAATAAGAATGATGCAAGAAAATCATGAAAAGAGAGTCAGCAATCTGACTGAAGAAATTAACACCCTAAAAAATAGATTAATTCAAATGACAAAAGAGGCCCAAAAAGCCAATGAGGAGAAGAATGCCTTAAAAAGTCAACTTTGTCAGATGGAAAAAGAATCTCAAAAGCAGTCTCAAGAGAATAATTCCATCAAAATTAGAGTGGAGCAAATGGAAGCAAATGACTTTATGAGAAATCAAGATATTATCGAACAGATCCAAACAAGTGGAAAAAATAGAAGGCAATGTGAAATATCTCCTTGAAAAAACCACTGACCTGGAAAACAGATCCAGGAGAGACAACTTAAAAATTATTGGACTACCAGAAAGCCATGATCAAAAAAAGAACTTAGAAAGCATCCTTCAAGAAATTCTCAAGGAAAATTGCCCAGATATTCTAGAACCAGAGGCCAA
>CM053584.1:72900521-72971167 GCA_028627135.1 Pseudochirops cupreus
GTTATTTGCATTGTTACTAGATCTAGTCCCAGGATAAAAACACTTTTCCGCTAGAGAAACAGAAATTCCATTGTATTGAATTCCACTATGTATAGGGCACTATACAAGGCAATTCAGGTAATGAACAGAGAAGAAAGTTTCTTTGACCAAAATATTTCCTGCTTTATTTATTTTTTATTTTTTTAAGACTATGTTTTCCTATCTTACCCAGGCTAGAAATACAGGGGTTACTTACAGGACTCTCCCACTCTGATCAGCATAGTACCTTTGACCTTCTCTGCTTCCAGCTTGAGCCTCCTCACGCTCCGCCTCCCCCCTCTTTAGGCCCAACACTCCTAGTGAACATATCGTATATGAACTTAGTGCAGACTCCTGTTTGGCTTAGTCTGCCACAACCCAAGCTTAGGAGATCTTTCTGGCCTTACCACCTGGGGAACCTGGGATTACAGGTTTGTGCCACTATACCTCACTTCTTTGTTTTATGAAATATTGCTTGTTTCTTCCCATAATAGAGAAATAATATGAAACTGAATTGTGGAAGATAGATTGAAGTGGAGAGAGACTTGAGAAAAGAGACCACTTAAAAGGTTATTGCAATATCCAGTTAAGAATTAAGAAGGGTCTGAACCAAGGGAGTGATTAAAGAAGGGGACACATGAGAGATTTTGTGGAAGTAGAAATATGGCGATTGATTATGTGTCTTGGAAAGTGAGGAGACAAACTGATAATGTGGAGGTTACAAACCTGGGAGATTGGAAGAATGGTGGTCTCTTCGGTAGAAATTTGAAAGTTTGGCATAGGGCTGAAATTGTGGAGAAAAATGAGTTTTTAGATATGTTGAGTTTTGAAGTGTCTTGGGACTTCAGTTTTGAAATATTCCTTAGGCAATTGGGGATGATTAACTACAACTCAGAGAGACTCAGTACTGGGTACTTACATACGTACATACATACATACATACATACATACATACAGATGTATCTGTTGTATATAGATAATAAACCTGTGTAGCTGTTCATAATACCAAAAGAGTTTAGAGAGAAGAGAATAATTGGTCCCAAGGTAGAGCTTTGGGATATACCCACAATTAGAGGGCATGTTATGAGTGATAAGCCAGCAAAATAAACTGAGGATTGGTCTGGAAGGTAGAAAGAACCAAACTGGAGAGAGTGGTTAGTAGTTTCAAATATAGTAGAAAGATAAAGAAGGATGAGGACAGAGAAGACCATCTGATTTGACAAATTAGAGATCATTGGTAACTTTGGAAAGAGCAGTTTCAGCTGAGTATTGAGATTGGAAGCCAAATTGCAGAGTTGAGTGAAAGACGAAGAAGTAGAGGCATTGAGTTTAGAGCTTTTTCTAAGAGTTTGAGAAAGAGGGGGAGAAATATAAGGCAATAAACTGGGATGACAATCTAGTGAAAGTTTTTTTTTTTTAAGGATTAAGAATGTTTGAAGACAGGAAAAGAACTAGTAGGGAGATTGAAAATTTAGAGACTGAAAAGAAACGGGAGCAGTGCAGCAATCTGCTGGGGAAGATGGAAGATGGAAACAAGGGCATTTAGAGGGTTTGATCTTCTCAAGGAGAAGAACTGTGTTATCAAACTAGGGGAAAGGAGAAGAGAATAAGATGATATCAGGGTGTTTTGAGATGAAGAGATAGACAAAAAGCTTAAAAAGCCCAACAAATTTGGATTAGATGGCACAGTTTTTTTTATTTTTTTTAATATTTTATTTTATTTATTTTAGTTTACATCATTCATTTCCATGAGATTTTGAGTTACAAATTTTCTCCCCATCTTTCCCCTACTCCCCCCTCAAAACAGCCATCTCCTTCTTGTATGACCCCTCCCCCAATCTAATCTCTCCTATGTCCTCGCCCATCACTCCTCTAACTTTCTGATAGGGCAGGATGAATCTCCCTTCCACAGAGATGGCACAGTTTTCTTAGTAAAGAGGGCAGCGTGCTCAGCTGAGAAGGTAAGGCTAGGGAGAGATTTAAAGAGAAAACAAATATGAAATACTTTCTTTGGGGAGAGGAATAATCAAGTACCAAGAAATAAAAGTATTGCTGATGTAAGGGGCTTGGTCGAGGTTTTATAACAGATTTTTTTTAATACCTGATCAGTTTAGTTTTTGTGACTTTTTTAGCTCCCTTCAGCAGTACATGAATAGGCATAGGAAAGGCAGATGATGGGAGTAATCTGGGGTTGGAATTTATCAAGGAATGAGTTTCATTAAGACAGTGGGAGCATAGGATTCTATAGTGTAAGATAGTGTGGAGATAAACTAGAATTGTAGAGTCAAGATATTACACACACACACACACACACACACACACACACACGCAGAGTTCACTGCAGTTACTGAGGTAAGCATTTGTGTGGACACCGAGCTCATTCTGAAAAGATCATAAATTAAGAGTTAGGACAGCAGTTGCCTGTTGTAGCTCCTACATTTTAATGGGACAATACTCAATAGAAAGTTTTCAAGGTTTATGTAGGAAAGTAGAACAGCATTGTTACAGGAGTCACTACCTTGACTGTGGAATTGTCAACAAGCAATTTATTAAGCATCAACTAGCTGCCAAGCACAAGCACTTAGCTGAGCTCTGGGAATACAAAGAAAGGCAAACCCAGACCCTTTTCCCTAGCTCACAGTGTAATGGGAGAGATAACATACAAACAACTAAGTACAAAGAAGATATATGGGAAAAGTTGGAAATAATTGAGGCAAAGCAGTGGAAGGATTGGAATAGGCCTCTTGAGGAAGTGAGATTTTAAGTGGGACTTGAAGCCAAGGAAGCTTGGAGATGGAGATGATGAGGGAAAGAATGCCAGTCCTGGAACAAGCAGTGAAAATCCCTAGAATTGGGAGATGGGAGTGTTGTGAGGAACAGCAAACAGTGTTGTTATAGTAGAATATATGAAAGGGTGTCAGAAGGTGTCAAAAGACCAGAAAAGGAAGGGAGCAGGTTATGAAAGTCTTTGAATGACAGAGGATTTTATATTTGATTCCAGAGGTAATAGGTATGAGTTAAATGAATACAGGGGTGACTTGGTCAGGGCTTGTGCTTTAGGAAGATCAATTTGACCACTGAGTGAAGGATGACCTAGAGTGGGTGGCAGATGTGGGGTGGGGATACCCTGCAGGCTTTTGCACAGGTTCAGGTGTGAAGTGATGAGGGGGACTGTACCATAGTGGTTAATGTCAGAGGGAAACAAGGAGGCATGACGAAAAAAAGGAGTTGGAGATGTGAGTCTGGAGGCCAGGAGTGAAATTGGGGCTAGATAAGTAGATCTGAGAATCTTAATCACAAAGATAACCAGTTGAGTTCATGGGAGGTGATGATATTACGAAGCAAAATAATAGAAGAAAAAGAGAAGAGGGTCTGATAGGGTAGGGCCTTGAAAAAAACCCACCCTCACTTGAATGTGACCTGGATGAAGATTTAGCAAAGGAAAATGAGAAGGATCAGTCCCAACAAGTAGAATGAGAACCAGGAGAGAGCAATATGATGAAAACCTAGATCAAAGAGACTATCAAGGGGAAGAGGGCACTGGATGTCAGAGACTGCAGAGGTCAAGAAACATGAAGATGGAGGAAAAAGCCATTAGATTTGGCACCTAAGAGATCATTGGTAATTTTGGCTGGAGCAGTTTCAGTTGCAAAATGATGTCAGCAGACTCTAAAGAATTAATAAGAGAGTGAAAGAAAAGGAAGTAGAGGGTTATCAATTGTAGAGGGCCTTCTCAAGTTGGTTAGACACAGAACTGAGGAAAGCTGTGGGTCAATACCTACTGGGGATGGATAGATCAGATGAGGATTTTTTAGGGATGGAGAAGGCATGGTGTTTGTCGGTAATAGAGAAGCAGCTAATAGGCCGGAAGAGATTGAAGTGAGAGTGGGGATAATAGAAGGGTCAGTCTGCTGCAGAACATAGGGTGGAACTGAATATGAGGGAAAAGAGAACAGAGTGCTGTCCTAACCATTTCATCTCTTGTCTATATCTGTCATTTCTTTGGTTTATCTTCCTCAGACCAAACAAATGAGAGTCTATTCAGACAAGCTTTTAAAAAATTATTTTTCAAAATTTTAGTACATAGACTTAATACAAATAAGAAGACTGTTTTTTCTTACAGTTTTGGTACAAAGGCAGTTTTATTATAGTGCATATATGTCACGTCTCATGAATTCATATATCAAAGTACAGTGACAAGTAGATTAAACTATTATCTAAATAACACACTAATATATCCCCTTTGGGCAGATAGACTAGTTATCTTGAACAATACACTCCAGTTTAAGTGCTTAACGTCTGTATAAATCGATAAGTGAAGTGATTCTAAGTTTGTTAGATTTATCTAATTTGCTGTTTTATACTTAATGTTCATTTTATTTTTAGATTCCAATGGGTTGTACTGATTGTTCTCTCCCAATGATATGGGCTCAGAAGACAAACACAGCTGCTGATGTCTTCATTGTGTTCACTGATAATGAGACCTATTTTGGAAGTGTACATCCGGCTGTGGCTCTGAGGGATTACCGGATGGTAAATTGCATTTTGATATTTTGTCTTATAACGTAATCCTGAAATGTTAGTATATTCAAAGAAAAATGTATGACAGCATATAGTTTTGCTCAGTTATGTAGGAAAAAAACCCAGTGGTATTCTAGTGATTTTAGCTATGTCCTTAGGACTAGGCAGGTAAAAGAAAAATTATTGGACTGATAAATTTTTTTAAATGTTAGCCATTCTTTTATTTTTATTTTTATTTTTTATTTTTTGCTTTTTTGGAGAGGTAAGACAGGGCAGTTGGGGTTAAGTGATTTGCCCAAGGTCACATGGCTAGTAAGTGTTGTGTCTGAGGCCAGATTTGAACTCGGGTCTTCCTGACTCCAGGGCTGGTGCTCTATTCACAATGTTAACCATTCTTAAAACACATTACTAGTAACCCTTAGAACATGTATCTCTAAGAATAGAGAGAAAAGATTTATATGGAACTCAACTGGACTTATTTTAGTCATTTTTAAGATACTTGACAAATTCAAGTAGGATTTCTGAAATCTGTTTAAAGACTTGCATTAAACCAAAGCAACAAGTATAAATTTCACGGGTAGGTGGTGCAGTATTTAGAGCACTGGATCTGGGTCAGGAAGACTTGAGTTCATATGTAGCCTCAGACACTAGCTGTGTAGTCTTGGGCAGTACTCGAATGCTATTTCTCTCAAGTTTCCTCAGCTGTAAAATGGGGATCATAATACTATCTACCTGCCAGGGTTGTCAAGAGTGTCAGAGATATTTGTAAAGCACTAAACACAATGTCTGGCACGTACCAGGCACTTAATAAATGCTTATTCCAAATTCCTTGCCTCCTTCATTATTTAAAAGATAATTTAAATGTTTTATAAATAACTCATTTATTTGATAAAGAAAAACCCTTTTGTAACTTAACCTGTCGAAAAATTTTTTACTTATTTTCTTTTAATGCTAATTCAGAAGGAATTTTATAGATTGTCTAATTGAAATTCCTCAACTTACATGAAGAAAATGAAATGAAGACCAAGGAATTTAGTGAAATTCTGCTTTTGGATAAAGCATCAAGGCATTAAATAAGTGTATTTAAGTCTTAGAGTTAATCCTTTCTTTTTTCAAAGTTAAGCTAAAGCCGTAAGAGAATTTTTTTATTTCTAAATAAAGCAAGGTTAATATTGTAAACATAAAAAACTTAAGCCAAGATATTACAAGGGATATTTCCCACCACTGCATAATCAAAATTTTGGAATTTTGACATAATAAATATTTTCCACAAATATCTAACTCAGTGACTTATCAGAGGTTGGTAGATATAGAACTAGAAGGACCTTAGAGGCTTTATTAGGTCTATGACAGAGGAGTTTTAAAGTAGTTAAAATTTCATATGCTAACTGCATAGAAGTTAAATCCATATTTAAAATAATGAAAATTTTCATCTAATTTTACCCTGTGAATCTTTTTCTTTCTACAGAAAATGGATATTCCAGCTAAATTGATGGTTTGTGGAATGACCTCAAATGGTTTTACCATCGCAGACCCAGATGATAGAGGCATGTTGGATATGTGTGGCTTTGATACTGGAGCTCTGGATGTAATTCGAAACTTCACAATGGATGTGATTTAATCTTCTGGCACCAGCACTTCACTTCATGTCCGTTACTGGCAGTGGATTTTGCTACAAAGATCTAATTACCAGCTAAACTTAACTGAAAAATGACAAACATATCAGAAAATTACGCTTTTATACTTTTTTCAGAAGGAAAGTAAGAAACCTAAAATTACTTTGTCTACTATATGTCATTTAACCTGCTAATAAATTAAATTCAACCAATATTTTATAAAGCACCTACTACTAAACTCACTGTAGAAACTTTACCTCCAACTTCTACTTAGAAGGAAAAAAATTGCTTTCTTATGCATTCACCGAAGGATATTTTTGCTATAGAAAATCATTAATACTATTTATTAGGTGAGAGCCAAAAATGAAAGTGGTCCTGACATCATAGACTGTGTGCCAGCTTAAACAATTTGCCTAAGCTGTATTTAAAATTTCCTGTGTTCTCATTCAAAAAGGATAACTTTGATAACATTTCCATTGTTTGAATTCCAAATACTAAATATTCTCTCTGGGTGCACTAGACCATGTAACTGTGATGGAATTTTAAAAATGATCTGTAAAGTTTTCTACTTGGGGGTAGGGGAAATAAGGAACAGGGGATCATACCAAGAAATTTGAGAAAGTAATCAGCTACATCTGACCTACTGAAATAATGTGTGATCTTTATGATCACATTTTTAATAGTTTTCTTTCTTATAATAGAAATCACATTTAGCAATTTTTAATTAGCATTCATAGAATGCAAGCTAGGTAATCAGAAATAATAGGAAATTCTTTGATTAGCAGCTTTGTATAAGTTTATATTTTGATAAAAGATTGTCTTCTAGAGGAAAAACACAATGTTATTACTTGAGGTTATGAGAATATTGACATAAATTCACTACTTAAAAATAATTTAGTTAATCTTGACAATTCCAATAATAAAAATTAAACTATCTTAAAATTTAAATTAACCCTCAGAAATAAACATTTTTCTACTTTGAAAGTAGATATTTTAAATTAATTATGTTCTTAACTATTATTTTAACTAATTGCATATTAAATGAGTTTCGATTATCTACAATGTAAAACAACCACTAACTTCCTATTGCCAGTTATTCTTTCTGGTAACACTAAATTGTTTTCTGATCACAGAAAATTTTTGACAAAAGATGTCTATTAGTAACTTTCAAATACATTTTGCAAAGGACTTTGTGGCCAATCATTGTTTATGAATTAAAGCAATAGATTTGCTAACATCTTCAGGGAAATTTTTTAAAATTGAGTGTGGTTATTAAAATTTTTATTTAGTACACCAAAGTATACTAAAGAACAAATATACTCGATAGGAAATTTTCTTTAATCTTAACTACTGACGTTTTCAGCTTTATTGTTCATAATTTTCACATGATTATTCCAATAGTTGTCTCTCAACATTAAAACTTTAATTTTTCATTTATTATTTTTTTAAAATTAGTGTGCAAGAAGTAAAACTAGCCAATACAGATCTCAACTTTCCATTTGCTTAGCCATTAAAGATTTATATGTGTTTGGTGGGGTGAAACAGTGTTGTTACAATTTTTTTATATATATGTTTTTCCTACTTTTTAGAAAATGTTTTCAGAACAGTCATTTTAGAGCTGTGATAAAGCTGTTATTGCAACCATGATTTCAGATAGCCTGGTAGCACTTTCAAATTGCTTCCTGCATGAGTCACAGTGTAATTTCTTCCATACTTTAAGTATGTGTGATTCCATTGTTGTCAGTACCTTCTCCACCAAAGTAGATTACAG
Source organism: Pseudochirops cupreus (assembly GCA_028627135.1). Lineage (NCBI taxonomy): Eukaryota > Metazoa > Chordata > Mammalia > Diprotodontia > Pseudocheiridae > Pseudochirops > Pseudochirops cupreus. The sequence continues at coordinate 72,908,448 of CM053584.1, forward strand.
TCTGTCAGTTACTAGGCAGTGTTTGAGAGGTGCCCGTGGCTAAAAAATTTATATCCTTCCTGTAGCCAGCCTGACAGGGAGCCTTTCTTCACTCAGCTACAGTAGTCCTTGTACAGCGGTCTGTCACCAAGCACTTACTTCCTCAAGAGCTCTTCCAGCTCGGTGGAATCTGCCAGACTGCACTTCCTAGACTGTGGGAATATAGGCCGTATTTTTTAGTGAATCAAGCTGTTATCAGAAGCATCCTTTTCAGAATGCGTTGTTACTTCCTATACACTCTGACATCATAACCAAATTCCAAGATAAATTTCTGAAGTATTTGATTTTTTTTAGCCTTCTATCAGATTTTAAGTGATCACATGTTAATGTTTTTGATACCTAAAACCATCATACCATCCAGATAGAATTTAAAAAACATTTGATAGATGTATATAATTAGTTATTAAAATTATTTTTTGAGTACAACTCCCTAAGTTAAAAAGTTAGGAATACAGGATGACTACTCCTTATAGAAATGTTGAGATAAAGTGTAAAAGAAGAAACTAATTACAAATGTAAAATATTTCTTTTTTAGTGTTTATAAAGTCAACAATCCTTTATAAGTATCGTTAGGAATTAATATCGGAATCATTCAGAAAAATAATTTGTGACCTTGGGACATGTTAGCCTGATTTAGGATTATGGAGACCATGATGTAGATGATGGATTATTTCACTTTCTTTTTTTTTTAAAGAACCAGAGACATTATAGAAAACTTATGTAAGCTAATGTCTAAGGCTTTGGTTCTTTTTTGTTTCCCCCATTGACACAATAAAGTTCTTTTGGGCTGTAGAAACCATATCTATCACTTTGGTTAGTGTTTTAGGAGAATAGAGAAAGGGTGTGTGTGTGTGTGTGTGTGTGTGTGTGTGTGTGTGTGTGTGTGTGTGTGACTCCTAACAATTAACTCACAATTCATGTTGGCACAGTTTGGGAGTTGAATGTGTTTATGGGAGTAATAAGGTCCTGTTAACTTCTTACCTCACTGTAATATACTAAGGCACAAATACTTTGTGAATCATTTTTAGCTTTACTTCAGTTATGAGGAAAAAAGTTGCTTTTACAGTCTTTAATACATATTGCTATTATATCTTAATTCTCCATGAAAAGCAAACATAATCTTTCAGAATTGGAGTAGTGGTCTTGGAAAAATAGGGACAGGAAATTGATGGCCATCTAAAAGTATTTAAAGAACTATCATGTGGTAAAGGGATTGTGAGATTTGTGTTGCTTGGCCTCAGAGGGCAGAAACCTAGAAACACAGGAAAGTTGTAAAAAGACAAATTTAGGCTTGAGTAAGGAGTTCCTAAAACCTCTCCCAGAAGTGAAATATTCTACCTCAAGAGATAGTAGGACTCCACGCCACCCCCTCCCAATCCTACCTCTGCTTCCGCACTAAAAGTCTTCAAGCCCAGGCTGGATCACCACGTGTTATATATGTAGTAGATCATAATCTTGTTCAGATTGGAATTCTATTACACGGAGTCATATTGATAAAATTTAGTGCTGGAAGGGACCAGAGAGTTCGTCTAGGCCAACCCTTCCTCCCTATATACCTACCCCCAAAAAATGTACAGATGAAATAAATAAGTCCAGAGTGGTCAAGTGATTTGCCCTGTTGCATCACTGAGATAGTTTAATTATTTAACCAAAAGAATAAAAATTAGGTTTTTTTGCTAGTTCTGCCCTACAGGCTAAGTAGTGGGCAGGTCATGGCAATTCTTTTTTATTATTTTATTACAGATATTTAGGCATGTAATTTAGTATTTTTGATTTAGGGGTATTAGGTAATTTTGTTAACTATAGCTTTTGTTATATATCTCTGGCATCTCAACTGCTGCATGACTCAACCACTTTACAATTCAGTACCCCTCTATAGAAATGTAACTTGTATTGACAAATGGTTTGATCTTTGTCAAGCACTTTTGAGTCTTTGGGGAAAAAAAATCTATAGTATAAGTAACATTTTATTATTCAAAGACACTGTAAGTTTGTGATTCTCATTTAAAATATGTGGCCAGTGTACTTTGAAAACCACTTTACTTAAATAGGCATTTTTAAAAACAAAATATTTATCTAAATTATCTTGTGAGAAATAGAAGGTCAGAAAAGTTCTATACTGGCTAACAAGTCAATATTATGACAACTGCTGGGGATTGGGTGGAAGCGTGGAAATAAAATACCAAATCTACTCCAGTGGAATCAAAGACTCATCAGAATGTTGGGAAAGTTCATCAGAAAACATTTATTTGACCATTTGATTTTAAAATTTGCTCTTTAAACTGCAGATTATTTTAAGGGACTTTGTCATTTCATAACATAGTTTTTTGCCACGATAAGGAAAATTATGCAAAATTGAGGCGGAATTATAGAATGTGATCTTTTATCTTTGAATGATGCACCAGAATTTTTGAATAAAAGTTTAGGACCTGACACTGAATATAGAGATTAATATATTTGAAAATTAAAATTGTTCTCATCTGTGTTTGAATTTGAATTTAACTTAAATAAGTTAGAGCTATTAATCCACAAACATACCACTGTAGCTTAGCAAAGTAGTCAAAAGGCACTGTTTATCAATGTTTTTATATGACATACATTTGATAATTTCTGAGCATTGTAAATGTAAAAATGCAATAACAACAGTTTAAAAGATACAAATTTCAAAAAACAAGTTTAACCATATAAATCATAACCTTGTATTTTTTGTACATACTTCTAGTCTTAGGTAACTAATTTCCCCACCCTTCATCTTTTTTACCTCTTAGTGACACTCCGCTTTCTATCTTAATACCCTCTCTCTTATACTTAATTACCTCCCTCTTATAAAAAAAAAAAAACAAAAAGTAACATTTCCTTTTGGATATCTTTTCCAACCGTGCTCTAATAGGGTTATGCACAATTATAATGTAGTACATATGGATCAGAAAGAGTAAATTTTAATTTTAGTTTCCGTGCTTGTAGGACTATTCTTTTAAATGCCTTAAAAATGTAAGATTTTAATATTTAGTTTTATACTAGCAATATTTGAACAATGTGCAAATCTACTGGGAAAAAAACTGAACTAACATATCTTATCGCTGAAGCAGTTATGATAGTTCACCGCATAGAGTATTAATACTGCCCAAAACGTCTTAAGATCAAGTAATCTTTAAAAAAAAAAAAATTAGAGCCAATCCTATAAGAACATTACTCTGCCCTAGAAGTAGAATTACTTGAATAAGTTTTCTAAATAAATGGCATTTTAAAATTGTGTTCTCATTATTAGGGTCAATAAAAATCTGTGTAACATAATTTGTAGTTTTCTACTAGAAATCTCAGTAAGTCTGTTTATACACTACTTAGGACATAAGAAAATCACATAAGCAAATAACTTTTATTCAGTCTTCATACTTTACCAAGTACCAAATCGTTGGATTATCTTTCAGAAAAGACTGTCTTAATTATGGTGTGACTTTTTTTACATGGTAAACAGACAAGGGAACAAGGGCATTAGTTAACTCTACTTTCTGGATAAATATGTAATAAATTACTTTTTACTAAACACTAAAAATATTACATTGTATTAGGAGATTTATAAGTAGTAAAGAGAATATAAATTGTGGGAATTAAAGTTGGTAAATCTGTATAATTGACAGTTATGATCTAATTCTCTGTGAAATTGTTGAAGTTGTGTGGTTAGCAATATGTAAGCTATTGTTTCTGATACTCTAAAGCAGATAAATCTTTTCTTCTGCTTCCTTAGCTGTGGAGTTTCTGCTCCACTTAGAACCTACACCAAAATAAATTTTGTAACCAAACAAAAAAATACATTAAACCATATATTCTCTTGGTTGTTCTTTTAAAGGTCAGGGTAGTGGGGTCGATACTGATATACAAGGTCACACATAATTGTTGGAATATGCAAGTTAACTAATTCAAAGCCTTTATTAAAGTTTTTAAATGAAAACTTGTTAAGTTTATTCATTTATAAATGGGAACTATTTTGGAAACTCTATAGCCCCATAAAGAAACAAATTACAATTGATGTGTAGTATAATTATTATTGACAGACTTGTATATTTTTGTCACACTAAGTAGTCCTGAATAATGTACATAAAAATTAATGTGGTAACCTGAGTATACATGTACATGTCAGAATAGACACCTGAAGATCATTTGAGTTTCAGCTCTTCCACTACCTGTCTTCTGGTGTGAGGTCTAGATAATACAGAAACTATAATCTAGTTCTGCAAAAGTAATAGTTGTATGTTGTATAAGGTGTTGTTTTCCAAAATCTGTCAATTTTGCTGCTATTGTGTTTTGACAAGTTTATATAAAGTAAAATTAAAATATTTTTAGAGGAGTTAGAAGAGCCTTAAAGTGGAAATTTCAACTTTTACTGCCTTAAAGTGTCATGCTTCAGTACAAACAAGTAGACAGGATCTCAGTGTTACCATATACTGCCTTAAAAATGTTGAACTAATATTTCTGAGGTATAGAACTTCCAAGTTCTTTTACATTGAGGCCCTCTGGTTTTGTATAATGACTGGAAATTAAATTTAGAAACTTTATATTAGTTTAATTACCCTTTTGTCAGGCAAGCATGGGCACTTTAGTGTTTTGCATATACTATACTAGTCAAAACATGGGCATCTTCCCACCTCCAAATCCGGTCTGTGTAAAAACATTGTTCTCCTGGTGAAAAGGTCAAAGAGAAAAGTGATGAAAAAAGTCAGGAATATAGACAAGAATGATGATAAAAATTACTAGAATCTTTATTTGAGTTTTAGGAAATTTTAAATTTTAATAGTAAATATATTTTTATACAGTAATTTTGCATATTTTTGTCATCATATACCTGGGGTTTTTTTTCCCTTTCAAAAATCTCATTTTAGGAAGGTGTTTCATATTTATGTTGATAGAATATTCTTTTAACACATCTTGGAACCATTTGATGGTTTGATTTTTTTTTTTACTCCTTTATAAAATTCCAAATAACCTAAGCAGAATATTATGATTATTAGATGACCTATTAGAATCACACTGTCTTAACCTTGTGTAGGGGACATATCCTCTAGAACAGTGGTTCTCAATGCCACAACCCTTTAATACTCGTATGTGGGCGGACCCGCACAGATAGAGGAGCCATGTCTTGGTTCCTAAGATCATCGGAAATGTGTTTTCTGAAGGTCTTAGGCGACCCCTGTCACCCCTGTGAAAGGGTCGTTTGACCCCCAGGTTGAGAACTGCTGCTCTAGAAGCTTATTTGCAAGAACAGTGAATTTTAGAAAGCAGGTTAGTATGTTTGTTCCAAATTACTTGTATAAGTCAGCATATAAAAAGCATACATTCCACAAATATGATTCATAAAGAAACCTGTACTGGGAAATAAAAAGCAAAATAAAATTTAACAATTGCAATAAAAAGTCTAGGCCAATGTTCACTGTTTTTCAAAGTGGAAATAGTTTTTAATAGTAAAAGAAAAGTCAGCCATCCAAACTTAATAAAATTAAAGTACATGTATAGATTCTAAATTCTGTAATTTTTCCTAATTCTGCTTATTAATGCTTTATAAAATCTTTGTAGTTTCCTTTGTATATAACTTACCATGAATTGTCGTTTTTTTTTCAAGGAAATGTATATGTCTATTAATTGTGGTATTATGGAATAATCTTAAGATACTTTAGGGCTTTCACATCACCTCTCCTCTTAAGCCTTGATTGGATAAACATAACAATGAATGAAATCATTTTTCTTTAGAGACAAGGGCAAAAAAATTTAAACCTTTGTAAAATGCTAGTTGACTGCATTCTTGCTGTAGAACTTGATGAACAATGAATAAACTGCATATCCAATTGTCTTTTTACTTCTCATAAAATATTTGTAGTGCTTAGTAATTTAAGCAGATTTAAATTTGTTTTATAGAAAGGGTAACATGCCCTTGCATAGCAGTTCTTCATGTTAAGAAATTTGAACAGAGGCAGCTAGATGGCACAGTGAATAGAGTACTGACCTTGGAGTCAGGAGGATCTTAGTTCAAATTGAGCTTCAGACACTTAACACTTACTAGTTATATGGCCTTGGGCAAGTCACTTAACCCCAATTGCCCTGCATTCCCCTATCCAGGGAAAAAAACAAAAAATAAAAAAAAATTTGAACTGATTACACACCAAAGTTAATATTTAATAACTTTATAAAACCCCATCTTGGAATTCCACTGGAAAATGTGGCTTGGGACACCTTTTCACTGTGCAATAATGACTATCCAAGGGACAGAAAATGTGTGTAATACATAATGAAAATGCAATTATTAACACAGGTATATGACAGCATGATCTCTAAAGACAAAGGAGCTAAAATATAGATTTCTCTGAGGAAAAGAAATGTTTATTCTCAGGTTGTTTTAAACAAGCATAAATTGTTATTTGTGGGCAAATAACATTTTGGGGTTTGTGACCAACTAAGTTTTCTTCGAGTTTATGGTAATGCAACTGAACCATGGAACCAGAGACTAGACTCTAAAACACTTAACCCTTTCAATTCTGCAATTTCCATTCAGGGGCTCGTGACACTAATTATTGAATGCCTGCTTCATTTTAAATGCATACACACATAAAACACAAACACACCCACACCCACACCCACCCCTTTACTTCCCATCCACCCTGCGTATATTGCATGCCCACACTTCCCCTCTTCCCTGCTTTGCAGCTGTCATCAAGACACCCTCTGCTACTAGAAAGGGTGTGTAAGTGTACTCCAGCTCAATATTCCTATCTACCCATTAAGCCACACGTGGGCTTTTTTTTTTTTTTACCCCTGGTAAGCTCTTCTTCTATTTTTCTATCTCAGTGCTTAGCACTATTCTGCACAACTTGGCCAACAGTAAGCAATTAAGTACTTTTAAATTCATTTAACAAACAATAATACTCAGATTCAGGCCAGTTTAATTCCTTTAGGAATCTGTCGCTATAGTTCTACGTTTTAGTTACAATATTATGAAAAGGGAAGAAACTAAAACTGCAATTTTCTTTATGAATAATCAGTGTCCCACATAAAACATTAAAACTATCAAAGGAATTACAACCATAAATTTTAATTTTGAATTCATGTGACTCAAAACATTTTCCCCAACATGCAAACGTGACAATGTGGTAGGGTGGCTTAGCTGTGCCATTGGTCTCCTAATAGAAATCCCACAATGTAGGTTTAAATCCCACCTCCAAAATGTAGCTGTGTGACCATAAACAATCATTTTATTTCCCTGCCCCTTAGTTTCCTCATTTCTAAAACAGGTTATATTTGCACTACTATATCATAACCTCACGGTCTTGTGAGATATCACCTTACATAAATGTCAATTATTCAACACATTTCCATTACTGTTCCTAGACTTTATTATTAAAACTTTGTATTGGCAATACTTTCCTCTTTTCTCAGAAGATTAATGCTTCACTTCTCCCCTGCAACTTTCCCAACTAACATAGTTTAGGTAAAAACACAGAAAATGTACTAATAATACAACGAATGAAACATCATTTTTTGGAAGAATAATGTATTTCCTAAGCTTCACCTCTTACAACACAAAAATTAAGATTATAATGGAATAAGGTCTTGTATGATGCAAAAAAAAACCAAACCAGTGACCCTGGAAACTTGAGTAATAATAATATCAAATAGCGGGGTGAGCTTAAGCAAATCATATTAGCTGCTTGATGCCTCAATAAAGGACCTGGAAGAGACTTCTGGGGTTTCAACTCTAAAATTTTGATAAAATGAATTTAAAAGATTTCATAACTATAAGGTATTGATGCTATAGTACGCCTTACCCCCAACACAACTAACATTCTCTTTCTCTCTCTCTCATATGGGAGTCAAACAAAACAGCAGCAGAGAGAAATAGCAGTCTTGCTTAAGGTTCATGTAGACCCAGGGATCCTTAACCTTTTTTGTTTCATGGACCTTTGGCAGTCTAGTGAAACCTGTAGACCCTTCTCAGAATGTTTTTTTTAAATTTATAATTGGAGGAAATGTTGAATTTTTGTTAGAGGATTTTTTCATCCACGTGCACCGACCCTGCCACCCTGAAATCTATGAAGAGATCTGTGGACCCTAGGTTAAGAAGACTCCCTTATTAATCTGTAAGGCAAAGTTGCAATTAAATGCAAGTTCAGCAATAAATGTTTCCAAAGTCAACTCTTCTTATAAAATGGGCTAACCCATGTAGGGAGCACTGAGACCCACCATAGGCTGACCTGATATAGGTTGATTATATGAAAATAACACTGAAATTAACAGCTGCTCTTATTCCTGCTCTAAGAGTTCAAATGTTAAGAGATTTTCTTCAAATTACATGAATATTGGAAAATATAAAACTAGGTTAGCTTTTTAAAGAAATTTAGGGTTTTCAATGGCATAGAACAAAATCCCTCATCCATATTTAGTAATAATAGCAAAAGCTGTGGTTATTAAATGTTTTTCCTGGATATCTAGAGTTCTTAGTATCTTGAATCTTTCATAGTTAAGTGCTTTCTCATCTTCCAATTATCATATGCAAATATGCATTATTTCTCCAGTAAACTATAAGATCCTTGAAAAGAAGGCCTGTTTCATTTTTTGTTTTTGTACCTCCAACATCTAGCATACCATGTTCCATGTAACAGATCTTAATAAATGCTTGTTGGACTGGATTATAAAGTTCAAAGAGTCTCAGTGTTTTCTGTGCAGTGCATATAAATTTGAAGGGGAAAGAAAAACTTGCTACAAAAATCTTGATTACTCTGAGCAGGACTTTTTAAATGGAATATTAATCAGAGATAAATTAGTTACATTCTTCTACCACAGAAGCCTGTATATTTTTCTGTTAAGGTGTTTTCTTCCTCTGGATTCTCAACCATTCTAATATAAACATGTGTAGCCAACTCTTCTCTAGACATCACATGACCTAAAATAGTACCCTACTCTGCACAAAGCAAACATTCAGTAAACTGGTACTAATGATATAAGAGACTGGAGAAGAACTTGATAAAATAGGAAGTGATTAAGACACACTTTTCCTTATTTATGTTGTAAGCTCATTTCTTCTTGCATTTCAAATCTGAGTTAAGGGGGTGGTTTAGCTAAAATATTTATTAATCAGCTCTGGGTTACTAGTTTGGATTTGGGATATATACCAATAGCATACATTGATAAAATTTTTCACTGAAATTTCCATCCACTGCAAGAATCTTCTTTACAACATACCAGATAGATTGTAATGCAACCTCTGTCTAAACATTTTTCACGATGGGAAATATACTACTACCTCTTCACAAAATAGCCCATTCTATTTTGGATCAGTTCTAATCGTTAACAAAGTTCTTAACCTTTTAACACACCAAAAGCAATATCCCTATAATGTCTACCAGTTAGTTGTAGTACTGCAATCTGGAATAATAGTCAATCAAGTCAATAAAGAAGGATTAATTTATTTTCTTTAAGATTGATTCCCATTCTATTTTCCCTAACATTACATAAAGGCTGGATAGTAGATGACTGACATCCAAACCTTGACTGGAAAACATTAACAGAAAGTAGGGTATCAAATCCACAGACTGCAAATCCCTAATCCTAACCCTTAACTTTCAATTTTCTCATAACAGTTCTAACAATATCTTAATATTTTCTAAGAAAAGTTGTATTCCATCACTGTGTGGTTTCACTGCTTAACTACAAAATTAAGAATACAAAGTATCAGTTTCCACGTTGCCAAAAAAGTTAGCCTAGCCTTAAAGTGCTATAGGAATAAGAATATTTAGTAGGTTTCCACAGGTCTTTATTGTTCATCATTTCATAGGCCATTCTTTGAGAAAGATTTCACATTTTCAAAGAATTTTTTAAATGTTCTATAAGCAAAATGACTAAAATGCTGACATTCGCCAGCACAGCCAAGGCAGTCTACATTACTGTCTGAAATTCTTTAAATAACACTGATGAACTAATGGAAGCAGCTTGCCTTCTCTGTGAAGCCTATGGGTATCAGTTGCTCCTCCAATAAAAGTCCCATTGACAAAAATTCTTGGAACCTGTTATGTATACAGAAAATAGGTTAATTATTTTATCTTTTTGCAGTAATATATACATAATACTGCCTAATTAATACACTAAAAATATAACATTTAATCATAATATATATAAATACAGTTCTTGCACATTATAAAGACTTCCATATGCATATAGATGCAAAAAAACACAAACATATATATCTCTACACATAGGATCATAAACTTAAAGCTGGAAGGGTCCTTAGAAATCATCTAGTCTTTTTTTAAAAATAATTTATTTTTCCAGTTACATGTAAAAACAATTTTTAATATATATTTTTAAAAATTTTTAATTTCCAAATTCTCTCCATCTCCTCCCCATTGAGAAAGCAAGCAATTTGATATAGGTTATACATGTGAAGTCATGCAAAACAAAAGAAATCACGTAGTCTAACAATCTCATTTTACAGATAAGGAAAATGAGGCTCAGAGAGGTAAACTGAATTCTCACAGCTCATATAGCTAGTAAAAGACAGCTGAATTTAAACCTAGGACATCAAGATCTAGACCAACTTTAAAGCCATCCCCTTTCATGAAACTTTCTCTTACCCCCTCCTAGTCAGTAATAGTCTTTCCTCTCAGATGCTTATTTTGGACCCCTCTAATGCAGCTAGGTGGCATAGTAAATAGCAGTGGGCTTGTGTGTTGGTAAGACTTAAGTTTAAATCCTATACTTCAGCCACTTGCTGAGTGACCCTGTGCAAGTCACATACCCTTCGTCTGCCTCCATTTCCTTTTCTGTACAAATGGAGATAATAGCACCAACCTCTTATTGCAGAGCAAATGAGAAAACAAAAAAGTAAAGTGCTTTGCAAACTTAAAAGTACCATATGAATTCTATTACGATTATTTAGCATGTAATCCTGTGTTTTACAGTTTGAAAAGAATGTATATATAAATATATGTTATGTTTTATATACACACATGCAAAGCCTCTACAATCCGATTCAACCTACCTTTATGGTTTTCTCTCAAAACTCTGCTCATACATATTATACTACAACCAAACTAAATTATTTGTCCTGATAATTCCCTACACTTGGCTACTTCTATGCCTACTCTCTCCTCTTTCTGGAATGCCCCAATTTCAAACTCAACAACACCCCTCAAATTTCCACAGCTTGGTTTGATGTCTTGACTCTCACAGCACCGAGTACCTTTTTTATGGCACTTACCTCTTCTATATCACATTTTAGAGTTTTCTGTACACTTTTCCCTTTTCTAATAGACTAAAAAGCTCATTGAGAGCAGGAGCAAAATCTTATTCATCTTTGTATCCTTTATAGCACCTAGCATAATTCTTCAAACAAACCAGATCTTCAAAAAGCATATGACTGAATTGATACCTATTTCGTAGTTAAATAGTCTTAGAAATCTCTAAGTTTCTGAGATTAAAACAGCTGAAAAAGTGGTTAAGCCTTCCATTACTGTAAATTATATAAATTCAACTGTATCAGTTGAATGGGAAAAAAAAAAAACCTAAACGGGATAGAAAAATTCAATTAGAAGGGAAACATCAAGTTTTCAGTGATAGGTTCAATGGCAAGCAAAACTGTCCAAAAAAACTAACAGAATAAATTACAAAGAGGTTAGTGTCCATGTAAACACTTATTGAAGAATTACTCTTGTGAGATTTTAAAAGGTTAACACAAAGATCTGTGCTTGCTAAGAAAAAAACTTCTGATGCATAATCCTCGCCCTTTCACCAAAGAAAGAGGGACAGAAGAAAAATCTATTCATTAAATTAATTGTGTGGCTTCCCAGTTTTGTCTTCTAGTTTTAGCATCCAAAGGGTTGACTCAGGAAAGTGCCACTGACTTTACTTAAGGACCTAGGCCTCCTCCAATTCTGTGTAACCACAAACTCAACTCAAATGCTTGCAGGGGACTTGCCATAGCTCAGGTACTATGTTAGGTGCTGAAGGAGATACAAAGATAACTTTGGTATAGTCTTTATTTTCCAGGTAGATTATAATGAAGTTGAGGAAGATGAACTATGTACATACAACTATAATACAAAGTAGAATATTCTAAGAGAAGCACAAATGAAATACTAAAAAAAAAGTTCATACTTTAAAAATAGGGAATCTAAAGAATTTACTCACAGTTCTTGCACCAGTCATTTTGTGAAGGGCATCCTGAAACTGGCTTCCATATTTATGCATATCCAATTCCACTGCGGTATATTTTATATCCATGTCATTGAAAAGCTTTTTTGCCATTGTGCAATAAGAACAGGATGTTTTTGAGAAGATCACTACACAATTATGTGAAATTGTTTCCTATAAAGAAGTGTATAATTTTATTCTAGTTACTTTTTGTACTCAAAGTGACTTTTAAAAGGAGGTCTAGGCATTTTAATGGCACTAATAATCAAAGAGGTGCAAATTAAAATTAAAACAATCATAATATCCCATCTTATACTCATCGAACTGGCTAAAAATAATTTAAAATAACAAAAAGTGCTTGAAGGGGTGAGAGACAGGTTGTCCTCTATTACTAAAGGAGATGCAAACTTGCTTTTTCTAAGACAGAAATTAGTCAATTCACAATTAAAAGTTACAAAAATAAATCACACCCTTTAACCTAATAATTCTAATGTCAGGAATCTACTCTAAAAGTTGTTGTGAAAACAAATAAACATAAAAATTATCTGTCCAAAAATTTTCAAGTCAGTCAAGAAGCATTTATTAAGCACCCTGCTATATATGCCAGTTCCTTTGCTACAGGCTGGGGATACAAAGAAAGAGGAAAAAAAATCACTGATCTCAAGGAGCTCATCATCAATTAGAAGGAAACAACATACAAACAACCACACACAAAAAGATACAGACAAAATAAATTAGAGATACTCTCAGAAGGAAAATACTAAAATTAATGAAACTCATGGAAAGAAATGGAATAGCTGAGCGGTGAAGCCAGGAGGCAAAAGTGAAGAGGGTGGTAAAAATTCCAGAGATGAGGGGCAGACAGGAAAAATGCACAGGGTCAAGAGCCATAGTGCCTTGCTTAAGGAGTAACAAGGAAGCCAGAGTCACTGGATCATAGAGGATACAGAAGGGAATACAGCTTAAGAATCAGGTTATGAAGAGCTTTAAAAGGTAAAGTGAGACATTAGGAAGCCACTGGAGTTTAATGAAAAGGGGAGCAACATAGGCAGACCTACATTTTAGGAAGATCAGTTTGACAGCTGAACAGCTATTATAATTGTTAAAACTAACCTAAAGGTCCATTTATAGAAGTAATGTTCAATAATAGAGAATGGTTAAATAAATTAGAGTACATTAACATAATGAAATAGTAAAATTAATCAGTAAACATTTGTCATATGCCTACTTACCTTGTGCTAGGCAATGGGACTATAAAGGCAGGGCTATAACAGGCCTTGCCTTTAAGAAATTTACACTCTACCAAAGACAAATATCTTCAAATATGCATACTTAAATTAACTGAGGGTAAATTATTAGAGGAGTTACAAGCAGCTAAGGAGAAATCAAGAAAGGCTTCATGCAGGAGGGAGTGAGTTGTGATAAAAACTAGAAATTCTAAGACAAGTGAAAGAGAGTGAATTCCAGAGCAGAGGGATAATCTGTGCAAAGGCATGCAAGGAAATGGAGTGTCATGTGAAGCACAGAAAGCCAGTTTAGCCAAACCAAAGAGTAAATGAAAGAGAATAATTTATACTGAAGAAGAGAAGATTTAAAGCAAGTAGACACCAATGAGGACACTAGGCAAGAGGTGATGAGGGCTCCAGCTAGGGTGCTGACTGACTGTACATAGTACAGAAGAGTACTAGATTTGGACTCAGAGAACCTGGGTTCAAATCCTGGCCCTTCCACTACCTGTGATCCCGGGCAAGTCACTTAACTTCTCTATACCTCAGTTCCCTCATCTGCAAAGTCAGAGAGATGGGGTAGATGATCTATTAGGTCCTTTTTAACTTTAAATTTGTCTTCTTCCATAAATTGTAACACTTATTTTCAGTCTCTCCCTGTTTACTGCCTATAAACTACCTCATCCTGAAAAACCCTTCACTTGATCCTGTCATCCCCCATAACTATTTCTTCTGCCATTTGTGGTTAAACTCCTTAAAAAGATCATCTATGATAGGTGCCTCCACTTTCTCTCCTCTCACTCTCCTTTTAATCCCTTACAATCTCGCTTCCAACTTTACTCCACTGAAAGTGCTCTCTCCAATGTTACTAATGACTTTTTAGTTGCCAAATCCAATGGTCTTTTGTCAATCCTCATTCTCCTCAATCTCTCTTCAACCTCAGACCATGTAGATTACTCTTTCCTCCTTAATACTCTCTTCTCTCTAGGTTTTCAGGACACCATTTTCTCCTGGTGCTCATCCTACATATCTGACCATTCCTCAATGTCCGTTGCTGAACATCTAGATCATGCCTGCTAACCATGGATATCTCCTCAGAGTTCTATCCTGGGTCCACTTCTCTTCTCCCTCTATATAATTTCACTTGGTGATCTCATCAACTCCCATGAATTTAATTATAATCTCTATGCTGATGAGTCTCAAATCTATATTGTCCTAATCTCTCTGGTGAATTCCAGTCTCAAATTTCCAACTGCCTAACGGTATGTCCAGCAGACTAGGGCTTCTTAAACTTTTTCCACTCGGGACCCCTTTAGGCATTTCAGCAGCGTTCTTATTGTTGCATAGGCTGAGGGCACATAAGCAGTGCAAAATGTTCTTGTTTTGTTGAGAACCAAGGTTGCATTGAAGTTGCGTGGGCAAGTGCTTCCAGAAACACCTCAGATACATTACCCATTTGATTTTTAATTAATTTTTGGTCATTACACATTAAAAAAACTTTTACTGTAGCCAAATTTTTCTCAACCCATATGGGGGTCACAATCCATAGTTTAAGAAGTGTTACAGCAGTGTTTCACAGATAAAACACAGGAGGCACTGAAGGTCTTGGGACTTCAGCCTCTAACAGGTTCACTCTTGATCTGGTCAGACAGACACCTTTGGAGAAGTTAATAATCAGCTTTATTCTAGTCTAGTCTTCTCCAAGGAAGTTGCTCCTACAGCATTCCCTAATCACCTTTCTCAAAGGGGCTGGCGAGAAGCAGAGGGGTAACCACCCCCACATCTCAATGGGGTCAATTGAGACAGGCATGGCTTGTGCTCTCCTCTAAATCCCCTCAAGCCTTGATTGGGGCCAGTCAAGGCATACACACAGATTTCCCTATGGGTTCCTTCCCTGTGATCTCCCCACTCACTGACCAGTGCCCACTTGCTTTACAGGGCAACAGACAAAGAAGGCATGTTGCCAACAATGGCCTCACAGGTTAACTTTAGCAATATCATCATTCAGCATAAGTGTAGTAAATATCAATTATGTCACCCCCATATCTCACAGCACAGCCTCAGCAGGATTGTCTGTCACTATGATTCTAGGAATTACTATCTAGGATCCTTGGGGCTATTCTGGGAGTTATTATCTAACACCTGGAAAGTAGACATTGCCATGGCCATGGATCCTGAGAAACTAAATTAGAAAGGATAACAAAATCCTCCTCATATACAAGTAGACATCTTAAACTCTCTATATCTAAAACAGAACTCATTATCTTTTCCCCTAAACCCTCCCACCTCATCTTCACTTTACTGCAGAAGACAACACCTCCCAGATCTTTAGGTTTGAAATTTAGGAGTCATTCTAGATTTTCACTATCGCTCACCACACTCCTCTCTGCCCACAGCTAATCTGTTACAAAGGTCTGTCAATGTCACCTTTGCATCATCTCTCCAGTATGCCCTCTTCTCTCCTCTGACACTGCCACCACTCTAAGTGTTGGCCCTCTTCGCCTCGTGGTTGGACTACTGCAATTGCCTACTGGTAGGTTTGCCTGCCTCTCCCATTTCCAATCTGTCCTCCATTCAGTCACTAAAGTAATTTTCCTAAAGTCCAAACCTGACTATGTCATTTCTCTACTCAATAAACTTCAGTGGCTATATTGCCTTCAAGATCAAATATAAAATGCTCTGTTTGGCGTTCAAAGTCCTTCCTAACTTAGCCCCCTCTTTCTTATATTTCAAGTATTTTTACACCTTGGACCCTGCCACATACTCTTTAATCAAGTAACACTGGCCTCCTGGCTGTTCCATATATAAGATACTTCATCTCTCAGCTCTGGGCATTTTCTGTCCCCCATCCCTGGAATGCTGTCCTTCCTCAACTTCGCCACCTGACTTCCTTTAAGTCCCAACCAACTCACCTGCTACAGGAAGCTTTCCCAACCCCTAATTCCAGGGCCTTCCCTCTGTTAATTATTTTCTATTTATCCTGTATATCATTGCTTTGTATATACTTGTTTGCATGCAGTTTCCCTCCTTAGGTTGTAAGTTCCTCGAGGGCAGAGACTATCTTTTGCCTCTTTTTGGATCCCCAGAGCACAGTGCCTGGCACATAGTAAGCACTTAATAAATGTTTTAATTGATTGATTGCTAAAACAAGACTTGGAAACTAACTAGATATGTGGGGAGGGGTGAGAGAGGAATCAAGTAGGCCTCAAGGTTACAAATACTGGTGACTGGAAGGACAATGATGCTGTAAACAGAATGGGGGGTGCAATGTAAATAAGACCTATGAGTCTAGGGATACAAAGAAATCCAAAAAGACTTTTAAAAAATAAAGTAAATAAAAAAAGCAGAACCAGAACTATGTAACACTAACTCTGACAATATAAGAGGAGAAATAAATGATAATGAATGTAAAAAGAATCATGATAAGAATTTTAGAGGAGGTACCTAAAAAATTACATTTTATGTGTTAAAATAACAAAGTTTAATTAGAACTGTTGATAACAGAGTTTAATTAGTACAGCATTGTTTATAATTTTTTTTTTAACCTGGAAGTGGTCTGTAAATTCAGTATGAATTAACAATGTCGTACAGTAGCCAAAAAGTATAACAAGATCTTATGTTTCATTAACAGATGCAAAGTAGCTAGAACAAGTTAGAAAACAACTCCCATTGTAATCTGTGCAATTAGAGCAAATCTGTCTTACTATATTCAGATTTGAGTGCTACAGTTTGGGAAATAGATTTAACAAATTGTAAACACATCCAGAGGAGAACTATGATCAGTTAATCAGCAAGCATTTATTAAGTACCTACTATATATCAGGGATTGTTCAAGGCACTGAAGATATAAAGATGAAAATGAAACAATCACTTCCCTTGGGGGCAAGGTAATAACACGTGTGCACATGTATCTATGTGTGCATGTAAGTATGTATGTCAGTGAAAACTGCAAAAAAGGTAACTGTAAAAAAAAGGCTTTATGAAAATGGTGGCATTTCAGCTTTGAAGAAAACAAGGAATTTTAAGAGGCAGAGTTGAGGAGGAAGTATATCTTATATACTATGAGACCTGGGGAACACTAAAGTGCAAAAAAGCATCAATGGACAAAAAGCCAGTGAGAAGGCAGTGCCTGTCTCACTGCACTACAAATGTACATGAAGGAGAGTAATGTTTAATAAGGCGTAAAGGTAAGTCTTGGCAAGATTGAGAGGGTCTTTAAAAGCCTGGGGAGTTTATATTTTAAGGCAGTAAAAAGTCACTGGAGATT
Source organism: Pseudochirops cupreus (assembly GCA_028627135.1). Lineage (NCBI taxonomy): Eukaryota > Metazoa > Chordata > Mammalia > Diprotodontia > Pseudocheiridae > Pseudochirops > Pseudochirops cupreus. Next base: position 72,926,151 of record CM053584.1, read on the forward strand.
CTGGAGAAGGAGAGTGATTTAGTCACAAATGGGCTTTAGGAAAATCCCTCTGGCAGCTATCTGGAGAATGGACTGGAGTAGGAGGACACATGAGACAGTCCAAATAAGAGGCTGTTGCAATCATCTAAGGCAAGAAATAAATTCAGTCCTGAACTAGGGTGGAGCACATGTAAGGGAAAAAAAGAGGGCAGTGGGAAGGACACTAGGAAGGTGGAAATAGCAAGATTTGGTAACTGATTGGATCTGTAGGATCAGGGAGGAGTGGAGGATAATGCTGAGGTTGTAAAACTGCATGTAAAACTAGTTATACAGTGGTTCCCTCAACAGAAATAGGGAACTTTAGAAGAGTGGTGGGTTGTAGGAAGGGAGTAGAGGGAGGGGGGGAGGTAAGAGTGATGAAGATGAGAGAAGAAAAGTTCTATTATATACATATTGCATTTGAGATGCTTCTAGGACATTCAGTTTTGTAATATTCCAATAAGCACTTAGGAGATATGTGGGTGGAGATCAGGAAAGACAACAGGGATGATCCGAGTCATATGCACAGAGGTCATAATTAAACCAGTGCAATTTAAGGAGGATGCCAGGTGGAGAGAGAAGAGGAGAACCCAAGAAATAGCCTTGGGTTAAACCCACAATTAGGGGGTGTGATATGGATGGATGAGCAAAGGAGATTGAGAAGTAGCAAACAGGTGAGAGAATGGAAAAAGAGAAGTTTCATAAAACCCCAGGAAAAGTATCCAGGAGGAAAGAACAATGTCAAATGTTGCCAAAAAGTCAAGAAACTGGAAAAAAATGTTATCAGACTTAGCAATTAAAAGATCATTGTTTATGATCATAGAATGGTAAGAGTACTAGAGACCATGTCATGAGGTACAGCTTAAGGAACTAATTTTTGATTTGAAGAAAATTATACTTGGCAGAGACAGTATATGATGGCTGTCTAAAAATATTTGAAGGACTATCATGTGGAAAAGGTAATAATAATAATAAACACTTACATATTGTTTTAAAGTTTGTAAAGTGCTTTACATATATTATCTCATTTGATTTTCACCACCACCCTATGAGGATGGATACTATTATTACTCTTATTTTACAGATGAGGAAATTGAGGCTGGGAAAAGTTAAGTGACTTGCCCAGGGTCACACAGCTCCCCTTGCCTCATGTCTGAGGCAAAATTTTAACTCAAGGCTTCCTGACTTCAAGTACAGCTTTTTATCCACAAACGGGTTCTGCTTCCCTCCAGTGTTAGGGGGAAATTGCAGAAGGGCAGATTTCAGTTTATTATAAGGAAAAACTTCTGAACAAATAAAAGTTTCTCAAGGGATGAATGAGTTACCCTGGGAGGAACTAAATCTATCATCAAAGGTCTTTAAGTGGAACCTTGGTAAGAATTTCATCTCAGGTAGAGGGTAAACTATATAATTTCTGATGTTCTTTCTAAGTTTCATCTGCTAGGATTCAATTTTTTTATATAAGCATTAACATTAGCACATCTCTTAAGATGATTATAACTCATAATAAGTCACTTTTAGTACATTAATGGAATAAAGGAAGAGAAAAATAGAAGGCAGATTTTACTGAGCTAACTGGGTAACAAGCTGAAAAAGATAAGAGAAAAAAGGAAGGAGGCTAAAAAGGTTATGTGTAAGGGGAAAGAGAGTGAAGAAAAGAGGACAGGAGAGGAAAGAGGCAAAAATGGTACTGCACAATCGAAAACAGAAGAAAGGAGACTACATTGAAGAGGTACCAGGTTAATTAAGCTCCCTACATTAACACCTAGATAGAGTCAATGGCACAGCTTTGTAGCTGTCCAAAGTGACCTCAAGATTGGTCATTGGGCAGAAGCAACATTTACCAAGCCACCTAAATGGATAGGATATTAGTAAACTAGATTTCTACTTACTTGAGGCCTAGAACTCATTAGTCCCAAAAATTACATATCCTTCATAGATTTTTTTAAAAGAACAGATTTTAAAATATTACTGAATTGGCAAATACTTTGCTGAACTACCAATGACATAAAGTAAAATACTGAGTAAATCCACCAAATCAATTAAGATTACAGAATTCCTTTTTCATAATCAAAAAAACTGATGCTGAACTGTACTCACCTGTATCTGATTTATAGGAGCAATTTCTGGTTTATCCATGGAAGAGGATGTTCTGTTCCCCATCCTAAAGGGGGGAAAATTAAAATTATACAACTATGTGTATTCTACATTTTAAGGATAACAAATGACATATGTCATTTTAAGAGAGAAAGCATAAAAATATAAGTTACAAAACAGATAAATTAGGTGACGGCCATTCACATCAGAAAAAAGATCATTGGCTTAAAGCAATTATTGAAGAGTTCCTTTGAATAGTACATTTCCCACCTCTAACTCTTCCAGCACGTTTAATGATCAGTTTAATATTCAACTTCAGGAATTTACTGTGCAAAGTATGACATACCCAGATTCCAGTAAACCACAATTCCATTGAGATTAATCAATAAAATACATGTCCATATCAATTTAAGTTCAGTAAACCTGCTCCTATCCTAAAAATCACTTTTCCTATATTACCAGAAGTTTAGCAGTTGAAAACTGAATTCTCAAAGGAAGGTTTTTACAGACAAATTCCCCCCTTTTCTCTTTTTGTAGAAGAGGTTTTAAAATACTGTGGGAAAAGGATGACTGTATTGAGCCTGCAAAGTACAGCATACTCTGAATTTGAATGAAAGAGGAGCTAGGTATGCTCTTATTCCTGATCCAATACTTCTACTGCAACACTACATGGAATGCCCTCTATCTGCAGCAATCATTTCAACAAAGAAATTTTAAAAACAATCTTGCTAATTCTGATAGATTCCTTCAAGAGCCTAACATTGAAGCATCAAGGTTTTTAAATTTGACAATTGAGTCTAAGAACTGGGACCCTTCTCCGACAGTCACCCAGTCACCCAGTCACTGCTTTCAAATCTCTAGTGAAAGTGAATCTACTTTCTCAGCAACCAGTGATAATTTATTCCATTGCTGGACAGTTCCAGTTTTTGAGAAAGATCTTTATAAAGTTTAACTGACATCTTTCTGTCTTCAATTTCCATCAATATTGGCCCAGTGCTGACCTCTGGAACAATACACAACAGATCTATTTCCTCCTCTAAGTGATAGTCCTTTAAACATTTGAAATTAGGTAAAATGTCTCTCCTTCCCAAACTATACACACATCCCGAATTCTTTCAACTATTATTTATTGTCACTTTGCAAGTCTGAGATCACCATTTTGTTGTGCTACTCTAGAAAACTATTTATAAAAAAAAATTTAAATTTAAAAAAGGGTACCCACATTGTGGCAATATTACAGATGCAGTCTGACCAGCTCTACATAGTTACATTATGACTCTCTGATAATCTAAACACTATATTTTTCTTAATACCTTTTTCTTTCTTTTGTTAAATAGATACACTGTAGTCCAAAAGCATATGAAGCATTACGTCAACTAAAACATCAGACCCTTTTAAAATATATTAATATTGGGGTAGTATCTTTCCTTTCTGTGCTTGTGCAACTGATTTTTACACATAAACCAGGACTTCATATTTACATCTGTTAAATTTTATATCCACAAAAGTTCTTGTGGTATGGACATAAATGTTTTTGAAGACTGTATCTTGAAGAGATCAATGGAAAAGACCACTATGCAGAGGTTTATTACAAAGAGGTGATAATTTTTTTTTGCCTAAAATAACCCATGAAACCCATTTTATCTTGTTAAGATTGTAATTAAAATGATCTGTCATCTGTTAAATTAGGGGTCTCTCTTTCTAGCTTTGTGCCAACTGAAAAGTTGATAAGCATACCTATGCCTTCATATACAATCACTGATGATAATGTTGAATGGATAATAGGCATATCTCCATGGCATTCTAATAAACATATATCTTTAGTCTGACTTCAGTGCTTCAAAGATCTATGGTTTCATCCATGTGGATACTCTCTTTAGTTACTACAATTCTGCCATCCCTTAGTAAAAGTTTAATGAGTTGTTTCAGCCCGCAAAATAGATAATAAAATCATCACTTCCAGTCCTCTGCTGGTGACAAGATTTCTCAAACAGGGTTAAACCAATCCTCAGATGACAGCATGTCATCAAACCCATCCCAAAGGCTTTTATAATATAGCAAGACTTGCCAGAGCTTATGCTTTCTCTGCCGGCATAACTTTCCTCCACCTATAGTCATATCTAAGTCATTTGAGGTATAACTTCAGCAGAGACCATGGTGATCTCAGACATGAAATAACAGTAAGGCACAATTCAAAACTTTTTGGGTACAACTGTACCTAAAGGACTGAAAATACATTTAACAGTGCTACTATTTAGCTCATGTTTCATCACATCATCGAAGATTATTTTGTGGAAGCCAGCTAAATGCTTTGCAAAAACGCCATTTCTAATTTACCTAATAACCCTCACAAGAAAAAGGAAATAAGATTTATTCTAAGTGAATTTCATCAACTCCTAAAGCTCATTAAATTTTCCTTTCTGAAATACTCAGTTTTAATAGATGATCAGGATATTTAGGACCTCAGAGATCATAGGATCATATATTTAGAGCTGGAAGACTTAAGTCCAACCCCATCTTTTCAGATGAGGAAACTCAGGCACAAAGAGGTTCAATGACTTGTCCAAAGTCATAAAGTACTATCTATGGCAGAAAACAGGAACTGTCTTGCTGATTCCTAGTCAAGGCTTTAACCACCATACCATATATGTCATGTAATACAACCTAAAATTACATACAAGAAAAAAGACCTAGAGTGATGAAGTCACTTACCCTAGGAACAAACCCAGTCTCCTTACTCCCCCTTCCAGTGTTCTTCTCACAGTAAAATATTAAAAGGCCAGTACTAAAAGCTCAGGAGGAACACCCATGGCTGGTGTCACCTTTTGCCTATAATAGTTCCTCAGCTCAAGTAACTCAGGAAAGCTATTAATAACTGACCACCCAGAAGTGACTCTAGGAATGTGATCCCTACTACTATATAAACTAACTTACTAATTTACAGTGGGAGATATGTTTAGAAAGAAAACTGGTATTAGTCATTTTCTTTACAAGCTGTAAAAACTATAAGATTCTTGGTAGTTAAGTAGGGACATTAGAAGCCACCTAGTCCAGCCCATTTATTCCTGAAAAAGAATACTGTAGCACTCAAGTGGTCATTCAGCATAAAGATTTCTAGGGAGCAATATATTACCTCACCCCAATCCACTTTGGGACTTCTCAAATAGGAACTTTTTCTTTACAGTGAGCCTAAACGTGCTTCTTTGAAATTTCCCTTATGCCCCCTACTTTACTTCTGGTTCTGTCCTCTGGAAGCAAGAAAAACAAGATTAATTCCTCTTTCACAGGATAGTCCTTCAAATACTAGAAAACTGTTATCATGTTCCATTGTCTTCCTCTTCTCCAGGATCTGGGAATACATAGTTCCTTGAACTGATCTCATATGGCATATTCTTCACTCCTTTCACCATTTTGGAGACTATCGTCTGCACACATCCAGTTTTATGTCACGTAGTAAGATGTGGCAATCAGAACTAAAAACAATACTTCAGGACAGAATATATCACAGTTATAACCTTGTTCTAGACACTAGGCTTCTCTCAAAAATGGAAAGTGATCACAAAAAGCCAGCATGGCTTCATTAAGAACAGAGTTTGGCAGAGTGTCTTTTTTTTTTAAGAGGGTAACTAGACTTGGAAATGTTATCTAAGTACTTTACTTAGATTTTGGCACAAAACTACCTCCTTAAGGTGTTTTTAATTTTACCAAGAATATGAATGAAACTTACTTGTCTATAGTTTGCAGGATTCACCTTCTTGTCTTTTTGAAAATTGGGACATTTTCCCCGTCTCTAGTCCTCTAACATACCACCCATTTTCTAAGATCATTCAAAAAAAATGCTTGCTATCCAGAAGTTCTTTCAAAGGTCTAGGAAATCAAGGTATGGGGAATTAATTTCATGGAGGGAAGGTAAGATTGTTGCACAACCATCTGCCAGGAATGGAGAACAGGAACCTGCAGCCTCTAGGTCCTTGGGCTGGGCCTTTTGACAGAGTCGAGTCACAGAGCAAATCCTTTTATTAAGGGGATAAGGCCACATGTTCCCCACCCCTAAATCTCTTAGCTTAGGCTTCAAGTCTCTGTTAACCAAGTTGTTCTATTCTTCCACTTTTAAAAGTCATACATCTGGAGAGAACATAGACTAAAGATAAGGGCTAAATAGTATGATTCCTTACAATGACCCAAAATCACCAGCCTACACTAGCCCCCCACAAATAATCCTTTACTTATTATCCCATTATTGTCAGTCTACTTTCCCCTAACCTCCACACAATAATCTTTTCATTAATCTTTCATGGCTTAAAAAAAAAGTTGTTTGTCCAATATAAACTTAAAGCAAAAGGAGTTAGTTGTTCTTAATAAGGGCTCCTGTTTTTCCACAGCTAGATGATGCAATGAGTAGAATGCTGGACTCTGGGGTCAGGAAGACACAAATTTAAATTATAGCTCAGACACTTACTAGCTGTGTGACTTTGGGCAAGTCAATTTCTTCATCTGTAAAATGGAGATATTAACACGAGGATCAAATAACAGTAACAGTAACATACTTTTTCTGTCTGTATCCATTTCAGGATTTTTGTCTAAAGAACTGGCATCAGTACTTCACCATGAGCAGTGCAGAGTAAACACTAAAACACCCTTGTTATTTCGTTCTTTTTCTAGACTCCATAGAGATTAATAAATCAATAAACATTTTTAAAGCCCATACTAGGTGCCAGGAATGCACTAAGTAAGCATCAGACACACAAAAAACAGGCAAAAGAACAGTCCCAGCCATCAAGAAGTTTACAATCTAACCATAAGATTACTACCTGGCAGGTTAAATATCCTGCATATGTAACAATGTAACTGAGTAGATACAACTTATTTTCTACAGATCAGAATTCTTATATGCCATCTCTTTAGGTTAAATTACTTCCATAATCAGCTATCATTTTATTTGTTTCTCATTAGCTCCAATTTTAGAGATGGCAATTTTAGCTCCTTAATGTCTGGGGTAAACATATCTTCCTGCCTCCATGGACTATCAATACTCACAAACCATCTGTTTAATAATCTGGCCTAGAATTATATCAGGGATTGATGTTGAATTTACTGATGTGTAGTTTCTAAAATCTATTCTTTGCCTTGAACAAAAATCAAACACTTGCTCTCCTCCAGTCTCCTGGGCACTTTTGTTTTTCATCATTACTAAAATGTGTGTTCCCAATATCTCATCTTCAAAATCCTTCAGGACCAGAGGTTATTAATTATAAGTCATCTGAACCTGGACAGCTGACATTTAAAGGTGCTCCTTTACTATCTCATTTCTCTTCCGTTGCAATTTCCTCTTCACATCTTTCTAACATTTCCAGTTCAAATGCCAGTATCTTTGCCCAATGAAAACACAGTAGGAACAAAGTAGTTCTGTTTTATGTTAGCAAGTTAACATTACACTCCTGCAAGCAGTAGGCTGTCCCTTTCTTGTTCTTCTCCCCAAATATCACTGCAAAAGAAATACCACATATGACCCTTAGCAGTTTTTTTTTCCTAAGACCTATGGGCAGGGCTCATTTTGGGCCCTTTTCCTTACTGAGGTCCTTAGCTCTTTATAGAAATCCTTGATGGAGGAAACCCTCTAAATTTCCTGAATATCCTTTTTCCACTGTCCAGGAATTCTGGGTTCCACTTCTTTAAAAACAACAACAACAACAAACACCTCAACTTCCAAATTCCCCTTGGATACCGATTATGAAATCGATCTCCAAATGACACATCTCTAGAGAGGCCCCTTCCCTACTCCAGTACTCAAAGCACTATCCACAACATATAAAGAACTTCAGTTCCTATTTCGCCTTCCCTCACTGATCAGAGAACACAGATGATTTTATAATAGTAACTAGCACTTTAATGTTACAAATCGCTTTGCAAAAATTCTTTTTACCCCAAAAAGAAGCCTGAGAAGGTAGATACTATTATTATTCTCATTTCACAGATGAAGACAGTGAGGTAGAGGTTAAGTGACTTGCCCAGGCTAACACAGTCAGCATCTGGTCAAATTTGAACTCAAGACTTCCTGACTCCTTAAGGTTCTACAAACTCTAAAGTGGTATATAAATGCTAGCTATCGTTGTGCTAGCTTTTATTTTTTGAGGGCGATGGGGGGGGGGGGTAACTAAACTCCTACGAGAAAAGTAAATTTCCTTCCTTTCCTCCCATCTCTTCCTTCTCCCTCTCATAATTTAGGGGTGGGCAGAAGCTGGGAATTCTTCTTCCCCTACTTGTCTTGGGGTTTCTTAGTCGCCCAAAAGCCGCGAGAATAGATCTTGATGGTGGGGGCGCCCCGAACCCCACCCCCGCCGTTTTCGGCGTTCTGTGGGAGGAGAGAAGGAAGACCTCCGCCTAGGGGAGAAAGGGCGCCCCGCAGTCTGCGTCAGAACCACTACGTGCACAAACCCACAATTGTGCAGCCACCTTCCCCGCTGCAGCCGACGCTGGCGCCGTCACCCCACCCCAGGCGCTGGGGTGACCCCCTCCCAGGCGCCGGGACTTCCCAGCGCCGAGGCTGCCCCACCCCCGCTTCGGGGAGGCTGGGGCTCTCCGCTTAGGCCCCGTGGCTGCTCGCCCTTTTCTCCCTCCTCCCACCCCAAAGTCGGGGCCGCCCACACCCCAGGCGGCAAGCCTTCTCTCCTCTCCCCCGGCACCGTACCCGACTGAGACTGAAGCGTTTGAGCCCCAGCTGCTCCGGCCGAGGAGCCGGGCCCCTGCAATCGCCGTCCAGCTAAGTAAAGACATGGCCCAAGAGGGGACAGGGCTCCTCCGCCGGCGGCGAGGCCTCCCCTCCCCAGTTCGCCCGGGGCCCCGGGAGCTGGTCGAGACCCCTGTTCAGAAGAAATTTCCTTCCACCCCCCTTCCGGGACCGACCGAGCGCGTCAGAGGAAGCGGACGCCGGGAAGCCTTGCCCGGCCCCGCCCCGCCCCCAGGCCTGCCAGCCATGCTGTGACCGGTCTCACCAGCGCCGATGTCCCCGCGGGTGAGCGGCTCGGTGTCGCCACGGCTCCGTCCTGCCCCACGCTTCTCCCCGCGCCGCAGATGCCGCGACCTGTAGGCTGCGCCTGCCTGGCATGGTAGGCGCGGGCGCACTGGACGCAGCAGCTACCTGGCCTTTGCCACCTCTGGTGGGACCGGCGGGGCGGCGGACTGAGCTGCGAATCTCGGCCGGCGTCTTTTCCCCTTGTCCGGGCAGCCTGGTCATGATGTGATCCCAGCCCTGGGTGGGGGTGGGGGTGCGAGAGACCCTCACGGACGGTGAGGACGGCGTGGGGGCTAGCGATCCCGGCACCCGCAGCTAAACTGCAGCCCCCAACCCCCAGCCCAGGAAGGGGGAAGAATTATGCTTTGAAAGCCCATCCTTAAAGATAACTATTACTATCTTTTGGTTTTGCCAAACCTACATTTCCGCTGTTTCCCTTTCCTTACCCCTACCGTATAACAAATTTTCTAAAGAAGAAAAACCAAATCATGCTAATATCAATATACCGAAAAAAATCGGGCAATGAATGTAATGTTCCACACTCGTGAGCCTCACTAATGCTTGGGTCTCTTCGCGCTTAGCACAAAGTCCTAGTTAAAAAGGGCTTAATAAATGCTGCTTGTTTGCTTGGTGACCAAACTTGTTCTTTAGAACTTCGCAGCAGGGGCGGCTAGGTGGCACAATGAATAGAGCACAGGCACTGGAGTTCAAATCTGGCCTCCATATGGCCTCAGACGTAACACTTATTAGCCATGTGACCGTGGGCAAGTCACTTAACCCCAATTGCCCTTCCTCCCTCCAAAAATGCAAAAAAAAAAAAGAAGAAGAAGAAGAAGAACTTGGCAGCATTCATTTTCTTTCGATGGCGGGAGCCACAACTTCCATTTTTTTCAGTTTTCCATATAACCCTAAAGACGTACCGTGGCAGTTCATTTCTCAAGCCAAGCAATGATGATAACAACCTTTTGGGTTTTATACAGTACTCAGCCATATAATTATACTGTGAGGATCCTCGACATCCTTTGCATTTTACCTATATGGTAATTATCTATAAAACTTGCTTTTAAAGACATCATCTAAGTGATGAGGTGCAGGCTGGGGGGGGGGCGGGGTTCCCGCGAACTCTGATTGAATCTGGCCACTTGATGAACTCTGAATCTGCCTACTTGATGAGGTATTTGCATGGGGCCATAAGCCTTTCATTGTGGCTCTGCCCAAACCTTTGTTACTAGCTTGGCCCTCCATTGCCCATCACTTTCCACCTTTGAGCCAATCAAAATATCTATACCCAAATCAGCTCTTACCTGACCTCATTAACTCCTCCTGAAAACCCTCCCCAAACTCATTGACCTCATCTGACTCCTGCTGAAGACCATCCCTAAACTCCTCCCCTAGATCATCCCTAGATTCCTCCCACAACCTTTCTGTACATAAGACCTCATCTTGCCTCCGAGTGTGAGAGCGCCATAGAATGACCTAGTACAGACTTGCTCTGTTCCTTAAGACTCTACCCAATATGGCCAACTTTTAATAAACTTTACTCTTCTTTGGCTGAGAGAAGACTTGAGTCGAATTCATTTGGCAGGAGCTGGCCTCTTGGTATTTTTGGGTCTCAAGCACCCCTAAACCCTACCTCTAACCACATCATAAGGACTTTATGGAAGCCAGTGGCAGACATTGTCCCTGAAATTTCAGAAGCATTGATTGGAACCAGCTGGATTGTTTTATTTTTTTTTTTCTTCATGATAAAATAGCTGGGTTTATGAATGTGATTGCCAAGGTACAAATCAGAACTCTCTTTCTGATTGGATTCTTTATTTTCATACTGCACAGTAACCCATGAAGCACAGACTATGTTACAGAAATACTTCCAGGGGTCTGTGATCTCACTGGGGTGGGTGTACTCCCTTTAGTGGTACAACACAGATGGTAGAATACAGTTGGAGAATGAAACATAGACTGTCAAACAGTCAATATGTTGAGTTGTTTTGCCTAATTTTACTTTGTAACAAGGGACAGTTCTGCTAGGGCTTATTGAGAAATGACAACAATGAGGGGAGGGAGGAAAATATGCTTTAGTAAATATTAAATACAGGAAGTTGAAAAGGAGGGCAGACTATATATCTTCAGTTCTAAATCCAAAGATTCTATGAACTGTACGGTTGAATCTGGTCTTCACCATAATTATATAGCTGAGTACTGTATAAAAGCAAAGGGCTATATCATCACTTGGCTTCAGAATGGGGTCGATTCTTAAAAAGTTGTTCTGTATTGTAGATAAAGTCTAGGTTAAGTGCAGGATTTTTCAGGTAATAGGTTATTTCAGTTCTTGCATATTCCTGTGGCTATTTCAAAGAAAAGTATCTTTCGATCCTAAGTTTTGCATATATTTACACCGATAACTTCTTTTTCATTTTTCCTCAGAATAATGGGGCAAGCTACTAGAGTAGAATTTTTTTTCCCAGTAATAGCTTTATATTAAGAAGTTTCTGGGTTCTTCAATTGCCCTGTACCTGTCAACGTAAGGTGTACGGGGTGTTAAGGAAGGACAAACCCCTCTGGTGTGGGGGGGCTTGCTGAGCCCTTTTCAGGGCTGCTTATCCACCTTTGGTGCCCAACTCTCACCTGTGACTCGCAGGAAGCTGTAGCACGCACAGTGGCCACATCCTGAGTAAACCTCAAGAAAAGGCTAAATCAGGTTGAGAGTAACAGACTGTTGCTCCCCTACCCTGTAGGAATGGGCAGGTGAGAACAATTTGTTCCAACAGCCATGAAGGTGGCTGAAAGCAGGAGCCGTGGAGCCTTTAGAACTTGGTCAGACAGAGAAGATGCCACTCATCCACTGCAACCCTGGCCATTGCTAGTTGTCCTGACTTTTGTCCTGCTACTGGACTTTGATAACTCTGGAAGAGTGAGGCTGATGACTTTGTACAACTTTGCCTTACTTAAGGCACACACACAAACACACGACATCACCCTGTGATGTCATTGGTCCTCTTCTGGGAAAACAAAGGACAAACATCAACCTGTAAACATAATTTTAAAACATCCAATTAAGTCAGCAGGCATTTATTAAGTGCTTGCCATGTACCAGGCACTGTACTAAGCACTGGAATATAGAAATTAGATTATGAAAATAATACACCTGTCACTATAATTTTCCGTGAGTCAACATAATGGTGTTTAGAACATTATGCTACAAGAAAAATCACAAACATTTAGAATGATTTTAAGTATGACTTTCAGATTACTTGGAATTTAAATCACAAGGTATTCTCTTATACATAAAAAGAACGTGGGAGCTATCTTTAATGTTGCAGTTAAGTGGGGAGGGATCAGAGTCAGAGACTCTGCCCACCCAGGGACACCAAAAACTGTTGCAGTTTCATGATGTGGTGGAACAGTCTCAAAGAATTCATTCAGACTACTGTACCTCTAATCCCAGTGTAGGCATTTATTGAGTTTGATGCCTCTCATGAGGCAGGCTAAGTTCTTAAGAAGAACCAGCAACTTCAGAAAAAGCAAGATGGATTTTTATAGAGTAACGATGCAATTACGTAACAAATAATAACTATCGAAAAGGCAGGAGGGGTTCGTTAAGAGATTAGGTAATAGGGGAGGGGTCCCAGCCACAATGGAATTGCTTGTGATTATCCACTATGCATAGAGAAAAATCCATTTGGGGGGGGTATATATGTATGATAAAGATATTATAATAAGCCTTTCTACATCATAAGTTCACTCTAGGTCAGTTCTTTACTATTACTGCACAGGTACCTGCTTAGGGAAAATCTCTTCGATTGTTTTGGGGTCCAACCCTGCTTGGACATCCTGGTGGTGCTGCTTTCTGATTGGCTGAGTATTGTGGTCCTGAGACTAGATGGTTGTGGTTGAGTATATGGACACACCTGCTGTTTCTGTGGGAAATACGAGGAATGGGTCTGGGGGCAGTGACTAGCTAGAGGCAGTGGCTGTGATCCCATCACACTGACACACCTGCTGTTCTGTGGACATACCTGTTGTTCTAGTAAGCAGTGAGGTATATATGAAGAAGTTAGGATATTGAGTGGGGGGTGGGTGGCAGAGTGGCTAGGTAGGGTAAGTGGACCTGCTGTTCAGTGGGGCCTATAAGGAAGTTAGAATATTGGAGGTGGGCACAGCTTTATTAGGATTCCATCACTAACACATTTATGTTAACCAGTATCATGGGCTGTTGTATTAAATATCACTCAAAAGAAACCTAGAAGTCCTGTCCAACCTACTGTCCAGTGTAAGAATTAAATAATGGAAATGACTACGTATCATTTGGCATTATCTACCAAAGAAAATGAGTGTGTATAAGGATTTTTTTAGTCCTCAAGCGTTCAACTGAATGCTCTATACCCCCCTCCCCCATATAGCCATGTCATTCAATCAGTAAGTATTTATAAAGTGCCTATGTGACAAGGCACTGTGCCAATAGGGAAAAAAATAGTCCCTGCCTTCCAGGAGCTTACAATTAAATGGGAAAGACAATAAGCAAACAAATGTGTACAAATGAACTATGTACAGGATAAACAGAAAATAATTAACAGATAAGGCACTAGAATTAAGAGGAATTGGGAAAGGCTTCCTGGAGAAGGTTGAATTTTAGTTGGAACTTGAAGGAGTCTAAGAATGGAGGACAATCAGAGAAAATTCTGAGATATCTTAGAGGAATGGTAAGGAGGCCAGTGTCCATCAAAGAATATATGGGGGAATATGAGATGTAAAAAAGACTGGAGGGGGTGGTGGTGGTATATATAACTAGGTAATGAAGGACTTTGAACACCAAACAGAGGCTTTTTTTTATTACCCTGGAGGTCATAGGGAACCACTGCAGAGTATCTGGGAGAGAGATGACATGGTCAGACCTGAGCTTTAGGAAAATCACTCTGGTCCTAGTGGAGGAGGGACAGGAGTGGGGAGAGACTTGTGACAGGAAGACCAACCAGCTATTGCAATAGTCTAGATGTGAGGTAATGAGGACCTGCACCAAGGTGGTGGCAATATGAGGAGAGAAGAGAGTGTATTTCAGAGATGTTGCAAAAGTAAAATTGACATGCCTTGGCAATAGATTGGATATGGAGGTGGTAAGATGGTGAGGAGTCCAGGGTGACACCTAAGTTGTGATCCTGAGAAACTGGGAGGATGGTCTTCATTGCTCTCCTGGATGCACTCTGGCTTTTCTCTACTCCCCTACCCCTCTCCCCAGCTCTACATCTTGAAGCCTCCCTTCAACTGTGTAATTCACTCACTGGAAGTATCCTGGTCTCTGTAGCCTCTGATTGGGTGGGGCCTCCCAGAACCTCCATCTTAGAAGGGAATCCAGGTCAGTGATCTCAGTCTTCTCCAGGCTGTACTCTGAAAGCACGAGGCATGATTTTTTTTGTATTCCTTCGTGGGCTTTCAACTTCTTTTTGTGTTGTCTTCCCTCATTAGAATGTATGCTCCTTGAGGGCGGGGACTTGTCTTTTTACTTTGCTTTTGTATTTCCTACATTTAGCACTGTCTGGCACATAGTCAGTGCTTAATAAATGGTTATTGAAATTCTTGTTGAGTGATGAAGCACTAAGGAGGAAGGCAGGAGGAGATTCTGTAGAACTAGGCCTGAAAGTGCCATAACTTTTATCACCTCATTTACCCGATGGATATCGTAGAGATCCTCGAATATAAAAGGAATTAACTGAGGGTACAGTAGAACAAACTAATTTACATCAGCTTTTTCCTGACGCCCACCTGGCATCATCTCCTATTTTAAAGAACATTCCTATAGCCATAAAATGTATGTTTTCTACTCCCAGAATCTTTATAGGCTTAAGAAATCAAAACAAAATGCTTTTTTAGTAAGAGGTGGAAAGATATTTAAAAAGATATTATTTAAAGAATCGAGTAAAAATGATATGCAGTGCCATCTGGTGTTCAAAGTGTAGTATTGAATACATTTATTCTCTGGATCTTTCCCCCTTATCATCATTACAGGTAACCAATATTAATTAACCATTCCTTTCTTTTCTTTTGTCAAGAGGATAAAATACTGGATTGTTACCTTTTTTAATTCAAAGAGAAAAGGAATGAGGAAGGAGTCTAGAAATAAAAATCTAAGAGGACATAAAGAATCCAAGAAACGTTAGTTTAGCTGATATGATTTTGTCCTAGAAGGGACGTTGGAGATCATCTAGTCCAACCTTATTTAGGATTCCTTCTCGGTAAGTGATCATAGATTCAAGAAAAATAATTCAGTTAAGAAAATGATAGACACAATTCTCTCTATAATCTGATTCATAAATTGGTTAAATCTTTTTTTTTAATGTAAGCTACAAGTACCATATAAGATAAATAATCCATTTCATAAATCTAATTTTAATATTATCATTAGCTTGGTTCTGAAGATTGAAAGTACTGGGGGAAGCTAGGTGGTACAGTGACTAGAGCACCAAGCCCTGGAGTCAGGAGGACATGAGTTCAAATCTCACCTCAGACACTTAACACTTACTAGCAGTGTGACCTTGGGCAAGTTACTTAACCCCAATTGCAAAACAAGAATAAGAAAAACAACCCACTGATCTTATTATTCACACCAAATCAGCTAGGTTGATATGATTCAGTGGTTTCCATCACAGAGATACAGTAGGATTATACCCAATCAAATTACACTAAAGGTTCTGGCTGGTGGCAGTATTCATTACTTTTTGTTTTAAAGTATTTGTAATAATCTGAGCTTTATTCGATGAAAAAAACCAAGTAAATTAATTCCTCTGTAAGTTTATGTAATGTAGATTAATCGGACCTTCAGACCTATTCAGCAAGTTCATCTCTAGTCTATTTCAATCAAATTCCCCAAAGTAATTTCAAACCTTCTCTTCCATCCTCTACCCTTACTACATTCTCCTAGTTCTCTTATTCTGCAGATAATCTTACCTCCTACTTAGTGGAATCCTGGTCATCCAATGTGAGTTCTCTCCATTTATTGTCTCTTGACTATATAATTTTTCTTCTCTTTACCCTGTTTTTCTTGGAAGAAAAAGTATTCCTCCTTTTTTCCCCAAAACAACCCTCCATTTATAGCCTCTGTCTCATCTATCTCCTCTTACCTCCTCCTACCGCCTTGCTTTATTATCTCATCTTAGTTTAGTTTAGTATCAAGGAGATCATTAGACTTAGGGAAAACCTGGCTTCAAATCAGCGTCTGACACTACCTAGCCATTTGAGTCAGAGCTAAGTCATGTCAGGATTCTGACCTCCAATTTACTGTTCTTAAATGGGATCAGAATGTTTGTAGTCTTTACTTCACCCAGTTGTGAGGTCCAGGTAAGATAATGTATGTATGTAATGTTTGTAAATCTTAAAAGCACTACATAAATACGAGCTGTTATTATCTCTCCTCTAGTGGCTTCTTCCATTCTACTTAAAAACAGGTTCAGGTCTTTCATATACTATATGAAGCTTTCCCATGATCCTTTTCCCTGAAGATAGCATCGAATTTCTCTCCCCTCTTTAATTAACAAATTACCTGGAAATTACATTTCTGTTAATGATATCATCTGTTCCAGCTCTAAATCGATTTTCCTAAAATCAATCCTCCCTGTCCTTCTGTCTTTGAGTCTAAACCAAAGGATCATTTTTTTACTTGCTCCTCTTGTTACATCTCCTTACTCCAAGTCCTTTCTACCCTTCTTGTCTCTGGAGATCTAAATCAGTTACACTGTTAGAACAAATCTTGATTTTTTAGCTTTATTGGCCATATTTAGGTGGTCCCTTCAGAGTCTATATAAGATGAAAAAATGGTGGCAAAATTGCAATAGCTCAGAGCTCCCAATTAGGAAAAATGATAAGCTTCAGGCAAAGATGTGGCTATCTGCCCTACTTTAAAGTTGTTTATCTCTGTAACTAGACATGCTTGGGTAGAGAAAGTTAAAGAAAGAACAGACCTTTGTATTGAAACTTCCTGGAGTCCCTGAAGATGTGGGTACAACACTGGTAGCTTTATCTGAGCTGTGCGCTCTGAGATAAGCCACTATGGCAGGGGGCTTATGGCTCTCTTTTCATTTGTTTCTCCTGATGTCCCTGTGCTTCTGATTCTTTTCTGGATCAGCTTGATTTCTGGTTAGGGTTGAGGTGACTGACCATGCCCCTCTCCCCATTGTTGCTGCTGTTGCTTAGCTCTTGAAGTTCCAACTCCTTACTATCAGTCTTTTTCTTGAAGTGTGTGTGTGTCTCTTTAAGAACTCTGGGTTGTGATCCAATTCCACCTTATAAACACAAAAATAATGATAGTCCCAAATTACTTTCAAAGCTCCCTGAAGGGAATTTTGTCTCTTTGAATTACAAATCCTAGGATATTAATAAGTTTCCAAATTCTCTGCTGTACTTTTATGAATACTTATTCTATCTCCCCAAAAGATTATAAGTTTCCTGATTGGCAGGGACTCTTTGTATCCTTGATACCCAGCACAGTGTCTAGCATATAGTTGGCACTTAATAAATGTTGAACTACTTATCTATATTCCTATATTGAGTGTAAGGTTAGACTAGCCGTTCTCTAAATTAGAGGCGTCACTATTGCCATGAGCATAACTCCAGAGTAATGCAGAACCAGATTAAAATATAATTGAGAAAAGTTTAACAAAATAAATAAAAATACAACATAAGTAATGTTAATTTGTGGTTTTCTAAGTCAATATGCAGCCCACCAGGATTGAGTTTGACATAACTGCTATTGTAATAGTATTGTAATAGCTATTGTAATAGCTATTGTAATAGTAATGAAATTTGAAGATCCTTTCGTATTGGAAAGCTAAGAGGTACCTAGCACCTAGTTTTGAATTAAGCCTCTGTTAAAGAAACAGAAGGTATGAACTCTTGTTGCTGATGTAACAGGAAGGGGCTGAACAAGGAACTCCTGTTGCTGACATGACAGGAAGGGGCTGAACAGGGAGGAGCTATACCATATATAAGGAAGAGCACAAGCTGGTAACGTCAGAACTTCTTGGGATGAACATCTGAAGGCTAGGCTGCTGCTGCTGGACTGGAACTTCTGTAGAGAAAGTGATTTTGATTTTGAGAATGGGAGAAAGCAATTTTGATTTTGAGAACGGGAGAAGTGATTTTGATTTTGAGAATGGAGCTGCTGAAGACTTCCAAGGGCCAGCTGGAGCTGCTGAGGATTTCCAAGAGCCAGCTGGAGCTGCTGAAGATTTCCAAGAGCCAGCTGGAGCTGCCAGAGTAAGCATGACTGTGGTGTCAGTACTTTGCCTGTGGCTCTGTTAAGTTTTCTCTTCCCAGGAACAGAAGCTTTGAAGGATTTGAGGTGGACTGGACACTGTGAGCTTCAATAGGGTGCAGGAACTGCATGGAGAGCTGGACAAGGAGCTGGGAGCTGTCTGCCTTTGAACTCAGGTGGCAGTTGGTTAGATTCAGGCAGGAGCTGGGACTGTGGAAAAGGAATCATAGAAGCTGAAAGCCTGCCCCAAGTCAAGATGAAAAAACTTCTCTGTGGGTACTGAGTAGTGACTGATGAAGTTGTGATTTACTTGTGACCAAGGGGTAAATGGCCTGTGTATTTTCTACTACCCCTTAAAAGAGTACTGAGTAGTGACTGATGACTGAGTAGTAACTGATGATTGAATAGTGACTGATGACTGAATAGTGACTGATTTGTAACTTGGTGTGCCCCATGGGTGGAGGACTTTGACCTTTTGTGCTTTACGATTGAATGATTGAGTTACTAAGTGACTGATTGACTAAATGATTGTACTTTGTTCAAAACTATGTGGCCATTTTAGTGATAAGTTGTTGAGTTATTATGTCATTGTGAATGCTGTATTTTGATTTACTGTGATAAGTTGTAATATTGTGAATGCTGCACCTTGATTTTCTGTGAATGTTTTGCTCTGATTTGTTACTGAATAAATAGAGTGTTTACTATACTATGTAATCAGAACCTCGAAAGCTGTTCACAGCAGCCGTCCTCTGTAGAACTGCTCATACTTGGCTTTACAGCTGTATTCCCTTCCAAGGTACTACTACTTCCATCTCATTATTCCTTTATTCATGAGAATGTTTTTACAATATTATACATAATTATAATTATATAAGCAGTCTATAAACACATTATGAGATCCTCACCGCCATGCCTTCTTAATTATTTCTATTGCCTGGAATAGATCTTTGCTTATTGAAATTATCCCCATCCTTCTAGACCTAGTTCAAATAAAATTTCCTCCTTGAAGTTGTCCATCATATCATGGAACTTCCCCTGTAGGAAATTATATTTCCTTTAAATTCTTTATAACATTTAATCTGCTTTTCACATGTATTTATAATGTTCTATTTTGTATCATGGGAAGTTAGGTGGTGCCGTGGATAGAACACTAGGCCCAGAGGCTGGAAGACTCATCTTATTGAGTCCAAATTTGTCTTCAAGACTCTCACTAACTGTGTGACCCCTGGGTAAGTCAATTAACTTTATTTGCCTCAGTTTCCTGAAGTGTCTCAACAGGCAATCACAACTTCGTGAAGCTTACATGAAAACTAGGTTTATTACAAGAGAAATGAACCTGCATGTGGAACCCAAAGAGTTCATAATCCATCCAGAAGTCTGTATTTTTAAACAGCAGGACCAAGGAAAGAGGAAGTATCAGAAATCCCCACCTAAAGGGGCATGGCATGGGAGAAAGGTGCAGTAAAGGTAGGAAAAGGCTAACAACACCCAAAGTGGAGGACCAAGGCAATGGCAAAAGTCTAATTCTTTTCCCTTGGGAACTGCTAGACTATGAATATAAGATGGTCTGCTTATCTACAAGGGTCCCAGCTACACAAAAATTTATCAGCCTAGTGCAGACTAACTGGTACCTGTCTTGACTTCCAAGAACACACAGGGAATCCAACTTGGAATGCAAACAAAACATTATGTTGGCTGGGGGTAGGGATGACCTTTATCCTTGACACATTCAGGGTCTCCTGCATATGCTGGGACCAGTGTTTCTGGAAAATATGACAACTCAAAAGGATAAGTTCAGGGGACCCCTTAACATTCCTTAACATCTGTAAAATGAACTGGAGAAGCAAATGGCAAACTATTCTAGTATCTTGTCAAGAAAACCCCAAATGGGATCACAAAGAGTTGAACATGACTGAAAAGGGACTGAACAACAACAATTTTGCTTCATAATTATGTAAGTGTTTTATCTCTTCAACTTTGTAAACTCCTTGTGACTAAATAAGTAATCAGGCCTAGAGCAGTTCAGTGACTTACTGAAGGTTACAAATAATCCTAACTACCAGGGACTGGAGAAAGTATCTCTAGCATCTAATTCTTTCACAAACTTTAAAAAATCTATGCTGCTTTATCTCGATTTTCTTCTTCTTGGTGCAGCTTGATACAAGCTTCTGGAACAGTGTTTCTCAACCTGTCGGTTGTGACCCCTTTAGGGATTGAACGACCCTTTCACAGGGGTCGCCTAAGACCATTGGAAAACATATATTTCTGATGGTCTTAGGAACTGAGACACCGCTCCTCTATCTTTCTCCAGGCGGGTCCTTCCACATGCAGATACGCCCACATATGAGTATTAAAGGGTCGAGGCACTGGGAAGGTTGAGAACCACTGTTCTAGAATATCACTAGTTATTAGTTTGATTTCAGATCTTCCTAAATATTTAGAACCATAATGCACAACTGAACTTTAGGGTCAGCCTGTGAAGGACTGAGTGAATAGTTTATTTGAGCTTCCCTTTAAGTATTTCACATTATTCTTTCCATTCATCATTTTACTGAAAGTGTGATATTCTAGAGTTCAAAAACAAAACTGTGAATTTGCTAAGAACCTGAATGGGGAAAAAAAAGTTAATCAGAAGATAAGTACAAAGTGATATGACAGATAAGACTTGATATTATAGGAACTGTTTAATTTCCCAAACTAAAAATCCAGTGTTATGAATGAAACTTCACAACATGAATTTTAAGTGATGACAGTAAGCATGTAATTGAGAAATTTGCTTAACACTCAATAAATATTTGCTGAATTGAATTCAAATCTGTCATTTTCTTCATGTTTCAAACCTTAGTATAGTAGAGACATAATTTGTACTCTATTGGGTTATTTATTATATTGAATGTTTACATGTTTTCCCCTAAAAATGACTTCATTAAAAAATGCAACATTCACTGGAAATGAGGCAAACATGCAGGATGAGAAGAGCAATATTGTTTTCATGTTATTTTCTTCAATATTTTTTGGGATCTCCTTTAGCAGGCTGTTGATTTGCTTTTCTTGATTTTCTTGCATCATTCTCTTTTCTCTTCCCAATGTTTCCTCCATTTCTCTTACTTGATTTTCAAAATCATTCTTAAGCTCCTCCATGGCTTGTCACCAATTCATATTTTTCTTGGAAGCTTTTGATGCAGTTTTGACTTTGTTGTGTTCTTCTGGTTCCATGTTTTGATCCTTTTTTGTCCCCCAAAAATGATTCTATGGTCTGTGCTTCCTCTGCTTGCTCATCTTGCCAGCCAATTACTTGACTTTTGATTTTGAACCTTTGCCACAGTAAAACTCTGCTTCCAGAGTGGAGAGAGCTATGTCCCAAATCTTTGGGGTTTTTGCAAATGTTGTCACAGGTCTGAGGAGGGCATCCTCTCTACAGCCACCACAAGCTCTGGCATGCTGGCATTTCTCACCCCAGGACCACCACCCACAGAGACCCAGATCCAAGCAGGTAAAAGCAAGAGTGATTTCCCTCTGAATGGTCTCTTGATCCTATGATCTGCAGGCCAGGAGCTCTAACCATGCTACTGCCTCTTGCCCTGGGGCAGGGGCCAGACCACGCTCTTTTCCACCTGTTTCCAACAGAGTTCTGCACTGACCTTTTACTTTCTTTTTGGTGTTTATGGGTTGAGAGGTCTAGAAACTGCAACAGCTGCTGGTGATTCACTCTCCTGAAGTCTACTCCAGCCAGTCTAGGCTGCTACCCTGAGTGTGGGCCTAGGTGGCTCACATAGGACTGTGCTCTGTTTCCAGTTTGGTGCCATAGACCCTTCCTGTTGGCCTGCCAGGCTGCCTTCAGTGGAAGATTTGTTTCTCTCTGTCACTTTGTGGGTTCTGTAGCTCTAAAATTTGTTTAGAGTCATATTTTACAGGCTATTGGAGGTGGTTGGTATGGGAGCTCATGCCAAGTTCCTGCTTTTACTCCGCAATATTATTTTGGCAAAGGACATTACTTCAATAATCAAATACTTATTCAAAATACAAGTAATACTTCCAAAACAGAGAAAAATGTATCAGTTCTTGCTAAGATCAATAGTAGAATCTCAAGATATATATGTGTATACATATGTATACTTCTATGCATAGATATATATATATATATATATATATATACATATATATACATAGACATATACACACATATATTTAAAAGTAATCCCTTAGGGTTTAAATGTGAGTGGGAATGACTGACATAGGCCCAGGAGTGGAGTTACTCTGGGCCATTGCAACAGAACAGGATTGGGATAAAGAGTGCCTGAATCAGGGTGGATGGTTAAGCACTTCACAAATATCTCATTTGATTCTTTTTAAAGAAAAGTCAGCTTCACAAACCAGTCTTCATATTTTTATGTACAATGACCAGAGAAAAACTTATTGCATATCCATTCCTTTATCAAGAGCCTGTTTTAGAAGACCCCTTTAAGGGGTTTAGGGTTAATAGTGTTTGGGGTTAATAGTGTTAACCCTAAAAACAAAAAAAAGTCACCCCTGCAATTTAGTGATTAAGTCACTAGGTGGCAGTGATACAACAATACATTTTCAACTAACCCTTACACACAGGCTTTAATTATTTAGTAGGAATGTTCTGTACTACCCAGAATGGGGCAATTATTACATATGTTAACTGAGAGGTGCATTTTTGCATACTTTGATTTTTTCCTTCTTGGCTTCCTATAAATCTTACCCTGAAATGTCCTAAAACAAAAAGGAAACTGCCATTTTGGACATTTTAAAGTCAGAAATGGCTACTAATTTTGTTAATCTCTAAGTTGTTTCTGGCAAACTGGTTCATAAAAGCATAGAATATTACTGTTTTTTCTTCAATAGGATGGACATGGACAAGTAAGTGTTGCACAGGATGTTGATCTGTACCACTTGAGTATCCATGGGGGGGAACATCAATTATTCACTAA
Organism: Pseudochirops cupreus; assembly: GCA_028627135.1. NCBI lineage: Eukaryota > Metazoa > Chordata > Mammalia > Diprotodontia > Pseudocheiridae > Pseudochirops > Pseudochirops cupreus. Next base: position 72,949,474 of record CM053584.1, read on the forward strand.
AGTAATAAGTACTGAAATAAGGACAATGTTAAATGTGCTGTGATTTTGTGGGTCTAGGTTTACAGATTCAACATTTAGTGGCAGTTATTTCACCCCTATAATTTGCGCAGGCTAATAGCAAGCGGTAGTTGTGCATGTAAATTAGATCTATGAGAAAAATGCATGACAGATTTAGGGTTAAAAGGGTTCTTGAGGCAATCAGGCCCAAACTCCATCCAACTCTCCATCCCATTTTATATTAAAGAGCATGTCCTGCTTAAGCTTGGTGATACTTCTAATCGACAGTTTCCCACACTTCAATAGTACAAAATAAAAGTTCTGTATGACCACAAGAAACCTGTGTCTCAGGTTTCTCACCTGTAAAATGGGGGGATTTTGGACCTGATTGCCTTTAAGGAGACTTTTATCTCTCAATGTATTATCCTATAAAAATAAATGATCTTAACATTAATCATTTGATTCAAATATGATCATTTCAGTTGAATTTAATATTAAGCACCCACAAAGGTTATAGGCAGGAAAACTTGAATTTAAATGCTTTCTCTGCCACTTAGCAAGCAATGTTATCCTGGTCAAGTCACTTAATTTCCAGGTGCTTAAAGCAACTTCCTAGATTTACCTACTAAGCCTGTTTTAGTTGTGAACTGTATATGTGTAGGGATTTTCCCTTGCTAGAAGATTGCCAGCTCCTCCCTCTAGTTGTACTAAGCATGGGCGACGACCAGTATTTAAAAATGATAGGCACCACACTCCAGGAGTTTACATTCTACTAGGGAAAGGGAAGGAGAAGATATAAATTGTAGATGAATTATGTACATGTACATGATAAAAGGTACATGGTAACAAAAGCAAAAGAGAGAGTCATATCATTCCAGGAAAAGTTAAAGAGGGAAGAGCAACTTCCAAGGAAAGCAATGTCTAAAATATCTTTCTTATTTACCTGACTTTTACTTTATCAACTCATACTGAATTTTAAGTTGTAACCCAAAGTCCCAAGGATTCCGGGCTTCAGATTAACTTTGATGACAAGGCTCTCCTGGGCCAACCTCAAACAGTAGCAGTTGTTATTCCTTTGGTGCCGGTCCTTTGTCTGTCCCAATTTAATCAGTGTGAAGGAAAAATGCTTTCCTAACATTTCTGATCAATTACCTAAACCCTGAGATGCTACCCTTCTTTTCTGCTCAAATCTCAACAACAGTTTTAATATTGTTGAGAATATGTATGCATGTAAGTAAAATCACATTCTTTTTAGTTATGGAAAATTTTGGGTTTTTTTCCCCAATATCCTTATGAGTATACCTTTAATCATTTTCTCTACAAACTGACTTTGAATTATTACTATTTTAACCTGCTTTAATTCCTTGCAGAAGATACTTCATCTCCCAACTCTGTCAGTTTTACCTACAATTCTCTCAGGTCTAGAATGTAATTCCTCCTCCCTTTCAGAGTGCAGGTTCTTCAGGCTACCTTTAAGATTCAGCTCAAATCCCAACTCTTGCAGGAAGCCTAATTCCAGAGTTCCCTGGAGGATTACATTCATTTGTTTTGTATACATCTTGTAAATTCATAGTTGTTCACCTGTATAGTCTTCCACGTTAGAATGTGCTCTCCTAGACGGACAGACTATTTCTGCATTTCTGTGAATTCACAGCACTTAGCTAACTGATGGGCACCTAGTTAATAAACTAATTTACCAAGTAAGTACTTACACAGTGAGTTCACAGCTAATACTAGTTTTCTGATTGGCTATTATAGTGTGAATACAATGGGATAATATCCTACCTGCCAGTTGTTAGTTTTGGCTTCTTCACAAACATCTTTGACTGATAGTTTCCCTTAGAATATTTTTAAAAAGTTACTCCTTACAAAATTACATTCTGAGGAATGAGGGAGAAGGAATGTAAACTGTAGATGAATTATGTACATGAACATAATATAAGGTACAGGATAATGGAAGCAAAAGAGAGTCATATCATTCCAGGAAAAGTTAAAGAGGGAAGAGCAACTTCTAAAGAAAGCAATGTCTAAAACACCTTTCTTGTCTGAATTTTACTTGATCAATTTTATATTATTATAAACAAAACTTAAAGTTTATGAATACAGCCTTAAGGTGGGTGGGGTTTGAAGATTAGTCTTCAACTGGTTTCATTATAGATATCACCCCAAACAGTCCTGGAATACAGTCCTTCAGCTATGATGTCTATGTGTGCATATATACTACATATACATGTACATATATTTAAAAACACACATATATGCATATATATAAAAATATGTATCAGGTCACAACTCCACTGAATAGATGTCATAAAATGGGAAAGGTCCTTAGAAGTCAATCCAGCTCCCTTAATTTTACACTTGAGCAAATCTGAAGTCAAGAAAACCTAACTGAGTAACCAAGAGCCAGTAAAATGCTTGAGGCAAGATTTAAACCCAGGTCTTTCTGATTCCAAATATCTTCTGCAAAATGCCTTTCCCAAATTCCCTTTACACTATAGCCTTCTCTGGGATTATCTCCAATTTATCCTGTACATATCTTGTTCGTGCATAGCTGTTTACCTGTTGTCTCCAACATTAGACTGAACTCCTGGAGGAAAGGGACTTTTTTTTTTTAAACCCTTGTATAGCCAGCGATTAGCATAGTGCCTGGCAGACAGTAGCGGCTTAACAAAAGCTTACTGACTGGCTCCTTGACAGCAGGAACTGTTTTTTGCCCTTCTCATAAATGCGTATTGACTAGACTTGATAGTACTAGGAATAAGATACAAGTCTCCAGCTCTTCCAGAGCCTTCTAGCCCACCCAAGTTGAGAGTTTACAGACGAAGAAAGCATTATGTAAATTAAACACTCCGAAACAACCCACCTCCACAGGTCATAAGAAAGTGCAGAGTGGGCATGACCAGGGAGGAGGCAGTGACAACCACCTAGCAACCGTAGAACACAACTGCGAAGGTGGTTAAATTTGAAGACCAGAGGAGTGCGAAAACTGCCTAGATTTCGGCACTGTAACCACGCCCCGGAGGCGTCTTGTTTCTAAGCGGCGCGTGGCTGTGCGCGTTAAGCCCGGGTGCGCTCGGGCCGCACGCGCACGCGCATCACAAGCGCGTATCCCGGCTCAGACTGAGCGTGTGAGTGTTGCGCTGTCTGCGGCGCCGCGTGCGTGTCTGGCCGAGCTCCTATCCCAGGAGGCCTCGGCTCCCCCTGGCGGCAGCGGGACCGCGGCGGCGCAGCGACAGCGGCAGCGGCAACTCGAGCTCAGGCGTTCAGCTCGGGCAGCCGGCGGCGGGGCCTTGCCCGATAACGCGGGGTCCTCAGCTGCCTAGGTGTCTAGTGCCGTCGTCTTCGCGGGCGGCTGTTAGTGCAGCTCCTGTTGGTGCGCTGTAGTGGTGGCGGCGGCTGCCGGCTAGGAGGAGCAGAGCGCCCAGAGGAGGGAGGCGGCCAAGGCGGCGGCGGAGGCTCGGAGGCGGTGGGGCCGGCGGAGCGGCAGCGGCCGAGGTAGCGGCAGCGGCCAAAGCGCAGGGGGGGGGAAGATGGCGGACGTGCTGAGCGTCCTGCGCCAGTACAACATCCAGAAGAAGGAGATCGTGGTGAAGGGGGACGAGGTGATCTTCGGCGAGTTCTCCTGGCCCAAGAATGTCAAGACCAACTATGTGATTTGGGGGTGAGTAAAGATCCGCTGCACCCCAGGGGGAAGGCCGTCGGGGGAAGGATAGCTCCCCCTCCCCGCTCTCTTGCCCGTACTCCCTGGATCCCCGGGAGAGAGGAGAGAGGAAGCGTGCGGCGGGGAAAGTTTCCCCCAAAGCTGGAGTTCACTTTTGGGGGCGGGAGTGTCAGGGAAAGACCCTTCCCTGCAGATGTCCCCCCCCTTTAAACCTTTATGGAGCGAGCGGGGGGGGGCGGGACCGAAAGGGCTCTCAAGGGCTGCTGGCCTTCCCGGAGTCCCCCACTTGCGGACTCGTCCCCCTGGGGCCCTTGGCTCTGGCGGGTTGCCATGTGTTGGGGCTTCCCTTCCCCCGCCCGCTTGCCCCCCACCTCACGATTTCTGCCCGCATTCTTCCTCGCCTCCTCCGCCGGCCGGGGGTCAGAGCACGCTATTAGGGGTGCCCAGAAATGGGGGAGGGGGAACTGGGAACTGTTCTCTCAAGGGAGGGACTGAAGAGTTTGGTGGGTGTGTTCAGGGGAGGTGGGAGCCCAGTGAGGTTTAGGGATAGGCGAGGGATGTCATTGGAAGTCGGGGAGATGGATGCCCTGTCAGGGTTAGGTGTGAAGGCAGGTGTTCACGGAGGTGGTGGTTGACATCAATCAAATAGCATTCATTAAGTGCCTACTCTGTGCCAGGCTCAAAGAATGGCAAAAAGCCCAATTCCTACTTCCAAGGAGCTCAGTCCTTTCCATTTAGGAAATGAGGCGGACATAAGGGATGAGCATTTTTTAAAAAGTTGGTGTGATGGAGCAAAGGGATATGATTGTATGTGTGGGCCTGCATTTACCTTTTAGGTCTGGTTTTTGAACGTTGTTAAAGTCCCTTTGTGTTTCTTTGCTTCACTAAAATTGTGATTTATCAGGAATTCTTGGGCGCAAAGATTGTACCAGAACCCTTACTGTCATTGTTTACTTAAGTCAGTTTCGTACTTGGTGAGGTTTGTACTCTCTCCTAACATTTAGGCTCTTGAGAGCAGAAACTTCAGTCCTCAGCAAGGGAAAAAGATGCAGAACTTGAACTGTAGTTGAAAGGCGAGGTGAAGTTCACTTATTCTTGTTTGATTTTTATCATATTGAATTCTTTGAAGTTCACTTATCCTAGGTTGATTTTTATCATACTGAATTCTTAGTACAGGAAGGTTTGATTTTTGTATACCATGTTGTCAAACTCAGCTTTTCTTAAATGTATCTCCTTAACAAAATTTGCACAAGTTTACAAAACTTTTTTCTTAATTGTTGTGTGTTTTTGTTTCATGAAGCACATTCACTGAGCTGCTGTGGTAGTGGGGAGACAAATAACAGTACTACCACTATTTGGAAGGAGATTATAGTTCATTAGATGTGACATTTATGTAGATATTTATTACTGTGTGATAAGTGCCGTGGTCTCCAGAGAAGGACATCACTCTTGACTGTATTTGAGCTGGTTCTTGAAGGATATGCAGAATTTACACAAGCGGAACTTGGGAAGGGAGGACTTTAAAAAGGAAGATGGAACTGCATGTGCAACAGTATAGAGGCAAGGTAATTTAGGATATGTTTGAGGAAGTAGAAAAGTAATAGGAGACCAGGAAAGAAAGCTATATTGGGACCTGATTATGGAGACCTTTGAAGCACCTGTTCAAAATTGTGTTGCTGATAGATATTGTTTTGGCTGTAGTATAGGGCTTTTCTTCCCTAATTTGGCATATATTGCATTTGTTAGACTGTTGTCAGTGCTATGTTTCAGTTTGTGTGGAATATACATGCATACCTATTCATTTTCCCTTTGTAAGACATTCCATTTTAGTCAGTGAATTTTTTTTTTAAACAATATATAGGTTTGGGAAGGAGCTCTTGTTTTTGCAGTAGGCCTAGGGACCTTTAACAAATAAAGTTCCAGGGAGTTCCCTGAAGCACTGAGAGGTTAAGAAATTATAGGATTATTGATCCAGATCTGTAAGAGACTTCAGAGGTCTACTAGTCCAACTCTCTTCATTTTATAGATGAGGGATATTAGGCCCATGGAGATTAAATTCAAGGTAGTAAATGTTATAGTAGAATTTGAACCTAAATCCTCTGAATCCAAAATCAGTGTTCTTTCGCCTGTACTACACTACCTCCAATAAATACCAGAGGTAGGATTTAAACCCAGTTCTTCCAACCTCCAATTCTATCAAGTAACCATGCCTCTACCGAACTTTCTAATAAATTAGTTTAGTATATGGATCTTAATTTCATATTTTCCTTCTGCTGGAAGTGCTAACAGTGAAATTCGCAGAATGTGAGCTGCAAAAAGGAAGAAAAGCCAAACCACTGAACTTCCTGGCTGGATAACCTAAGCCCTGAATGAGAATGGACTGAAAAAAACTTTGTTATTGAAACAAACAGAATTGATTTTGTTCTTTTAGACTCAACTAACCAACTGGAATATTTTTTTATGAAAGTGTGTGTGTGTGTGTGTGTGTGTGTGTGTGTGTACATACACAGATACTATCTCTTTGAGCCTAATATCCTGTGGTGTGGCACTGAATGTATATGGTAAAGACCTTTCCTTAGATCAGGGTGTTTTTTGTAAATTTTCTAGAGACAAGCTTAATATGATCCAACAGTGACATAAAGAATGTAATGTAGTGACATTTTTCCCATCAAAAGATTTTAATTTCGCTCTACATTCTGTTAATTAAAAAATTGTGCAAGATAGTTTAAACATCTAAAGCTCAAAACTACTTTTTTTCTTTATGCTATGACAGAGATACATAATTTTGATCTTTTTCTGCTCCCTCTTTTCAGAGGTAGTAACACAATGTGCAGATGATCCAGTATATCTTCATAGAAGTACTTTAAAGGTTTTTGTTTGAGGTTTGGACCTGTAATAAGTGGGATGGAGCATTTGCCTCATGAAGGAATCTTGCGAGAACATTATGTTCTCTGGTTTGTTTCAATGAATGATTTAGGGGAGATCTGGGTTTTGGAGATGGGTAGATAGAATATAACACAAGCACTTTGAGTGATGAGTAGAGGAAAACAGTAGATCCAGATCATAGATGGTTTTTCCTGAGGATTTAAGGAACTTGACTCAAGAAGAATTGAGCAGTTTGAGATACTTTGGTTATTTATGGAAAACATATTTTTTCAGGTTTTAGAAATCTGTTTTAAGTTGTGGGTGGAAATCACAAAAAACTTTCAGTATTCTATATATATTTAGATCTCCTGAGAAAAGATTACTAGCATCTTGATCCAAAGGATTTTTGAAGCTGTGAGTGAGATACTTGTTGCTTTCAGTTAGTGAAGGACAAAAACTGATTGTCAGTTTGTTGTTACGGAAGTTTATATGACCTAATAATAATAAAAACTCAGAATTATGTAGTAATTTTAGGTTGGTAAAAAAAACTCCTCAAATGACCCTTTGAGGTATGTAGTACTGGTATTCAGGTGAGGAAACAGACTTTGAGAAGTTCAGTGCTATAGCAACACAGTTAATAAGTCTGATGTGTGATTTGAACTCATAGAGGTCTTTTGTCTCCATGTCTAATGTTCCATTTACTGTGCATCAAAGCATAGTATTTAGAATGTTCTGTAAAATGGGTCTAATAATTTATGATTTTCACTACTTACCTCATAGGTTTGTAGTGAAGTTAAAATGAGATGATAGATGTAAAAGTACAGTGTAAAGTTAAGACCGTCTATGTAAGTAGCAGTGGTTATGTGCCAGAATACAATGTAAAGTTAAGACAGTCTGTGTCAGTAGCAGTGGTTATGTGCCAGAATACAATGTAAAGTTAAGAAAGTCTATGTCAGTAGCAGTGGTTATGTGCCAGAATATTTCTCAAATGTTTTGATCTTGTGAGATTATTTTCTTTTTTTCTTTCCCCTCAAGTATTTTAGTGGTTGATAGTTAAACATAATTAAAATGTTTCATATATATGTGTATATATATATATATATATATATATACACATATATATGTTTTGTATATATGTATACATATACACACACCAATATAATTTTATACATAGGATAATTGCCTAGATCAGTGGTGTCATGCCTGCAGGATGCATATTGACTTGGAAAGCCACAAAATAACTTTGTGTTTTACTTCTGTTGTATTAAACATTTCCCAATTAAATTTTAATGTGTTTTGGGCTTCACACCAACATTGAATTTGGGACAGTGAGTTTGACATTTCTCATCTAGGTGAACTCTCACAAGATTATGAGATCCAAGTGAGATGATGTATGTAAAGTGCTTTGTAAATTTTAAAGCCCTACATAAATGTCTCTCTAGATGGCAATATTAATTGTTCTGTGCCAAGGGAGCTGGTATTAGATAAATGAAAATTTAATTTTTTTTAAAAAGTGAAGCTTCTTAACAGTTGTTTAAAACTGTATTACATATATTGTAGTCAATTGTATCTAAATTTCTCAAAATAATTTTTTAAAGTATTTTAATTTTAATTTAAAGTATTTTAATTTTAAATTGCATTTTATTTGATCAGAGTATATAGTGAAATATTTTGATGGTGTTATAATTTTGCATTAACATTGTGCATATCTATTAAGTGCCTATTGTGGTGTATAGTACTAGGGAAAATACAAAGATTAACAAGTCAGCCTCTGATCTCATAGAGCTTCAAGTAGGGGCTATAATATAATAAAAAAATAAATATAATACAGAATAATACTTTGTTAGTAGATAGAGTTATAAAGTGCTATGCTGTCAGGTCCAAGAATGGGATAAGTGTGAATGAGGGGAGCTCAGAGCAAGTTTCCTAAAGAAGATGGTATTTTAGCTTGGAGTTTAAAGAATGAATATAAATTTTCAATAGGTTGGGGTGAGTGAGCGAAGACCATTCTAGGAATAGAGGAAGGTGTGGAGATTGAAAAGTGTTGGGTATATGTGGGGGAGGCCAAATAGTCCAGTTAGTTTGGAGTTTAGAATAGGTAGGAGTGAATTAGTATGAGATAAGACTGGAAAAGAGGGCTTTGGTTGCTGATTAAAGAATTGGAAGAATTTTAACTTGAGAAATGATAGGAATTAGGTCTGCATATGAAATATAAATTTTGCCCCACTGTGAAGGATGGATAAAAAGAGGTTTGAGGAAGAAATAGAAGGTGGAAAACTGGTTAGGATGCTAATTATCTTGTAAATGTAATAGTTTAGTAAGATCATAAAACTTAGAGTTAGAGGGGACATCAGAGTAATCTAGTCCAACTTGCTGATTTTACAGATAAGGAAACTGTGTCTTAATGAAGTTGTGGCTTGTCTAGGGCCACACAATCATTGGGTGGTAGAGCTGGGATTTGAATTGAAGTATCCTAACTTTTTTGGTTTTCCCTGTACACTTTACTGCTTGTGAGTAAACTCTTTACTTTGTTAACTTCAGGACAGGGAAGGAAGGCCAACCCAGAGAGTACTACACTTTGGATTCTATCTTGTTCCTGCTTAATAATGTACATCTTTCTCATCCTGTATATGTCCGGCGTGCAGCAGTAAGTAGAACTCCTTTCAATGGTTTATTGCTATAGGAACTATTATTTTTATGTAAATTATATGGGACAGTTAATCTTCTAGTTAAATTTTTAATTTTCATGTTTGTAACTTCAAAAGAATGAATGGGAGGGAACGTGACATAGACAAGAGCATAGGAGACTAAAAGCCAGGCCAATGTCTGTGATATATGTTATTTTCATATGAAATGTGTTTGTGTGTTCACACTAACAAAAACAGGGAGAAATTGCTAGAAATTATTCTTACCCCCGTGTAATATAATTCTACCAGCGCATTTGATGATATAAGATATTTTAGGATACATTGTGTATTTTGTAGTCATATTGCAAAAGCTATTGAAGGGCAGAATTCTACTTCTAAAATTCTATTACCCTATAGCTTCAGTAGAATTATGGTAGTTGCATCAATAGCTTTGTTTATATATCTCTTAGAAGCAGATAGATATTTTGCTAAATTAGCTTTAAAAATAACCATGAGAAATTTTTCAGTATGTTTTTAAAAACTGTGCAGAAGGTATGAGGCTGATAAGAACAATTAAAAAATATTGTCAGAGTAATTAGAAATGAAAATACGTAATTGTTGTTAGAGTTAATTATTTCTGTATCTTGTATAAGTAGTCTGGTTAAAAAAAATCTTGCATATTGAACCTGTATAAAATGGAATTAAGAATTAGCTTTATATTTTTATGACAGACATTGGAATTACCTTATTTGTAAAGCAAATGCTTTCATTTCTTTGATTATCTTTTCTTTATGCTGAGGTTTTCACAGTTTCTGGCACTGTCCTCTGTACTATATTTAACAGTGAAATGAATACACTATGTAGAATGAGATAGTAAGACCAAGATGCGCCTAGACTTTTTTTGGCCAATTGGCACTATTCTTACGTGTCATCATCATAGACCTAATTGTTGATAAAATTGGAATATTTAATTTTGCCACTTGAAAAAAAAAATCCCCTAACCTTATGGATTAGTATATACTAGGAATATGAAGTGGAGAATTGAGGCAGTTTCCAATATCCATTTGATTCAGGTCCCCAAATTTATTTTACTTTGAAAATTTGCCCAGTGTTTTATTTACTTCCTCCTGCCTCAGTAGTCTTTTAAAAAATGTAGAATTCTGAATCACTTGCTTAAAATGTAGATGCTTTGTAGCATTTTAGTTTTAGTAAATTTTTTTTCCATCCTCCTGAAATAGCCTGCCTGGTTATTATTTAAGGAGGGTAGTTTATTTTTGTGTAACTACATAGAAGAATAAGAAGCTACATGGACAGAGGCTTGGTTTGGAATTGGAGAATTTGTGTTCAGATCCTGTCACTAGCACTTAGTACATGTAACTTGGCAAGTCACTTAATTTTTCTGGGCCTCAGTTTCATTCCCTACAAAATGAGGGGGTTCAGCTAACCCTAAGGAGCCATTCAGCTCTAAATTCAGTCTAAATCTTGATCCTATAAAGCACTAATCAAGAGTAGAGGAAGCAGGAAAGGCATCTGATGAGCTAAGAAGAAACAATATGTAGGAAGTATCTTCAGTTTGGGGAGTAAAAGAAACAATTTCTCAGATGTGTAAAGCATGACACCTATGATAAAATAGTGCATGTTCAGAGTTGGTTTTGCAGAGTGAAATGGGATAGATACTGTAAAGATGATTGCATTGAAGAAAATGGAAAAAATATTTGAAATCAGAAAATCTGGTTTAAGGTTGTAGCTCCAGCACTTACTAGCTGTGTGACTGGGGAAGTAATTTAATACCTGAAGCAGTTTCCTTGTCTGTATTCTGATAAACTTGTTATGAAAAAGTGCTTTGTAAATCCTAAAGTCACACATAAATGTAAATTATGTAAATAACTTATAGTTCCTCTTAAAGAGAAAATATTTCTAAATGTCTTACATATTTGAAAAGAATTTAGCCATAATTTATTTCTGAAATAAGTTTAGATTAATTAGCATCTTTTCACTGACTTCTTTCTATAATTATCATATTTAAAGATATTTGGTATGTTGATATATATGAGTGAAATTCAAGAAGCCATGTGGTTTTTAATTGAGCAAATTTCTTATAGTTTTTACTGATGTCAAATCTATAACTTTCTGTTTAGACTGAAAACATTCCTGTGGTTAGAAGACCTGATAGAAAAGATCTACTAGCATATCTAAATGGTGAAACATGTGAGTAATTAATACTACTGTTCTTTAGATAAAAAAACTCGCTGCTATAGAAAAAGGAAAATTACAGTTGGTGTTATCAGCCTGCATTAATATGCATTTTACCTACATTCTAATGTAACTAATTCTCTTCTTTTTTAATTATGACACACTGTTGTTCCTGGTCCCTTCCCTCTTGGGATCTTTTTTATGTATACCACCAGTTTTCCATTGTAAGGTACTTAAGATTAGGGAATTGTTTCATTATTTGATTTTTTAAACTCTAGAACCTGGCATGTATATAAAAGGACTTAACACATTTGTGGTTGATTTGTTTGATCAGTCTAGGTTCCAGAACTCTGGAGCTTATGTCTTTGGAGATGTTTCTGTGAACAGAGTGGGAATGTGGGAACAAATAAAACTGAACAAAAAGTTGTCAGCCTATTTGGGATAGAGGGGAAAGCAAGGACAGAAAAAAGCCTTGTGAGATTTTGAGTGTAGTAGGTTACAAGGTTTGGAATAGTTTTTTTGTGTAATTGTGTAATTGTAATATTGTATAATTGTGTAATTGTAATATTTTCTTACTACACATTGAATTCCAGGCGGGAAAAATCTGTGATCTTATTTATTTGTCCTGTACTTTATACCATAGGTAGTTCACTTCATAAATGTTTGTTGAATTTATTCATTAGCTGCTTTCACATAAATTATATCTACATCAGAGGTTCCCAAACTTATTTGGCGTACCACCCCCTTTTCAAAAAAAAAATTACTTAGTGTCCCCCTGGAAATCTTTAACCCGTTAACATTTTTTAAAAATTTGCATAATTTCAAAATATATATATATATATATATGCATATTTTTAAATGACACATCTTAAGTTTAGTAATTTATTGTAAATTTATGGGTTTTTTCTGTATTGAAATTTTGATGACAGTATTGCATCATGTGTTGTAAACAAGTCATTATATACGCATATTCATGCTGCTACATATTGGACTTCCCCGCTGTGCATGATACACTCCCCTGCCAACACTTGCTTGTTAAGATCTGTCAGCGGACTTGACCACTGATGGGTTATAACTTGTGTTTTTTGTGTTTATTTGGAAAATAATGTAATCACTAAGACTTTAACTCTGTTACACAACAGATAAAATATATATGAATAGTTTTAAAAAATTTTCTTATCTTTTCTTTCCTTATGTGTCCACTGCCCCCTTATTTTTATTCAGCACCCCTAATTGTACCTGAGGCTACTACTGCCACCTCCCCCCATCATTCTAGTGCCCAAAGGAGGGGATGGAGAATCATCCACTTTGGGAACCCCTGAACATGGAAATGTTGCTAACAAGAACATTGTAGTCTAACATTTTCTTCTGTTGCCAGGTCTCACAATGTATTAGGCAAAATTTTTGCATCAACCCAGGTTAAAACCTTTGCAGCATTTCTTTCCAGAATTTGAAAACCTGTATCAAATGTTCTTTTCCTCTATTTTATTGCCTACCACTTATTTTTCTTGTAGAGTAGGGATTCTTTATCTTTTTGTGTCATGGACCCTTTTTGTGGTCTGAAGCCTATTCCCTTCACAGAAGAATATAATTAAATGCATAAAATAAAATACTTAGAATTACAAAGGAAATTAATTAAGTTGTGTTACTGTTTCTTTTAAAAAGTTTACAGACATTAGGTTAAGTCCTATATATCAATTTGGTAATATCAAAGTTTTATTTATTTTTTAACCATATGTTATTTTCTGCCTATTTTAACAAATTACTAAAGGGTCACAAAAACCTAAAAAAAAATCATTATTAAGAGAGCTCTTCATCTTATATAAATTGATAAATGCTTTTAAAAATGAATATATAGGGGCAGCTAGGTGATGTAGTGAAGGTGATATAGTGAATAGAACACCGGTCCTGGAGTCAGGAAGACCTGTGTTCAAATCTGGCCTCAGACACTTGACACACTGTATGACCTTGGGCAGGTCACTTAACCCCAACTGCCTTACCTTCTGCCCTCCAAAAAAAAAGTAATAAAAATGAATATATATATATATATGTATATATATATATATAAACATTAAAAAACACTTAAAGTAGACTTAAGTCAAGTGAGAAAACAGAAGGGCTTAAAGATTCTTAAGGTAAGTTCTCAGTAATTTAATGAACAAATATAGATGCTATCTTTGTTCAGAGCATTGTGGTAGCTCCTGAGTGAAATATAATGGTAAGTATGATGTACTCTCAGACTTCATGGAATGACATATGCAGAAATTTAGATCTATCATGTATAGGTTTACATTTTATGGCATTCATAACCAGGAATCCTTTATAATGAAGGAATTTATATACTAAAAATTTCTATACTTTACGTAAAAGGAGACAATATAGTATAATGAAAAGAGTACTGGATATGAACTCAAAGGAGATCTTCCTGTATGCAAATGATTTAAACTTCCTAGACCTCAGTTTCTTCATCTCTAAATGAGGGGGTTGGACTAAATGGCCTCTGAGGTCCCCTCTAGTTCTGCATCAATGAGCTTATAAACTTCCTGCCTTTTAAATGAAATTACTTTAGAGGATCTAAGAGAAATGAGGTTTTCATTGAGATGCAGGATGGTAAACCTTTTTTCGGTGACGGACTGGTGTATTTTCACTAGGGTTATTAGGTCGTCATTTGTAAAGATCAAATAAAGCAATATGAAAACAAAAACCTCATATCAAAGCAAATTGTAAATATTGAACTTTCTGAATGAGTCTTTTTTGAATCTTTAGCAACATCTGCAAGTATCGACAGAAGTGCACCTCTTGAAATAGGCCTTCAACGATCCACGCAAGGTATGTCTGAAATATTAATATGTTCACCTTAAATTCTAATTCATTTGGAAGCTGTGTACTTAAAATGACCACTTTTTTTCTTTTAGTAAAAAGAGCAGCAGATGAAATATTAGCAGAGGCAAAGAAACCACGAATTGAGGTAATGATTATAAAATGTGATTTATTGTTATAACAGATTGGTTACAATTATAAAAACTGTGTATTAAGCCTTATTTACATTATATTTTTACTTGATTATATTCTGTGTATTTTAAGTTTGTATTTTTCTAGATTTAAGGCTAGTATACATATGTATTTCATATGTCAGCATATTCCACACTTATTTTAATATGTATATTTATAGTAATATTGTTTCATATTAATATACTGTACTAATATTAGTGATAACTCACATTCATATTGTGTCTTAAGGTTTGTGAAGTGCTTTATTCACAATAGCCCTGAGGGATAGCTAATACAAATATTCTTAAGAGGGAGAACTTGAAACACTGAGAGGTTAAGGGACATACTTAATGTTTCCTCAACTTATAAGTGTCAGGCAAAATTTCACAGAATCTCAGGGTGAGAAGAAACCATAGAGGCTATCTAGTTCAAGAATTCTCTCTATAATCCCTTTTTCAGACAGTGCCTGAAGACCTCTAGCAAGAAGTAGCATACTATTCCCCATGGCAGCCTGTTATATTTTTTCAGCTCTACTAAATTTCATCTTATTAGATTTAGCCTAAAGTTATAGACTGTCAGAATCTTTTTGGATCTTGGCTCAATTATTCGCTGTGTTAGCAATTCCTTCTAGCTTTGTATTCTTTGTAATTTTAAGAGGCATGACGTGTGCTTTTATCTAAGACATGGATAAGAATATTGGGATCCTGGCTTTACCACGTACTACATATTCGACCCAAGGTAAATCTTCTAACCTCTTTGGGTTTCAGTTTCCTCATCTGTAAAATAAGGAGGATTAGATTGACTTGACTACTAAGGTCTGTTTTGCCTCTGTTAAATAGCATAGGACCAAGCACAGATTCCTAGGGCACTCTTCTGAAGGCCTGGTCCATATTAAACCATTGGTGATTACCCTTTAGGTCCAGCCATTCAATTAGTTTTAGTCCTAAGTCTCTTGACTACTAATCTATCACCTTGCGTGTTTGTCCTTGATCATTTAGTTTGTTTTCAATTTTTCATTGTATAAATAGTTCTGTCTTGAATGTCTTTTTACATGTTGTTATTATTTTTTCCGTATGGGTTATTTCTTTGAAGTATATTCCCCAAACTAGGCACATCTGGCCAAGGGATATGAATGTTGTTAAAAATTTTCTGTTAACTTTTTTTTTTCCAATGTGGCCCTCCAGAAAGATCAAATTCTAATAATTAGATCTTTACAGTTCCCAAAGGGTTTTCACAGACATCATCTTATTTAATCATCATAGTATCCCGCTTAACAAACTTTTGTCTTGCCCCTTCTACAAAATAATCAGTGTTAGAATACAGACAAAAACCTTTGTCTTCTGAGTCTTGGTCTGGTGTTATTACTATGATACCATATTATGCTGCCTTGCAAAGAGGAAATTTTGGTTTGACTTATGGGGAAAAAATCCTTTATGATAATTATCCAGAAGTAAGTCAGGCTACCTCATGTGGCACTGGATTCCCTTTTACTGGGAGGCTTTAAACACAGACTGAATAGCTAGTTGTTGGTTATGTTAAAGAGGGCATTTTTGTCCAGGTTTGCATTGGATTAAAAAACTTGTAGTGTCCCATCCACATACATACTATCTTGGAGCTAGAGTTCCTTGGTGATTTGTGCTTAGCATGCTTATCAGTTCTATAGATTGGCAGCTATCACGTTGGATGATGGAATCAGAATTCACAAAGATCTAAACCAGCTAAAATCTTGGAGACAAATCTAATATGATGAGATTGAAAAGCAGTAAATGTAACATTGTTCCTACTTCCTTTGTTACCAACCTAAACAAAACTAATCTCTTGCATGAGATTAGAAGTTATGTGTCAGGCCTTGAATTATTGAAGATGGTTATTGTAAACCACTTCAGTTTTCTCTTCTTTAGGCTAAGCATCCCTAGTTTCTTCAGCGTAATTCATGTATGACACAGTCTCAGAGCTTGGCAGTTTTCTTGTGGTAACCCTCCTCTTGAAGCTCTCCAACTTAGTATTGTTGCTAAAATGTAATGCCTGGAAACTGAACACCATTTATCCCTAAAATTTTATCTTTTTCTCTCTGTCCTAGTGATCTGTCCTTTCACAAATTCTTTTTGGATCCTGACAGTTATTCATCTTAGTTATCCATCTTAGATTTGTGTCATCTACAGATTTTATAAACAGCTTGAGGCCAAGGGTCATCTTGTTCAAACCTTAATGGACACATGAATCCCATTTATGATGTCCTAAACTTAATGCTCTTCTAACCTCTCTATTTAGCTACTTAGAGTGATGGGGAAATGTGCTATCTCCTTTGACAACTAATTCTATTTTTTTTGTTTGGGTTTACTTGTAGTTTTACATCCTTTTAAGAGGCTGCTGAATGTAATAGAGAATCTTGCATTTGACACGTTCTTTTTTCCTCTGGAGTAATTTATTTCCTTTGGGGAGCCCTAAGGCTTGGACTGACTACTTCTTTACTATCCTTCCCACTTCTTTTTTCCCTTTGGAACGACTTTTTACGCAAATCCTCTTGGGGAAATGAATCAACCTTTCTAATTCCTTTTCATTCCCATTGTCTATGAAATGAACACACAGTACTTCTTTAGATTTTCTGAAGGTTGTTTGTTTTATTTAATTGCTTTTGTAAACACAGGGAAAGGGAAACTGGGGTTTAAAATCAGACCTTTGGATTTATACCAGGAAGGGACCTTGTAGATCATCTAATTCAGTTGCCTTATTTTGGGCCTAGAGAGGTTATATGACTTCAGTGACTTGTCCAAGATTGCCCATTAATTGGTAGAGTTTGAATTTAAACTATACCAAATTAATGGGAAGAATAAAAGATTAGAAATCTTTAAAATAGTAGGTAATCCTAGTCTTTACTGATATGTAAATGGAATTAGGCTTTCTCTTTTGTAACTCTTCCCTTTTCCCACTAACTCATCCTTTTGCTTCTTATCTTTAGTCTGTCCAGCCCAACCACTCTTTTTTTATTTCTTAGAGGGACTTCTGATTAGAGATTTCTCTTCTGTTTTTGATGAGGATTCAAAAAGAACTTTCTCCTTTCCCCTTCTGGCTGCATGCTATTGGGTAGAATAATAAATATTAGAGTTAAAGGTCCAAATAAGATCAATTAATTTACATCCCAGAGTGTGACAGCTTTAGTGTTCCTCTGTTTCAGGCCAGAAATGTATAGGTCATTTTTAAAATAATCCATTGCTATGACTAAAGACTTAATTTTAACTTAAGATACTTAAATTTCTTGGAATAGGTCTTGAATTCTAACTTCTTAAATTTTTATTTGATACATAGAAGTCAAGTAATTTAGAATGATACATAGTCATTGAATGTTAAAGTTGGAAAGAATCTCCTAGAGATCATCTAATCCAATCAGATAATTGAAGAGCAAAACATCCTTTCATGAAATGTTCATCTAGGCCGTCCTGAAAGATCCCTAGCTTATTACCTGTGGAAACGGCCTGTACCACTCTTGAAGCTCTAATGACTGGGAAGTATTTTGTTGTGTTGAGTTTAAATTTTCATTTGAACTTAGATTTTTTGCTTCTAGTTCAATCTTTTGGACCCAGCAGAACAAAGATAATCCTATACTTCTGCGTGACAACCTTTTAAATACTTGAAGATAAAACTTTTATCTCCCTAAAGTATTTTCTCTAGGCCGACTATCCCCAGTTCCTTTAACTCATCTCTGCATGGTACAGTTTCTGATTGTCTCAACATCCTGTTGACCTTCATCCAGAGATACTCCGTTTTGTTAGTGTTCAGAAATGGGCACAGAACTATAGTTATTGTTTGACTGGGGCAGAATACTGCCAAAATAGATAAGGCAGTAATTAACTGCCCTTATTTGAACCAAAATCTTCTGACTAAACTCATAACTATTTTTCTACCAAGTCACTCATACAGCAGCACACAAGACTAAAAGTTTATCTTATTACTAATAATTTCATCATTCTTTAATATTTTTTGTCTACTCTGCATTTATACAGATTTTATGATGTAACATTTTATTATCTTGTTTTTAATTATGTAGAGTAAGAAATCCTGCCAGTATATTCTAATGCAGCTTAAAGTTTTGTTTGCTAACTAGCGAAAGCATAACAGAACTGCATTTTAAAAAAGTTGTATTGATATCTTTTTTTTAGATCACAGTCATTTCCAAATATACTGTTTGCCTTCCTGTGAGCCTTTTCTTGTAGGCAAGAGAGAAAAAAACAGTTAAACTGAATCAGTCAACATATTGATCATTTTTGACATATACAAAATTCTATACTCTTAGTCCTTCCCTCATGAAAGTAAAAAAGTACATTTCTTCTTCTCTTCTTAATAATTCAATTTAATTTTATTCTTTTCGTTTACATGATAATAGTCATTGTGTCTATTTTTTCTTTCAGTTCTACTTTCTTTGCCCTGAATCAGTTCATGCAAATTTTCCCAGGTTTTTCTGAGTTCCTCCCTCCTTATGGTTCAAGAACATTCTGTTGCATTTTTTTTTAAAGCTTTATATAGCTTGTGCTTAAAAGTATCAGTGCCATTAGTTGAATGAATAAAAATCACTATGCTAACCTGATCTGTAGCAATATAACAATTTCAGATTAAAAAGAGGTAGAAATCTTTTGATGACTAAATTTTTGGATCAGCATGAAACATAACATCTTTCATTTGAACAAAAAAAAGACTTAACAGCTTATTAAATATACATTGTATTGATATATTTCTTTTGTGAAAGAGTAAAATTTGTATGAACCTTGAAATCTACCTTTTATCTAAGACTTAATTTGTAGAATGTATTTGTGCCATGTATATGCTTGCACATGCTCCATGATAACTACAAATTTGTCTTAATTCCTTATTTTATTACAGGTGTATTTTGCTTATAAACTTTTAGCAAGTCCAATGTATATTTACGATCATTTCTATTTTGTGTCATACAATAATGCAACTAATAGTTACCCAATTTAGTAATTACTAAAGACCCTGAGACCAAAAGATATGTTTTAGCATAGACATTTTATATTAAGAATGAAATAAAAATTTTGCTTCATAACTAATCAGTTTTTTTAATGTTGCTAGGATGAAGAGTGTGTGCGTCTTGATAAGGAGCGATTGGCTGCTCGGTTGGAGGGTCACAAAGAAGGGATTGTACAGACAGAACAGATTAGGTAAGGAATTTCCTCAATTCAGATTGCCTTTTTAATACTCAGGAGTGTTTATGTGGGTAGCTCCACTTTTGTGTGGGTAATTCAGCGTTTAATGTGACTTCGCTATTAATAAATTGCCTGCATTTTTGGCTTCCAAGTACACTTCCCTAGTAGAACAGGTGGTGGACTGCTGGGTCCGTTATATTAGATAAATTGAAGTCGCTAATACGTCTGCTTTCTGAAGATAATTTCCTTTACCACTTTATCCCTCTTCAGAACTTCCAGGACTTCATTTTGGTATTTGAACCATAAACTACCCTGTAATTATTACATAAGTTATTTTTGTGTATAGATCATTATTCCAACTAGAGAATAATTTCTTTAAGGACAAGGTCTGTGTCTGTACTCCTAGATATCCTTCCTAGTGTTGAGGTACTCTTAGATTTAATCGGAGAAGGAAAATTATAGCAGGCAAATTAAAAAAGTCTTGTAGTGCAATGGTGTCAAACTCCAAAGACAATTGAGGCCACTAAATACTATACATAAGGATCCCTGTGGGATCACATATTGACTTAGTTTTAGAATGTAATATTTACCTATGTTTTATTGTAATTTTACTGTTAAATATATCTCAATTGTATTTTACTCTGATTTGGACCACACTCAGAAGCGTTGTGGGCCATGACTTGGACACCTTTTTGTAGTGTATTGTCTAGTGTGTTGACTACGATAAAAGAAGATGGATTGCTTTCTTTGGGTAATTTTTAAGGCAGTTGCTAGGGAAGGAGTGTTGACATTTACCTGAGAGTGTTGTGGTGACAGTAGCAACAGTGAGGGTTGTGCTTAATGTCACTAAACATTCCTCTCTGTACCTCACCTTGGGAATTACTCTTTTAGGTTTGGTGTAGGAAAGAGCAGACTGACTTTTGTGTTCCTCTGAAAAAAACATCAAAACTTGTGGTCCTGCAGCCTCTTTACAATTTTTTTTAAATTTGAAGAAAATTTTTAAAAAACTTTTTCTAAGTTATGTGTAAAAACTATTTAACACTTGAAAAAATAATTTTTGAGTTTCAAATTCCTTCCTTCCCTCTCTGGAATTTCCATCTTGAGAAGGCAAGTACTTTAATATAGATTATACATGTGAAGTCATGAAAAACATATTTCTGTATTAGCTGTGTTGCAAAGCAGAACAAGACTATCCCCCCTTTCGCGCAGCCCCCTCCCTCCAAAAAAAGAAAATAAAAAGTTTTAAAAAGTATGCTTCAGTGTGTATTCAAGACTCCATCTCTAGAGGCAGATAGCATTTTTCATCACAAGTCCTTCAGAATTGTATTGCTGAGAATCACTAAGTCATTCACAATTGATCATCATACGGTATTGCTGCTACAATGTACAGTGTTTTTCTGGCTTTGCTTACTACATTTTGCATCATTTCATGTAAGTCTTCCTAGATTTTCCTGCAACTACATCCTGTTTGTCATTTCTTATAGCACAGTAGTATTCCATCATAGTCAGATACTATAACTTGTTTAGCTATTCTCCAATTGATGGGTATCCTTTCAATTTTCAGTTAATTCCCTTTACATTCTTAAAAATTATTGAGGACCCCACAAAGTTTTTATTTACATGGGTTATATCTCTTGATATCTACTGTATTAGAAATTTTTTAAACTGTTAACTCATTTAAAATAACAATAATAAATTCATTACATGTTAACATCAATAACTTTTTAAAATGAAAATTAGCTTTTCCAGAACAAAAAACAATTAGAAGAATGGCATTGTTTTAAATATTTTTTGCAAATCTCTTATCTAGCTTATTAATAGGATACTGCTGAATCCTCGTCTGCTTCTGAATTTAGTCTGTTCCTTTATGTTTTGGTTGTTCTGATACTATCATTAAAATAGTTTTGACCTTGTAGACCAGACCCTCTGAAAGGAAGCCTCAGGGGTTCCCTTATGCCATACCTTGAGAACCACTGCACTAAAATATTACCTTAAACTTTTAAAATCTTCCATACTACTAGGAGGACCAGGCAGACAATTTCTTTTTTTTTTTCTTTTTTTTCTTACATGTGTCCTTGAATCAGTTATTTAATCCTTGCACAAATAAACTTTTTGCTTTATGCCTCATGCTTTTATATGGGATTCTTTATTAAATTTTTTGAGTTACATATTTTCTCCCCGTCTTTCCCCCGCCCACC
>CM053584.1:72971667-73054720 GCA_028627135.1 Pseudochirops cupreus
TTTAGTGGGAAGTATCTTTGTGTGCGTTTTGGAGTTCTAGGATTGGTTTAGAGTCCTATTTCATGGGTATTTTGGGGTGGCTATGTGAGAGCTGCGATATGTTACTGCTGCTATGCCGCCATCTTGGCTCCACCCCCTATGCCTCATGCTTTTAAAAAAATAGTGATTTATTTTTAGTTTTCAACATTCACTTCCATAAGATTTTGAGTTCTAAATTTTTCTCACTTCCCTCCCTTAGCCCCGTGATGTGCAATCTGATATAAGCTCTACATATACATTCATATTAGACATATTTTCACATTAGTAGTGTGGTAAAGAAGAATTGGAAGCAGTGAGAGGAACCATGAGAAAGAAGAAACAAAAAAAAAAAGCAAAAAACATACTTTGATCTGCATTCATTCTCCATAGTGGTTTTTTTTTTCCTGGATATGGATAGCATTTTTCATCATGAGTCTTTTGGAATTGTTTTAGATCCTTGCATTGCTGGGAAGAGCTAAGTTTATCAAAGTTAGTCATCCTATGCCTTATGCTTTTAAAATTGTTTGAAAGTAGCACAGGTAAATCTTTTATAAAAATCATGAAGTATAAATAATGTACTTTGACCAGGAAGGTTCCCTTTTCATTTTCTAATGCGACCATATTTATAACCTATGTTTCTTTATGTCTTCATTAGTGTCTCTCTAATGTCTCTCTCAAATGTAAAAAAAATTTATTGAATATTGAAGTTTTATTTTAGGAAAAATAAGGAAAAAATGTTGTTTTTAAACTGTGCAGTTCTTTATCCCTTCCAAAGGGAAAAGATTATAAAGTACATTCCAAAGCCAATCACTCATTAGGTGCATACTGAGCTATGTTTTTGCATATGAGTTAATGAAAGAATTCTTCTTAAGGTGTCTCTAGTATCTTAGGTTTTAGACTCTGGAGATTTCTCTGGCAGTGTCTATCAGATAAAAATATCCAATGAATCCTCACCTTCATGTGAACAGAATTTCATTGAGTCTAACATCTTTGTTTCAGCCAAATAGTCCTAAGTTGCCATTGTATAAATCTTATACTTTGAGAATCAGCAATTTTTATATTTTGGATAGCAGAACACTTGTCCTTTTTGTAAGTAGGGTCAAAATCATTCTGAAACATTATGGCAGTTCATTTTACTCTGCTAATCCACGAAATTCACAAGTCTTTTAAAATTCTTTGTGAAGAATTACTTTATATCATGGTTTGCAACTTTAAAGTAAATTTTTAGGAAAATCAGGCTTTTAAAAAACAATTATTTCTTTTCAGAAGTGGAGCTTTATTGATTTCAAAGATGGGATGAGTGCTCTTTTTTTTTTTCAGAAAATATGCCATTTAACATAGTTATCTGGACTTAGCATATGTTTTTATTTTTAAAAAATTGAATTGTATGCTGAGTTTACTAGTAATATCCCACATTTCTTTCTGAAGAATTATTGATAGACTATTTCATAAAGTAGCTCTTACTTGTAAACATCTTTCAGATTTCACCAAAATATATTAACTTCATTAAATATTCATTAAGTGCCCACTCTGTGTAAGACATTGTGCTGGGCTTTTTTGATAGAAGAATAGTATCTACTAGACTTTGCTCTCGAGGAATCTACAATTGTGTGTGTATGTGGGGGAAACCTATACAGAAATACTGAGAAGCAGAGAGATATGTATGAACCAATCATAATCTTTCTTGTTATCATTTTCAATCTCTGTTTATCCATTTTCTCCCCCACTTCTACCCACAAACATCCTGATCTTTCAAAATTTTCACTTGCTTGTACTGTATTCTCAAGTTATCGTTCTGTCTGGCCTCTCTTTCATGTCCAGATTTGTAGAAAAATCTGTCTGTGCTTATTTCTCCCCCTTCCTCACCTTTTACTCTTCAGTTCCTTCCAGTTTGACTTCCAATTGTACCACAAAATTGAAACTCTCCAGAATCACCAGTGATTTTTAATTAAATCAAATGGCTTTTTTCTTATTCCTTATCCTTTTTTTTTTTAACTTACCTCTGTAGCATTTGACGTTAACCACTCCCTTCTAGGTACTCTCACTTTTCAAGCTTTTCTACTGGTTCTTTTCCTTTCAGTCAAACTACTACTTTCTAGACTCCTTTTCAAATTCGCCTTTCATATCATGTCCCCTATGTATGGGTATGTTCTAGGGGTCTGTCCTGGGCCTTTTCTCTTCTGGAATCTCTCCTTGTCTGACTCCATCTTATATTTACAGAATTATTTCCCAGTATATCTCCTTTAGATGTAGATGTACTGTATGTTCAAACTAAACTGGCCTACTTTCATTTGTTTGTGGTATTACAGCATTTCTTCTTTGTATAGTATGGCCCTCATCTCTGGGATGCAGTGTCTTTGCACTGAAGCCTCTAGGAGAGTTCAGGTCAAGTGCTGCTTCATACAAGAAGCCTTTCCTGAATCTCCAGTTTTTGTTAACTTGTATCCCTTCTTGAAATAACTATTTATTTTGTTTATACATTTTTAATAACTTATCTGTGAATATGCTCTGTATCCCAGTATAGTGTCCTCCATGAGAGCAGGGATTGTTCTTGTTTGTCTTTATAGCATCATTGTCTAGGATATTGCCTATCACTTAGGGGGCACTTAATAAATACCTGTTGAATTGTTGAAGGAAGAGTCTAAGTAGAATTTTATTTTCTGCTGTTTATATTTTTTGTCTCTTTAAGGAGGAACTTCTAAATATAAAAAAAATGTTACCATAATTTATCATAGGTGATTTTTTTCCTTTTGATGAAAAATAAAATCAATTTTTCCGTCTTTAGGTCTTTATCTGAGGCTATGTCTGTGGAAAAAATTGCTGCGATCAAAGCTAAAATTATGGCCAAGAAAAGGTCTACTATCAAGACTGATCTAGACGATGACATAACTGCACTTAAACAAAGAAGTTTTGTTGATGCTGAGGTAGATGTGACCAGAGATATTGTGAGTCGAGAGAGAGTATGGAGGACGAGAACTACTATTCTGCAAAGCACAGGAAAGGTAATTTTTTAAAATTTTAGTAATTATATGTAGTGTTTTGTACTTGTGTCATCCTTTTAAGCTGAAATTCGTTGTCCTAGTTGGTTAAAACTGGATGCTAATGAAACTGAGGTTTCTGGTTCCACTCTTTTATAGATAAAACTAACTTTGGTCTGATGTTTCCTAGCCACCTTTTATGTTTAACTGACATACCACCATTTTTACTTGCTGAAAAAAATTATTTCTTTATTTCTCTTTAATTAGCTGAAATTTATATAGTGCTTTTAAGGTTTATAAAATCTTACAATGCACTTTAGCAGGACTTTCCTTTAACAAATAAGCAAGTGTTTAAATGTGAACAAACAAAGCCCTTGTGACAGATGCTGGAGATACAAGACACAAAAATGAGATAGTCCCTGCCCCCGAGGAGTTCGTTCTGTTGGGAGAAAACTATGTGTGTCTTAAATTTGATCCTGATTATGCTTGTATTAGGTGGGGATTGCAGGTGTTACCTGGACTTCATAGATGAGAAAACTGACTAGGATTGTGTGCCCGAGCTTGCACATCCAGGAAGAGTCAGAATTGGGATTTAAACTTAGATCTGCGGAGTTCAAATCCAGTCTTCTTCTCATTATATCACAGGTTATAACTGATTAGGAAAAAGTTATAAAACTAAAAAATCTTTACCTCAGGGCAGAATGTGTGTTAAATACTAATTATTTTGTGGCTCCAGATTTATTTTTATTTGCCTTAATCACTAGACATATTTGAGTTTAAATTTATGTGTGAGTCCTTCAGTTAACAATAATGCAGTTTAAGTGTCCTGGATTGAGATTTTGCAGTTGTGCTTTTTGATATTACGATAATGAAATTATCTTATTCTTTTTGGAGTATTGTTTTATAGATGAGTCATATAAATGAGAAGTTTGTCTTAACTTTTTCTCTGATTCTCTGTTAAAAGTGTTGGGAGCATACTCGCCAGAATTTTTAATATTTGTTGGTCAAAGATGTACTTGCCTTGGGGTCAGTGACGATTCATAGAGTAGTTTTAAAAGGATATTGGTAGTTGGGAGATTTTAGCACCATTACCTCTGTATTATCAAAATGTAGGTTTGTTGGACATTTTGGTGATTTCAGAAATTTAGGAGGTGATTATGTGGCTAACTATTGCTTGACATTTCCTTTTCCAGTTATATTCTTTTACTTTTGTAGATAGGTCTGGAAACATGTTTGAAGAAATACTTGCAAATTCAGAAATTTATCCATGAAGTTAATTTTATATCTTTGGTTGTCACTTTATGTTACAGTTCTTTAATTCACTTATAATGCTGTGTTAATTAGAAAAGGGTAGGGGTCTCCCTAATCAGCTTGCATATGGATGTAATTAACCATAAGCTTTAAAATTAAAGTTCAGACTTAATACTTTGTCTTTGTATAGAATTAGCATAAACTCTAATGGATATTTGCAGTTTGCAGCATTTTTAAAAAATGCTCCATTTAGTATAAAATTTATGAATTTTATTTAAGATATTACAATTGTTCTCTAAGAACATTATTCAATTAATTAATTGATAAAACATGAAATAAACTCTTAAGTGCCAAGTGCTGTGCCGACCTTGGGCAAACAGTCTCACTTCCCTGAGCCTCAGTTTTCTTCCATATAAAACTGATATGGTAATACCTGCAACATCTACCTGACACAGTTGTATTGGGAATCCAATGTGAAGAGGGAGTTGGAAAGACACATGGTTGTACAGCTGGAGACACCTGGGAAGTGCTGTAGAGATCTGGAGCTAAGTAAGATGAGGCCAAAGCTGGCACATCCAAACTTAGGTAGAATAATAAGCATTTATTAAGCTCCTCCTGTGTGCCAAGCAGCATGCTAGGTGCTATGGATACAGATACAAAAAAGGGAAACAAACGTCCACATTCAGAGAGTTTTACCTTCTAATATGGGAAATAGTCTGTATATATTATATATGAACTGATTGTCATAAAGAAAAGAAAGACAAATTAGTTAACGGCAAGGTAGTACGGGAAAGACAGAACTAGCAGTGGGGTTCAGGAAAGGCTTTATGTAGAAAGAAGTACTTGCGCTGCATCTCAAAGGATGGGAAGGATTTTATTAGACAGAAGGGAGGACATTCCTGCTGTGGGGCAGAGCCAGTGCAGAGGCACAGAGACAAGATGGGATATTTCTTGAGGAATAGAGAGAAGACTAGTTTGGCTGGATTGTAGTGTTGCAGAGGGAGTAACCTACAGTGAGTTTGGAAACGTTTGAGGTTGGGGCCTGATTGTGAAAGCCTTTAAAATCTTGACAGAATCATTTATATTTTTAAATATAGGATTTTATGCAACCACTGGAGCTAATTGAATAAGGGAGTGACATTGTCAGACCACATTTTGGCAGCAGTGTTGTGGGACAGACTTGAGGCATAGAGGCTCTTGATGGGGCTTTTGGAATAATCTAGGCAAAGGGGTTGATTGAAGACTTGAAAAGTAGTTTTGTGAGAATATAGCAAGGGACTGGATGTGAGCGATAAGAGGTGAGACATCATGGGGAGGTAAAGACATCAGGGTTTAGCAGCTGATTGGATCTGTGGGGTTGAAGGAGAGTGAGGAGTGGAGAATAATGCTGAGATTATGACTCTGCAGTATACAGTGCTTTTGACAGGAATAGGGAAGTTTGTAAAACAAATGGAGGGAGGAGATAATTAATTTAGTTTTGGACAGGGTAATTTCCAGGGCATCCAATTTGAAAGGTCCAGTTGGCAAGTTGGTATTGTTGGACTAAAGCTCAGAAATGACTAGTACTGGATATATAGTTCTGAGTCACCTGCATAGAAATGATAAACTAGGCCCATTGGAGTTGGGGAGGTTACCAGGAGAGAGTATCAAATGAATATGAAGAGAGAGAGAGAGAGAGACAGAAAGAGAGAGAGTAGAGCTGCATCAGAAAAAAGAAGTTGAACTGGGCTGCTGTCTTTTGGAACAGTCTGCTAAGATAATTTTCATTTATTGCGGTGTAGTAGTAGTATTTTGTGATTTCCTGAATATCTTAAGTAGTCTTTAAAGTATTATATAATACTTTTTTGAGAGACAGCATATAGTAGTGGGTAGAGAGTTGGCCTTGAGATTAGAAAAAACCTGGGTTCAACTTCTACTTCTGACACATACTGACACGGTATGTGGAGCCCTGGGCAAATTATTAAACCTCTCAGACTCCCATGTAAGTCTTTAAAACTCTAACTTGTAAAACATATAGATTGCTATTGATGGAGTTTTCCCATTGAAAATTCCATATACCAGTGAAATCACAGTTCTTTCCCTTACCCCTTCTAAAAATTAATGGTTCCTCAAATATTTATTTTTTAAATCTGTAATTTTAAAGACTTGTTGAATTGGAATTTTTTTTTCCATTTTAAAAGCTATGTGTTGGTACTATCTCTTCAGGTGAGATATCTCTGACTTCTTAATAGAAGTTAACGGGGGAAAGTATCAAAGTTAATTTTATTTCTTTCCTTTTCTATTTACTTAGTTTAAAAATTAGTTTTTTGAATTTTCTTGTTTTTGCTTCAGTCATTTCTGGTATGTAACCACACTTCTTCAGTGAGCAATTTTTTATAACCAAGCAAAGCTCTTAAGCTAAAGCAGTTGACAGCATTACAAATATTCTTCACCTTTGCTCTCCCATTCCTCCACTGAAAAGAAGGAATGTGTTTTGTCATGTGGTCTCTAGGGTAAGGATTGGTTATTACTGTGATGCAGAATTCAGCTTTGTTTTAGTTTTCTTTTTGTTTACATTATTGTAGTCATTGGATATAGTTTTCTGGTCCTGTTTTACTTCATTGGGGATCAGTTTATACAACTCTTCCTGGGTGAAACTTCATTTTAGAGCTATCTTTTCTGTAACCTCATAATGAGGCACATCTGCATTGAATTTTTTTTTTCCTTATTTTGATTATGTAATGACTGAGTTTTACTGGGGAAAAGTACATTATTTAAAAACTGTGCCCCTACATTTTGTAGGAATTCTTCAGTTTGAATCAGTATTCTTATGCAAAAGCTGGTGACTCAGGTTAGGTTTTGGCCTTGTTCCCTGCTCGGTCTCCTTGCACAGTGCAGAACTTAAAAATTCATTCATTTCCCTTGCTTTGACCCTGACTGGTCTGATAGATGTTTTCTGTTGTCCTGGTAGAAGGCTTTTTTTTTTTTTTGCTTTTTGGAGGATGTTGGGGTTAAGTGACTTGCCCAAAGTTACACGGCTAGTAAGTGTGTCAAGTGTCTGAGGTCACATTTGAACTCAGGTCCTCCTGACTTCAGGGCGGGTGCTCTATTCACTGCGCCATCTAGCCGCCCAAGGCTTCTTTTGTAGGATCTTACTTGCTTTGTTTCCTAGGTAATTTCCTGATTCTTTCTCCTGCTGTGGCTTACAATGTTTTGGCAGTGTAGTAATCTGGGCACTAGTCTGGTTCTGTTTCCTGTTATGTATGCCTGGAGCTCAGGCTGCCAAATGATGTACTTCTACTTTTCCAATCTTTTATCTTATTTTTTTTCTATGCACTCTGTGATCCAGTCACATTGTACTTACAGTTCTTTAAATAAAACACTTCATCTCCTATCTTCATGCCTTTGCACTGATGCTATATTGGATACTCTTTCCTCTCTCCACATTATAGTTTCCCAGGTTACTGTTAGGTTCCCTTAGTTCCCTTGCTCGCTGCTAAGTTCACTCACTGGCGTTCCTACCTTGGCCCGGTACCTCAGATGTCTCTGGCCCCAGTACGATACTGGGGAACTGCTCATGCTTCAGTACGATACTGGAAGACTGCAACCACCACAGAACACCCAGGACACGGTTATAGCGAAGGCTGACTTTATTGTATGACTACATCCCTAAGCCTATCTCATACAGGGACTCAACACGCGCCACGAGCACAGCACGAGAGAGAGAGAGCAAGAGAGAGCAAGAGAGTGAGCTACCGGAAGAAGCTAGCCTTATATCCTCTCACAGTATCTCCAAGTACAGGCGTCACCCGAGTTCTGGCAATGTGATAGGTTGCCGTATAGGTAAGGGCGTCACCGCCGAGGTGGACCAATTGTGTCCTGCCCCGTGAGCGAGGAGTCTTCTCTCAACTCTGCCCACAGGCGATCACGTGCATCCCCTCCTGCTTGTGACTGCCAACCCTTACAGGTTACTTTAAAGGCTTAGCCCAAACCCTACCTTCTGTAAGAGACATTTCTATGTTTTCCCAGTGGGTCATATCTTTTCCTTTTAGATTCTATACTATGGATATATGTAGGTATTGACATGCTATTTCCCCTATCATAGTGTATAATCCTTTAGGGCAGGGACTTTTTTGGGGCCTATCTTTGTATCTATCCCCAGTCCTTAGCACAGTTTCCAGAACATGGTAGGCACTTAATAAGTGTTTGTTGACTGACTGGTCCGCATTATGGTAGGGTAATTGATGTTTATGGTGACTATGAGTCATAAAAAAAAAGCCTAAAGTTTTCCTAACATTGAACCTAACCTGTATTCTGGGCTATAAAACCAGTCTGGTCATAATGTATATTCTTTGTGATATGTTACTCTAGTCCTCTTTCTAATATTTTGTTTAAAGTTTTTGCCTTGCTGTTTATTAGAAGTATTGCTCTGTAATTTTCTTTCTCTGTTTTGTTTCTTCCTGGTTTAGATATTGAGACTATATTTGTATCATAGATTAAATATTTTTGGACTCTTTTTGTCAATTTTTCAAACAGCCTTTGGGCTATTGGAATTAATTGTTCTTTGTTTGATAGAATTAATTTGTATGTAAATCCAGCTGATCCTGGGTTGTTTTTTTCCTTTGGGAGCTAACTTAAGACTTTTTTATTTTCTGTTCCTAAAATTGTTTTTTTTAAGCCCTGTTTTTCTTTTTGTTTTATTAATCTGGGAATTTGATATTTTTGTAAATGTTAATTTCATTTAGATTGTTGCTTTTATTGGCACATAATTGGCAAAATAGTTTTAAATAACTTCTTTTATTTCTTTTCATTTAATGTGAGTCTCCTTTATCATGTTTGATACTGGTCATTTGTTTTTTCTTTATTTAAAAAAATTAGCTAATGGTTTACCTATTTAATTTTTTCTAAAAATGAGCTGCTACTTTTATCTAATTTTTTTTTTCAATTTTGTTAATCTCTTCTTTGGTTTTTCAGGATTTCTAACTAGGCTTTTTTATTTATTGGTTTTCTAGCATTTTTAGTTGCCTTCATTGCCTTTTTTGATCTGGGTTCTGTATTTTTCTGTTTTATTGATGAAAGTATTTAGAGATACGCATTTTCTCTTCAGGACTATTATGACTACATGTCTAATATGTGAAATGTTTTCATTGCTGACACATTATTGATTGTTTCTAGGATTTGTCTTTTGACTCACCCCAGTCTTTAGGATTGTTAGTCTTCAGTTAATTCTGGGTTTGTTCAGTAGTAAGAAAATTATAATTAGGCATATTAACAATAAGTAAAAACATATCATATAATTATATGACATGATGAAGAAAACATTTTTAAAAAGGTAAAGTCTATTCCGGTGGTTTTTTTCCCTTTTAAATTTATTTTTAGTTTACAACATTCAATTACACAAGTTTTAGAGTTACAGATTTTCTTTCCCTCCCCCCCAAGATGGCATGTAATCTGATATAGGTTCTACATATACCTTAACATTAAATGTATTTTCACAATAGTGAAGTTGTAAAGAAGAATTATAATCAATGGAATGAAAGAAGAAACAAAATAAAAAAAAAAGGGAGAGAGAGCGCAAAGAGTTTGCTTCAGTCTGCATTCAGACTCCTTAATTCTTTTTCTGGATATAGATAGCTTTTTCTATCATGAGTCTTTTGGAGTTGTCTTAGAACTTTTCATTGCTGAGAAGAACCAAGTCTATCAGAGTCAGTCGTCACAGATGCAATGTGTCTGTAATGGCATACAATGTTCTCCTGTTTCTGTTACCCTCACTCAACATCAGTTCATATAAGTCCTTCCAGGTTATTATGAAGTTTATCTGCTCCTCATTTCTTATAGCACAATAGTATTCCATTACTTTAATATACCACAACTTGTTTAGCCATTCCCCAGTTGATGGGCCTTCCCTTGATTTCCAGTTCTTTGCTACCAGTAAAAGAGCTGCTATAAATGTTTTTGTAGATATGGGTCCTCCTTCCCCTGTATGATCTCTTTAGGATGCAGCCCTAGAAGTGACATTGCTGGGTCAAAGGGTATGCACTTTTTTATAGCCCTTTGGGCATAGTCTCAGATTGCTCCAGAATGGCTGGATCAGCCATTGGCAGCTCCACCAACAATGCATTAGTGTTCCGATTTTTCCACATTCCTGATTTTCTTTTTTGTTTAATTTTTAAATTTTTTATTAGTATTTAATTTTTTCCAATTAATGTAAAAACAATTTTTAACATTCATTTTTTAAAATAAAATTTTGACTTCCAAATTTTCTCCCCCCCTTTTCTTCTCCCCTCTTTAAGATGGTAAGTACTTTGATATAGCTTATATATTTGCAATCATGTAAAACCTATTTCCATATTAGTATGAAAGAAAAAATAGTTTGCAAAAAATATATACTTTGCAAAAGGAAAAAAACCCATGAAAACAAAGTGAAAGTGGTATCCTTCAGTCTACATTCATACTCCATCTGTTCTTTCTCTGGATATGGATAGCATTGTCCATCCTGAGTATTCTAGAATTGTCTTGGATCATTGCATTGCTGAGAAGAATTAAGTCAATCATAGTTGATTGATACACAATGTTGATGTTACTGTGTATAATATTCTCCTGGTTTTGTTCACTTCACTTTTCTTAAATTCATTTTAGTTTTTCCAGATTTTTCTGAAATCTGCATTCTCGTCATTTCTTATAGCAACATAGTATTCCATTAAATATATATACTGCAACTTGTTCAGCCATTCCCCGGTTGATGGGAATTCCCTCAATGGAAGTAATTTTTAAAAGTGGAAATGAAGGTCACTTAGCAGTATCAGACCTTAAATAGTACTACAAAGCAATAATCCGCAAAATGATTTGGTATTGGCTGAGAAATAGGTAAATCGCTTGAATAGATTAAGTACTCACTATTCAGAAGCAAATGAGCACAATAGCCTAGTATTTGATAAACCCAAACATCCTAGCTATTGGGGTAAGAACTCACTGTTTGACAAAAACTGTTATATAGACTAGAAAGCAGTCTTAGAAAAACTAATTATATACCAGACTCTTAGACCATATACTAAAATAAGCTGCAGATGGGTACAATAGTTAGGCATAAAAAGTGATGTCATAAGCTAGAAGAGTAAGGAAGAAATGAAGATCAAAATTAGGGGAGGAGTTGATGACCAAATAAGGGATAGAGAGGTTCACAGAACAAAATATGGACAGTCTTAATAAAATAAAATTAAAGTTTTGTACAAAGAAGACTAATGTAGCTAAAATTAGAAGAGGAGAAGTCAATGGGAAAAAAATCTTTGCAACATGTCTCTCTGATAAAGGTCTCATTTCTCAGTTATATAGGGAACTGATTGAAATTGTAGAGTAAGAGCCATTGCCCACTTGAAAAACATTCAAGGAAATGAAGTTTTCAGAGGAAAAAAATCCAAATTATCTAAAAATGTGCAAAAATGCTCTAAATTGTCAATAATTAGAGTAATGAAAATTAAAACTCTGAAGTTTCACTTCCAGTCCTTCAGATTGGCTAAGCTGACCCCCCCGAAATGATAAATGACAAATGCTTTAATGGACTATTGGTAAGTCTGTGAAATAGTAAAGACATATTCAAAAGCATTTAGGAACTATGCTCCCAAAGTTGCCAAACTGTAGTCACTTTGAACAAAGAATACAACTACTGGATTTATGCCCCCAAAGAGATCAAAGAAAGAGGAAGAATTCCCCTTATGTACAGGAATATTTATAACAGTTTTTTGTGTGTGTGCGTGGGGGGAACAAAGAACCGGAATCTTAGATAATAGCCTTTATTTAGGGGGAAAATTGAACAAATTATTATGCACAAATGTGATAGAGTATGATTGTGCTGTAAGAAATGACAAAGGGATTGTTTTCGAGAAACCTGGGAAGATTTGTGTGAACTTATGCAGAGTGAAGTGAGCAGAATCAGGAACAATTTATGCCATCGCAACAATATTGTAAAAACAAACAACTTTGAAAGATCTGATACCTCTTAACACACTGAGCAACTATGATTCCAGAGGACTGATGATTAAACAATGCTGCCTGCCCCCATCAAGTCATGATGGACTTGTTGTAGGTTGAGATGTATATATTTTTGGACAAGGCAAATACAGAAAGTTGTTTTGCTTTACTATGTATATTTATTACAAGGACTTTGTCTGTCTTGTTTTTTCAATTGAGAGGTGAAAAGGTTGGAGGCACAGAAAGTAAATTTTGGTTGATTGAAAAAATGTACTTAAATAGGTAAGTAGAATAAAATTAGTAAAATAGGGTGGGGGCAAAAGCAAAGAAAGGCCTAAAGCTATGAAATTTGTTGTTAAGAAAGTCAGTTTCAAAAGTTGTTCTTTGAGTTGCGGTATTGCTGAAGTAATGGTAACATCTAAAATCAACTAAAATATTTATGGTAGAATGTGTGGTTATATATCCAAAGTATAGGACATAACAGAAGTATTAGTTTATTTTTTTGAGGGGGGAAGATAGGGTATTTGGGGTTAAGTGACTTGCCCAAGGTCACACGGCTATTTTTTGTGTTGTGTCGGAGGCCAGATTTAAACTCAGAGCCTCCTGACTCCAGGGCTGGCACTCTATTCAGTGCGCCACCTAGCCGCCCCAAAGTATTAGTTTCTTACTCTTGTGCTATGACCATAAGAGAAAATAATAGACAATTGGCAAGGACCTTATAGGTCATCTGACTTATCCCCCTCATTTTACAGATAAGAAAACTGTTCCCAGAGAAGTTAGGTGAGTTGGCTAAGGTCATACCAGTAATAAGTTTCAGATTATGGTTTTGAGTGGGATCTTCTGACTTGGAATGCAGCTCTGTGCACTGCACTCTACTGTCTCTTTCCTTTATTTTCTCCTTCACTTCTCACTTTTAAGGTACAATATAGACAACTGAAGAATTGGTGCATTGGGGTTAGATTTTGCTTAAAATTCTTATACATTAATTTAATAGCTACTTGGGAAAGACCTTTTATGGACAAAACATTATCTTGAAAATCTCAAGGTATATTTCTTGCCTTTATGGAGTTAATAAATGATCTAGCACATAAAATACAGATATACAGTATTTCTACAAAGTGCTGTTTGAAGGCTTCTAGAAGAAAATTTTTGATGGGAGATGAGCAGGGAGAAGAATCAGAAAAGTTATATTTTGCAATCCCATCCTCATTGCCAGATGTAGTGCCAACACAATATTTCCAGTGCCAAAGGTGACTATGAATAGGCTGGCATAGTTATGAATTGCAAAATATAATAGACCCTCCATACAGAAGACAGAAGCAAAACATTTATTCAGACACCAGAAAGCCAAATCTCAACACCAGAAAATCTAATTCATTATAGCAACAAAGAAGTTAATGCACCATAACACAGCAGGGAGGCACACCATACCTAGCTGTCTCCTTGCTTATGTCCTTTCCTTCTTCGTGCTCTAACTGCTTTGATTCTCAGACTCCTGTTCTACGTGTTCGGCAAACTCCTTCCACCACAGACTCCATGTGATTACATTTAGCCTGTTAAGTGGCAGGAAGATCTTCAGATTCCCATTACATCAACTCACTTTCCTACTCATCACAAGAGTTTTTTCAGATTTTGTGTTCCCACCTTCAACCTCCAAAGTCTCTCTCTTACTCTGCCTCTTCTGAAAACTTTGTCTTATATTTTATAGAAAAAGTTGAGGTCTTCTGCTGTGAGCTCCTCTTATTCATCTCCTGTCACTCGGGTGTCTTCTGCCACTGTCTTCTCCTTCACCTCTGTCTCACATGATGAAGTGAACTTTAACCTTACTGAGGCTAACCCTTTACTTGGTAAGGCCAAGCAATTCTGTTCCATCCTGTCTCCTTCAACAGGTTGTCCACTCTGTCATCCTCTCTCTTTTACTTATTTTCAATCTCTTCCTCTCTACTTGTTTATTTCCTTTTTCTTGCAAGCATTCCCATGTCTCTCTCATCCAGAAAAACCCCTCATTTGATCCTTCCATCTTCATAAGTAACATCCTATATCTCTTCTTCCTTTTCTGGCCAAACTTCTTCTCTAAAAGGCTGCCTACAATAGGTGATTCCATTTTCTCTCCTCTCATGTCTTAACTCCTTACAATCTGGCTTCCAACCTCATCATGCCATTGGTCTCTTAATTGCCAAATCCGATGGTCTATCATTTTCCTTGACCTTTCTGTATCCATTAATACTGTTGATCACTCCTCCTTGATACTCTTTTCTTTTGAGACACCACTACCTATTGGACTGCTCCATCTCAGTCTCCTTTCCTGGATCTTCTTCCAGGTCATGCCCTCTAAACTGTAGGTATCCCCCAGGGCTCTTATTTTGGGCTCTCTTCTGTCTGTGTACTACTTAACTTGGTGATTTCAGCAGCTCTCATAGATTTAGTTATCATCTTTATGCTCGATGATTCTCAAATTTATTTATCATACCATAAGTTCTCTACTGATTTCTAATTTTGCATCTCCAAGTGACTTTCAGACATTCTCAACTAGCTGTCTAATAATTTTCTCCTCTAAATCTCACCCCTTGCATATTATACTCTTCAGTTATACTTATCTCCTTGTTCCTTGAAAAAGACAGTCCATCTCTCTCTAGGCATTTTCTCTGATTGCCCCCCATGCTTGGAGCTGTCCCTCCTGATCTCCCTGTCTGCCTGCAGGCTTCCAAATAGCTTCCTTCAAATCTCAACTAAAATTACTTCTGCAGGAAGCCTTTTCTGACCTCCTCTACACTGTAGAACCTTCTTTATTTCAGTTATTTCCCAATTTTCCTGTATATAGCTTGTTTTTATTTATTTGTTTGCATGTTGTCTCCTCCATCAGATTTTCCTTGAGGGCAGGAAATGTCTTTTGCCTCTTTTTGTATCACCAGCATTAGCTCACTGCTGACACATAGTAAGTACTTTATAAATGTTTATTGATTGATTTACTGCTACAATAAGGCTTATACTCCATAGAGATTAGAAAAAGAAGGAAGGAGATTCTTATGTAAAAAATATTTATAATAGTACTTTTTGTTGTAGCAGAGAACTGGTAACAGTAGGTACCCATCGTTTGGGGAATAGCTGAACAAATTATGGCATGTGAATGTAATGATACAGGCAATAAGAAGTGATACATAAGATGGATTTTGAAAAACCTAGGGAGACAAGTATGAATTAATGTAGTGAACTGAATCAACTAGGAGAATAATGTGTCTGCAACATTGTAAAGTAAAACAGCTATGAAAGACTTAGGAACTATGATCACTGCAATAACCAGTCACTACTTAAGTGGAGTGATCATGAATCATACTTTTCACTTTTTTTGGCAGAAAGAAAATGGATTAAAAGTGCCGAATAATACATATTTAGAAACAGCCTGTGTGGATTTGTGTGCATGATATAAATTTTTCAGGAGAGGGCTTTTATTTAGGGGGCATTGTTTCACAGTGAGGAGACATTTTGGTAGTGAAAAGGAAGAGGCATTGAATCTTTAAAAATATGAATAGAATACAATAGACAAAAGGAAGTTTAGAATGAGACAGAGGAGCAGAGCTATGTTGGAATTTTCATGTTAAATTTGAAATATCCTTTAAAAAATTTTCAAAATGTACATAAATTGAGATTCACAGTTTTTTATGCTCTCTTCTTTTTTTGTTCTTTGTGTAGGGAAATATTTGTGTTTGTTGATGTTTATAATTTTTTTCATAAAAAAAGAAATTAAAAATCTGAAGAAAGCATAAAAAATGATTATCAAATAGAGGGCAATCAAATATAGCAGGTCTTTTTTTTTTTCTATATTGTAATGACATCAAATCTGTGCATAAAATTTATTTGCTGACAATAGCAAGCATAGATAAAAGAAGTAGAAGCCATAGGTTTGAGAGCTTCTCAGGAAGCTGTTTTGGTAATCCCACGGTATTTTAGGGAGGAGGTAGATTAAAATTGTGTCAGGGCATGAGATGAGCAGATTGGGGCTATTTTGAGATAATTTGTTCCATATCATCCATTTCACTGATGAGAAAATTAAAGTTCAGAGTTTCAAAACTGTGCCCAGGTTCACCCAGTGAATAGGGGGTAGAATCAGGACCAGAACCCAGTTCTCCTGATTGTTATTTTTATTCACAATATCGTGCTGTTTCTATCCTAAGGAATATTTTGAAATTTCAGATGTTCTGTACTGGCATCTATGATGAACTCTCTGAATTGTTTTATTCTTGACCGAACATCTTTATTGCAATAACAATCTGAGAATGTGAACTCCTTTACAGCTGTCTATTTGTATCTCTGGTGCTTAGCTTTGCACATAGTAAGCTTTTAATGAATTTGTTCAGTACTTCTTCATAGAAAAAAAAATTGCTTCAAGGGTTATTTGTATCTTTAGGCACTTCTATATGGTAAGAGTTTTAAATCATTTGGGGTTTTTTTGCCTAGTTTATTTCTTTACTGTTACCATCAGTTTTGAGGGAAGTATATAGAATTTCCCTCTTTCAGCATTAATTTCTCTTTTTCAGTTAGCTGAAGTATGACTTAGTGGATGGAGTATTGGGCTTAGAGTCAGAAATCTGCGGGTTCAAATCCTACCTTTGATATTTACCCCTGAAGTATCGTTAAAAAGTCAATGAGCAACATTGTTGTTCTAAGCAAATCTAGTATTTATCTACTTATTCTTCATTAGGTGACCCACAGTTAACCTGTGAAAACTTCTATCTGAGTATTGGATGAGATGTGAGAGTTTAGATATGACTCACTAAATCTCCAGAAGCTCTCTATGTAGAAAATTTCTCTTCCTAGTCTGGCTTATTCCTGAAGTTCTTCATATCTTTTTAGCAGTAGACTACCTTCTGTGAATTAATATACATTGAGGCTGGGAGTTATATAGCATATATTTCAGAGCTGTAGTTATTTAAGTGATCTGAGAACATAATAGTATATTTAATTTTATTATTATTACTGTTTTTTTACTGTGGCATTAGTACTGGAGGGTGATGTGCTGATGCTACTATATGCTGCTTAGTTTTATGGCAAAAGATTATTTCAGAGTTGTGGCTTGTGCACTTAAACTGATGTTAATAATCATGTGCTCTTGATTTTCACTGAGAGAAAACATGGATGTTAGATCTTTTGAAAGCAATCATACTCAAGTAGTGAATGAGAAAAACAAATGTTAAATTCTCCTATTTTCAGACTTAATTAGCACTTCAGACCTAGAGTCACCAGATGAATGATTCTCTTTGAGCTGTAGGTGGCAGAATTGTATCATGATTTTGTTATTCTTGCACTTAAAATAACTTAATAAATTTCAAAATTGTCTGGTAGCCTGAAATGATTACCCAGTTTTTTTTCATCCAAAGTTTCACTTTATTCAGCCATTAATTTTTCTTCTCTGAATACTAGTATTTGTTAAACATAAAAAAAATAAATATTTTGAGTGATGATACACAAGTATAATACTTTAATTTTGTTGTATTAAAAATTGGTAGATAAGACATTGTGATTTCGGATAGGCCTGTTATGTTGGTACGATAGTCTGCCTTTCAGCAAAGGATGGACAATACATATCTTATTTCAAGAGGTGTGACTAAAGCATCTTCTTTTGCAGTTTTTCAGTTGTTATAAACATCCAAAATAAGTAGTTTTGTCTTTTTATAATCAGTTTTCAAAGTGTTACTTGAAATAGCTTTTTAATGTAAACATTCTCATAAAGTAATACTCACTTCATATGCATTTATTAAATGCCTGTTGTGTTCCAAGAACTGTGTTAAGTGCTAGGGAATCAAAGAAAGGCAGAAGACAGCCCCTGCTCTCAAGGAGCTTACAAACTAATCTATTTAACATAATTCATGTGACATGATACCAAATCTCCAATAAAAAATTAAATTCTTGCATCTCTAATGATAATAGTTAAGATTCTTTCTGCATTTTTTTTTTTTTTTTTGCTTTTTGGAGCAGGGGAAGGTTGGGCGGTTGGGTTAAGTGACTTGACCAAGATCACATGGCTAGTAAGTTTTTGAGACCGGATTTGAACTCAGATCCTCCTGACTCCAGGGCTGGTGCTCTATTCACTGTGCCACCTAGCTGCCCCCTTCTTTCTGCATTCTTAACCTCTGGTCTGGATTATTGTCCAGATTAGTACGTTTTTGTCTGCTAGTTTGCCTTTTCCCAAAAAACACGGGAGAACCAAAAGTTGGAGTAAAGAAAATCCTATAAGGACTGACCACTGTTCTTTTATTGCATCTCTCTTAAGAGGTGGTCTTAGGGTCCAACAATTATGTCACCGTTTCCAAGATAATTCTGGTTGTGTCCTTTTCCATATCTTTAGTTTTCTCATAGACCCTTCATGGTCATTTAATCATTGTTCAAATTGAAGGAAAAAGCTGCACCTCTTTTCATACTTAGGAGACCTTTAGATACTTCATTCACCTCTGCAAGTATAAATTCTTTTTACTTTTATAGTAATAGCCATTTAATGGAATGTTTTTTGTGTGCTTTTTTTTGTTTTTGTTTTTGTTTTGGAGGGCAGTTGGGGTTAAGTGACTTGCCCAAGGTCACATGGCTAGTTTTTTTTGTGTTAAGTATCTGAGGTCAGATTTGAACTCCATGTTTTTTAACCCAGAATTTGGTTTTATTGTATTACAGAAATTGTTTTATTATGTTCCTTTTTCTTTCTTTTTAAAAAACAATATATTTTTTCCAATAACAAAAAAATTTTTAACATTGATTTTTTAAAATTTTGAGTTCCAAATTCTCTCCTTCCCTATCCTTCCCCTTCATTGAGAAGACAAATTCCCTCCCTCCCTTACCTTTTCCCTTCATTGAGAAGACAGTCAATTAGGTGTCAGTGATGCATGTGTAGTCAAGCAAAACATTTCTGTATTAGGTGTGTTGCCAAAGAAAACACAAACAAAAAAAGAAAGAAAAGAAAAATAAAGAAAAAATAGTATGTTTCAGTCTATATTCAGACATCAGTTCTTTCTCTGGAAATGAATAGCATTTCCCCATCACAAGTCCCTCAGAATTGTTTGGATCATTGTATGGCTGAGAATAGCTAAGTTATTCATAGTTGATCATCACGCAGTTTTGCTGTTACTGTGTATAATGCTTGTCATTTCTCATAGCGTCCTGGTATTCGATCAGAATCACGTACCTCAACTTGTTCAGCTGTTCTCCAGTCGATGGGCATCCCCTCAATTCCCAGTTCTTTGCTACCACAAAAAGAGGTGCTATTAATATTTTTATACGCAGTTCCTTTTCCTTTTTAAATCCTTTGGGATACAGACCTAGTTGTGGTATTACTGGGTCAGAGGTTGCACATGCAGTTTTATATGCAGCATTCTATACCCGCCGTGCCCCCCGCTGCTTCTGAGAATCCAGGAAATTGCCTTGTTATTTTTCTTGATGGCTGCGAAGCTTGGCCATTATAATTTTGCAACGTTCAGTTTCTGTTTTTTGTTGTTGTTCTTGTTCTTTCCATTTATATTCTAATGGTCATTGTATATACTGTTTTTCTGGTTTTGCTTACTTCACTTGGCATAAGTTATATGGCTTCCTGTGCTCTTCATTCATCATATTCATCATTTCTTATGTGTTGTGATGTTCCATTATATTCATGGACCACAACTTACTTAGCCTTTCCCCAATCAAAGAGTATGTGCTTGTTTTCAGTTCTTTGCTGCTACAAAAGTGCAGCTATAAATATTTTGTCATATATATAACCTTTAAAATTTTTGTCATTGCTTTTCTTGGGTCATGTGATTTGTTGTAGACTCTTGGACAAAGGTTGTAGATGTTATAGTTACACTGTTCTCATAACATAGAACTTTTATGTATGTAGCCTTTATTTCATATTCAGTCCTCTCAATCAGTAAACATTTTCTGCAATACTGCTTGCTGGGGGGTGCAAATAAAAAGAATGATACAATCCCTGTTTATTAGGAGCTTATGTTCGAGAGAGAGAGAGAGAGAGAGAGAGAGAGAGAGAGAGAGATGGTCAAGTGATGTGTACTTGTGTATATAGATACACAGTGGATGAAGAGGGCGCTAGCAGTTGGGAGGATTATGAAGGGCTTCACAAAGAAGTAGATGATGTATATTGAAGGAAGAAAAGGAAGTCTGTGAGGCAGAGGTGTGGAGGGAAATTATTTCTAGTCATGAGGGATGACCAATGCGGAAGTACCAGAGACTGAAGTTAGAGTGCCATTTGTTGGGAACCAGCTTGAAGGGCATTTTGAAGGTACCATAGCATGTGGGAATAGAGGGGATATTTTGACATCTATTTGTCTGTCCATCTGAAGACTGCAAAGATGGGTTGATCAAGGTTGTAAAGGGCTTTAAAAGCCACAGAGAAGAATCTTTTGTCCTAGAAGCAATAGGGAGCAACTGGAGTTTATTGTCAGATCTGCACTTGAAGATAATGGCGTAGAGGATGGATTAGCATAGTGTCTGGCACATAGTGAACATCTAATAAATGCTTATTGATCGACTGGTTTCTTGATAGTGTTGTAGTGGTGAGAGATTTGGGGCAGGAAGATCAGTTAGAAGGCCATTGGAATAATCCAGGTGAAAGATGATGAGATGTTGAGGGAAAATATTGGCTGTATGACTAGAAAGATATACAAGATACTGTGGAGGTAGAAGTTGTAAGATTTACCAATTGAATGAAGATTTATGGAATTCAGAATTTTGAACCTGGGATATTTCAATGAACATTTATTAAATAACCCTTGTTATTTAATAAATAGACACTATGTACAGTATTCTTGGTCTCTTCCCCCAAAGACCTTATAGGTTACTTACTTTTTAGTTTCATACTTTGTGTACAGAGTACTTGCTTAGGAATTTGTTGGCAAGTCTCTGGATCTTAGTTAATTATTCTTCATTGCCTTATACTTAAAAATACTTTTGAATCTAATTTGTTATTTCAGAAATTTTCATTTAAGGATAACTGACCTCCGTTTCAGCAGTTACTTTTTAGGAGCTGAGGATGCTAGCCTCTTTGTGATGGGGGAGGAACAATTATATAGCTACAGCTGCTGATGATTTAAACAAACTAATACTATCTCACTACAATTTTTTGCAGTGAAATTACTCTTCTACTTCCAGAAGAAGAGAATTCATACAGTTAGGGGATTTGAGTTAAGGTTTTAACAGATCAGAGTGCTCAGCTTTTTGGGATACTATTTAGCTCTTGAGATTTTTATCAAGAAATAATTTAACTTCCAAGTGGACACAACAATTGAGTTGGAAGAATCATTTTCAAATTTCAGCAGAATCCTTGTTAATTTTACATATGCTCCAATAGTTTCCAATAATGAACAATTTGGTAGGGTAAACATGACATGTGCTTACAAGCCAAAGCAAAACTGGAGCTATTTTATACCTCTGGTCCTATGTTCATGTGAGTTTCCATAGCGTTCAGTGATTTATAATGTTTTATGTGCTCTGTAGTGTCAACATTAAAGCAAATAAATCTATCTACTAAAATAACTGAAAGATATTTTTTAGAGTCAAGGATACTTAATTTGTATACAAAATATGTTCAGTAAGGGAATTAAAGACTGGGAAAGCTATTACCACTTTCTTCTCCTCATCATTCAAGTTTGTAAAGCATTTTACTTACCTCATTTGATCTTCATAGCAGGTCTAGACTGTAACTGAGGTTTAGTGAGAGTAAGTGACTTGCCCAGCATTATTTTGCCAGGTAGAGATTTGGGGCTTTGGTTTTCTTGGGGCCTAGTGAAGGGGAGAGAATTGCAGTGTGAAGTTGGGTATCATGCTAGGTCAGCGGTTCTCAACCTGTGGGTTATGTTCAATTTGTAACAATGAAAATACATCCTGCTTATCAGAAATTTGCATTATGATTCATAACAGTAGCAAAATTACAGTTAGGAAGTAGCAGTGAAAATAATTTTATGGTTGGGGGTCACCACAACACGAGGAGCTGTATTAAAGGGTTGTGGCATTAGGAAGGTTGAGAACCACTGTGCTACATGAACTCTAAGCTCTCTACCAACCCCATAGCTTTTATGCATGATTATTGTCACTGTCGAATTTTGGGGATACTTAAACACTGACAAGCTCCTCTACTTTCTTTATTTCTGTCGTTGCTAGATAGTCTGCTTACCACATGTTATGCTAGACCAGGATTTTTCTAGCCCTTCGTAGGTAAAGTACAGTCATATAAACTTTTTCCCTATCTTTAATGTTAGTACATATCTCTTTGGAGTTCTCTTAAGGATTTTATTGCTAATAGTGCTGGGGATA
The DNA here is from genome assembly GCA_028627135.1 of Pseudochirops cupreus. Taxonomy (NCBI): domain Eukaryota; kingdom Metazoa; phylum Chordata; class Mammalia; order Diprotodontia; family Pseudocheiridae; genus Pseudochirops; species Pseudochirops cupreus. Next base: position 72,994,146 of record CM053584.1, read on the forward strand.
AACAAACAAACCTGGAAGTCAGGAAGTGCTTTCTAGGCTGAGATCTGGAGCACCTTAATACTACTGGTCCTTTGTAACCACTTCCCACTTCCACTCCCTGAATTAGGTGGTGGGAGGGTAAAAGGAGGATGAGAGAAGATGATAGTAGTAGCTTGTGAAATAGTCAGTATCCCCTTATTGGAAATCTTCCAATTGGATTAGATTCCAATGGTTCGATAACCATTTTTCAGGTTGATTATAGTAGGAATATGTATTGGTCTACAAGATGATCAGTCAGCAGCCATTTATTAAACACTTATTATGTGCTAGGCACTATTTTAAGTGCTGATGATAAAAAAAATGGTAAAACCAGTCTCAGCCCTCAAGGCGCTTCCCTTCTAATGGGAGATACAACATGAAATAGGTACATGTAACATACATATGGAGTAAAGTCTCTAGTGTCTAGGAAGACAAGTAAAGGCCTTCTTTAGAAATAGTATTTGAGCTGTCTCAAAGATAACTAGGCATTCTAAGAGACTAAAGGGAAGAGGGAGAGCATTTCCATACTTGAACTATAATGTGATGGTAGAAGTGGTAGAAAATATTTTTGTGGGGAGGAGCACAGCTAGAGTAAGGGAGCAGGGAAAGCTATTCAGAAATGACACCTCAGTTGAACCTTGAAAAAGATAAGTTATACACTCTAGTGACTATTAACTTTAGAATAAAATATAAACTTATTTGCCATGTAATGTGCCATGCATTTCATAACTTGGTCTCATCTTGCTTTAACCAACCTTATGCATTCTTACATTTCATCCATACTACATTCCAACCAAACAGAGAAGTTCTTGTATTTTGGACCCTTTTTGGCAATCCTCTGAAACCTATGAACTCCCTTCTTAGAAACATTTTTTAAAAATACGTTAAATAGATGGGATTACCATGGGAACCAATTATATTAAAATAGAGAACTTATTTTTCCCATCGAAGTTGAGGACTCCCCCAAAATCTAACCTGTTCATTTTTCATCCCTTCTTTCCCTTTTTGACCTAGTTGTTAATAACTAATGTTTCTATTTCATCTTCTTCAATTCATCCTTTTGTAAACAGGCTTCCATTCTAACCACTTTACTGTTCCAGAAATCTGCAAAAATCTCCAAATCAACAAGTTCAAAACCCTTTAAAAAAATCCTCATTCTTGATAACGTGTCTTTTATTTTGACACAACAGTTCCTTTTCTCCCAGTAGAACCTCTTCTCTTGGTGCTTTAGACATAATACACTCTCTTCATTCTATTCCTGCTTCTCTAATCACTAATTCTTTGTCTTTCTGACTTACTAATGTGGATTTTTTTTCATTAAGCCCTGTGTTTTAGTGTCTCATCTCTTCTCTCTCTACTCTCTGTTTGATTTATCTCTTAAACTCACTTAAATACCCAGGGCTTCAAATTACTACACATATACAGAATTGTATTTCTGGTCCTAACCTTTTTTTCCTGAGCCCCAGACCTATATCTCTTGCTGCTTGTAAAACGTCTCTACGTATGCTACATGTTCACTGACTTCATTCCTGAATCTGAGCTCACTTTCTTTTTATCTAAACTTGTTCTCTCTTTCTTTGAAGTCACCATTCATCTAATCTCTCATGTTTGAAACCTTGGAATTTTTTAAATCAAATTTAGAGCTGGAAGGGATCTTGGAGATGATCAAGTTCAATCCTCTCATTTTACAGATTAGGAAACCAAAGACCCAGAGAGGTTCAATAACAAACCCAAGGTTATACATGTAAGAAGTAGAGCGAGGATTTGTATGTAGGTCCTATGACTCCAAATCTAGTGTGCTTTCTACTATACAGCTTTGACTTTAACCTCTCCCTCTACTCTCCTAATCAGCCTGTCAATAATTTCTCCTGATTTCATCTCCACAGTTTCTTTTGTTTGCCTCCTCTTACTTTGTTACCATCATCCTAATATACACCCTCATTACCTTCCACCTAGACTGTTATGATAGGCTCCTATTAGACTTTCTTTACTCTCACTCAGCACCTAGTCTGTCCTTCATACTTAGGCCAACATAATCTTCCGTATGTTTAAGATGCTCTCAGTTTACAGATAAGGAATAATTGCCACTAGTGATACAGGCAGCAAGTGTCAGAAAAAGGCTCCAAACATGTCCTTGGCCTCTAGAGCAAATGCTTTATAGTCAGAAGGAGGTTAAGTGACTTGCTCAGGGTCACACAGCTAATAGTGTGACAGCTAATCTGAGGGTAGATTTGAACCCAGGTTTTCCTGACTCCGGAACCTGTGCTCTATCCACTGAGCCACTTAGCTGCCTCCACTGTATGTGACCTTTAAAAAGATTCGAGAGACAGTTTCTGGGTAATTTAATCATTTTATTAATAAGGCCAGTAGGTTACTAATAAAAGGATGGTCATTTGGCTAGCTCTCTTAGACCAAACACAGTCATGGGGTGGGCTAACAGTTCATATACCCTTTGAAGCAAGGAGGGGCTGCTAATGGCATCATGTCACCCTTGGGCAGAGAAATTATCTCTACTCAGACCTCCCTCAGCCTTGTGCTATCTAGACAAAAGAATGTCTCCCCCCAAGCTTGAGTAAAACACAATGGGCTTCCCCACGTTAGGTTAAATTCCTTGTAAGGTTGAGTAGGGTCTGACTAAGATGAAGAGAGTTAATATAACCTCATTATCATTAATGTCCTCCAAGTAACTGAACTTTTTAAAATGAGGAATTTAGAAGAAGGGGAGAAAACTAAATCTTCCCTAGATATTGGTTATAAATAATCATTTCTAAAATTGGGGGTAACTGAGAAAGTTCATTTAAGACCAGACTCACATGAAAGCTAATATAGGATGCCATGGTCACACTTAGTTCACCAGTTAGAGACAAGTGCCTCATTGAAATCACCAGATGACTGAGCAGAAATGAAAAAAACATGGAGCAAAGTGGAAGAGAGAACTACAAGAGTGAAGGTGTGAACTGTAGGAGTGAGACAGTAAGACTAGCCTCTCCAGAAAGAACTCTGGGAAAGGAGATGACCAACCCATGCCACCCCCCATCCCCCTGGTCACTGGTACTAGGGGCTCACCCCCTCTTGTAAGTGGGAGCTCTTTGTGATATCTGAAAAAAACCATTCTCTTTTTTGGAAATTAAAAAATATCTCTGGTAGCTTTTTGTTAATTTAAAAACATTTTTTAAGTTCCAAATTTTCTCTTCTCCCACGCTCTCCCCCATGTGTTGAGAAGGCAGGAAATATCCATTATACATATGAAGTCACGTAAAACATATTTCCACATTAACCATGTGAAGAAAAAAAAGCAAGAAAAATAAGTCTCATTCTCTTGCAACATATCTGAATAGGAAAATCAGCTATTTCATAATTTGAAATAAAATTTGTATATAATTGATTTTTAGATCTCTAGTTTTTCAAAGCAACCTTGAGTCTTTAAATATCTGGTTGTGGGGACAAGTAATGATTTTAATAGTTAGAAAGTGCAATCTCTTGTATTTGTTTTAAACTGAATTCAGAGGTTATAAATTATTGCCCCAAGATTCTGTAGCACTGTGGTGATGACATACTAGGGGAGACCTGGTGAATGAAATTTTAGACTTGAAGATAATGTTATAAAATATAGTTATTTGAAGTCTTTTAAATTTATTTGAAATTAATTAAAAATCTATTTACCCTCTAGAATTTTGCCAAGAATATTTTTGCAATTCTTCAATCTGTAAAAGCCAGGGAGGAAGGACGTGCACCTGAGCAAAGGCCTGCACCTAATACGGCACCTGTGGTAAGAACCTTTCTATGCTTATTGACTCAGTAGTTTTCATTTTCATTTTCATTTTAGTAAAATTTTGCTTTATTTTAATAAAATGTATATTTATTTTAAATAAAATTTAATTTTAATAAAAATAGAATTTATTTTAATAAGAAGGCCTATTTCAAAAAGTGAGATAAAATATTAATTTAAATGGTCACCTGCTTTTTTTAGGTGCAGTTTTATCTTGGATAATGATATGCCTGATTATCTTACAATATATTAAAAATTCAGTTGTAATAATGTCTTTGTAATAATCAAGAATAACCATTTCTTTTGTACTTTTGTTAGCACTAATATTTAAAGGTAAAACAATTTCTCTGATACTTGAGAAAATCTTTTCCCTGGTTATTGATTTTTATTAATAACCTTATCAATTGGTTGATGTTTTCCAGGAATTTATAAATTTTTTTTGTGGTTATAAGTAGGAAGTAAAAGTCTTAATTAAGAGCATTTCAATATTTTAATCAAGACACTATGAATCTCTGTTTTTCTAGACATTAGAATTATTTGAATGTTAATATTTACTGTAGATTAAATTTTTTGTATCTAGAGTTGCTGAATTGTCAAAGAACATTTTATTTGGCCCAGTAGTCATATGACACCAGTATATAAAGTTACTAGCATATTTGAGTAAAGCAACAATTATGTATTAAAATCTTTAAGATTCCAAATGTGGCATTTATGAATCAGTTTGGTAGAAAATATCTAGGTATTTCAGTTGGATATATTATCAACCTATATTGTAGGGTTAGCCACAGAAGCGGTCTTGGGGATATTTTTCAAATATACTTTAAAAAATTATAACTGAAGCGAAGTTGTCCTTTTAAAAATTATATATAAAAATAATTTTGTGCTCTTGTGTAATTCCTCCTATATAGGTTAAAGTTCTTCATTTAATTCTGTTTTGGAGCAGGATATGTCTGATTTTAAGCAAGAAACAATTTATTAGAGTTTTGTAATGCAAATTACTAAAAATTCTTGACATTCCGGTCAAATAATGAGCAGTGTAATTAATCTGACTAATGAAATCACTAGAAAGAGAATTGTTAAATGGATATAGAAAAATTGAATTTATTTGAAAGTGGAAGGAGAATGTTAATATTGTTTATTGTTTAATGATTCCTTGAATTTCTATAGTTCTTTGAAAAAACTTAAAGCCTTATTATATATCCCTTTCCTTTTGTAATTGAATCAGTCAGTCAACTAGCTTTCATTAAGAACCTACTATGTGCCAGGCTAAGTGTTTGGAATACAAAGAAATAACGAGTTATTTTAGTATAAAAATGAGCAGCTTTCACAACTATCTCATATTAAACTAAAAGACATAATGAAAGACTATGCAAACATTTTTATTACTTCACTTAGTCAAGGTACATTTGGCATGTTTGTAGTGTGTGGATTTGTTTGTTTGTTTGTTTTCTCCAGTATTGTTGGGTACTCAGTACTTCTGTGAACAGGTAGCAGTAATTTTCAGTAGTTTTGAGAATGCTCTTTAACTCAGTCTGTGGGAACAAGTAGTACTCTCCCTTCTGTTTTGATCATGGTTATAAGGGCAAAACCTCCAAGCTAATATGCAAGTTGTGATAGAGAATTAAACAACTCTTTTTTGCTATATGATGCTTTGCTTTAAAAAATATGGCTAATTGTACCTTTCTTTCAAGGATCCCACATTGCGGAATAAACCACCTATTCCGGCTGCCTACAACAGATACGATCAGGAAAGATTCAAAGGAAAAGAAGGTCAGTATTCAATTGTTATCTTTCCATATTATTGCTGCACACATCTTCACTGGTTGGTGATATTCTTAACCACATATTACCAATGTCTTACTGAAAAATTGATTTTAAAAAGAAATTTGGAATCAGATGATGTGGGTTCAGATTTATTTATTGCCAGTGTGCCCTGTTTTGGCCCTCAGTTCCTCCTGAGTAAAATGAGATAATGGGACTAAATACAGATAATCTCTTAGGGTTAGGTTCCCTCCAAGTATAAACCTATATTTCTGTAATTCACCACTTATAAAATAAAATGTGCTCTGGCCATAGAGCAGTTAATTGCAGTGAAGAAGGATTCCTGTTTCCACGGCAGATTTGTAATATTCAGTTCTGCTGTAGTGAGCAGTTTGTAAGAAATGGAGGTATAGAAATGGGCTTTTTAAAACTGTTGCTTTTGTGACTCTCACTAGATAAAGTGGTGCCACAGTAAATGGCCATTTAAAGCAGCAATAATTAACATATATTTAGTTTCTTTACCAAAGAAGTGTAATTTTGAGAGGTAGAAATGCACACACCACCTTCCCCTCCTGCCCCTCTGTTTTATAAGGTGCAGAAATTAAATCCCTATAGGAGAAAGCAACTTGCCCAAGGTTACACAGGCAAGAAACTCTACAAACTATTTTAAGCAAGGATTTTTGTTCTGTATCTTTCCACACTGCCTCTCAAGCTGCAGAAGTAAAATTCTGTTTATCACTGATACAGCTATATGGTAATTTGGTTGATTTATTTCATTTAGACTTGGTTTGCTACATCTGAAGCATAAATCAAATGCTGAAAATAATGATTATATTATTATTATTATTATTATCTTTGAAAAAGAAAATCACTCCATTTAAGTTCAGAAGAGACTTTTATACTTAACTCACTTTTTCTATGTAATAAAACAAAGGAATGTTATAGCAAAAAGGAATGTTAGAGTCTCTTTTTTTCCTGCCTTCCATTTTATAGATGAGGAAACTAAAGCCTAAAGAGATTAAACAATGTGTCATAGTGGATAGTACATTTGGTGTCAGAGGATCTGAATTTGAACCTCTGTTCTATTACTTATAATCTAAGTACAAGAATATGTGATAGTAATAGTAATAATAAACTATCATATATGGCACCTACTATGTGCTTGGCACTTTGCCAAGTGCTTTACAAATATTATCTTGTTTGATGATCACAATGACCCTCTGGCATAGGTTCTCTTATTATCACCTCCATTTTACACTTGAAGAAACTTAGGCAGATTGGATAAGTGACTTATTTAGGGTCATACTGCTGGTAGTCTGAAGTTGAACTTTTAACTTGCTGACTGTAGGCTCAGCATTTTTTCCACTGTATCACCTAGCTGCCTTCTATGTGAAAAATGTGTGATTTTTGTTATTGTAAAGAATAACCAGCGTAGTAATTTATGCTACTGGTGGCAAAGGACAACTTGTCTAGGACTTGAGTTAATTTCTAGAGACTTACTTGAGGTAAATCGAGGTTTCCCATGGTTACACAGCTAGTAAATGTTATTGGTGGCATTTGTAACTGGAGTTAGATGGTACCTCAGAGGTATCTAGTGCTTATTTTATGACTTTCTCAAGTTGTCAATAGAATTTGAACTAGCACCTAAACTTCCTCAATACTTTTTCCATTATGTCAGATATGGCTCAAAGTTTTGAACAAGTATTTTAGTAAGAGTATATTTTAGAACCAGTTCCAGTTTAGTTAGTGAGTAAAAACAACTTGCATTTAGCAATCATCTTAATTGAAAAAACTTATTTGAAGCATACTATTTTAATGCAAAATTCTGATGGATAGTAGAGCATCATGTAATTGTCTTTTGTTTGTATATTTCATTGTACGTGTTTTATTACATCAATATGGATATTACCTCCATCAGTGCAAAACACAATCTATATTCATCTCATTCTGTACAACTTTTCTATGTCTCTCTAAAACCTTCTGTAAAGAAAAGGCTACCAGTTGTGTAGCCTTCCTTTTTTTGGTATAACTTTCCATGGATTCCAGTGCAGTTCTTAGGTTGTTCATCACTTAGATTTGCTTTGATCTTTTTCTTGTGAAATAACCACCTCTTTTCTGATTGATCTGGCTCTGCCAGTTAATATCTAGTTTGTTGGGCTTCGGCTAAGACCCCAGAGTGTGTTTTTTGGAAAAATATTTTACATTGTTGTTAAGAGTTGGCTATTCTTTTTTGTTCATAACATTTGACCACTTACAAATAGTTCTTGATCTCATATGTTTGGTTTAAATCCTTTTATAACTTGGATATAGGAGATCCATAATACTTAAATTCTCCCAGAGTATCCTGTCTTCAAGATAGCTTGCTTTGACTTGTGTAGAAGTTATACATTCTTTTAATGTTTCTTCCTTTTGCTTCTCTTATGCCAAGTTTTTCTCTTCTTCAGTAGTATAAGTTGTTCATTTCTTAGGGATTTCCCTATTGAACCATTCTGAAGTTTCTAATGTTCCATTTTATTTTAGGCTGAATCTAAGGCGGATAGGTGGCGCAGTGAACAGGGCACCAGTCCTGGCGTCAGGAGGACCTGAGTTCAAATCCTGCCTCAGACACTTAACACAAAAACTAGCCATGTGACCTTGGGCAAGTCACTTAACCCCAATTGCCCTACCTTCCCCCCTCCAAAAAGCAAAAAAAAAATTAGGCTGAATCTAACACAGGGCAGTACTCTGATGGGTCACTTATACGTCATTCAAAAGATAACAAAAGAAGCATTAGAAGAAGGGTGTATTAAACAAGTTCTATTGAGAACAACTAGCTTTGATTCAGCTCAGTTAATCTCTCTTGCCTTTGAATTCTGTCTCTTGGCTATTTTGTGCTTAAGGGGCAAAGGGCAGCTGTGTGGTGCAGTGGATAGAATGCTGGGTCTGGAGTCAGAAAGACCCAAGTTCAAATTTGTGTGACCTTTGGCAAGTCACATAACCTTTGTTTGCCTCAGTGCCCTCTTCTGAAAAATGAGGATAGTAATAACACCTCCCTTCCGGGGTTGTTGTAAGGATCAAATGAGATAGTAATAGTAAAGTGTTTAGCATAGTGCTTGACACATATTAAGTACCATGTAAATGTTAGTTATTATTAATAACCTGAGCCTTTAGTTTCCTGAGCCAGTAACATCTCAGGGATGGTTTTAGTACTTTGAAAGAAAACAACTAGCCTAACCTGTAGGGTTTAGGCAGTTAGAATATTAATCCCACCATGTATGCTTTCTGAGGAGTTCATAAATTAAGAATTGTTTCAATTTCTTTTTGAGGTTTTGAACATTCTTCTTTCAAATCTTAGGATCCTTTCTGTTGATTAATCTGTTTTGTAGTAGGCATTTATTTTGATTTTTCTCTTTTGATACCTTTGTTGTTTTCTGCCCTTTTTTGTATAATCCTCCATTACTCACTTGCTGACTCCTCCCCTTTTCTGCTGGGTAGAATGCTTCAGCCTTTTCAAGTATGGCTATATAGGATTTGTTAACTTGGATCCCTTCCTGGAGTTGGGCTGGCAGAGAGGTTTAGGATTGACACTAGATGAATGTTAGTCCCCTCTTTGGAGAAAAAAAAGGATTTTTTTTTCTGTTATGAATTTAACAAGCATCAACAAACATAAACATTTCTATATATAAAGAACAAAAGATTACACATAAAATTGTGAAACTATATGCTACACAGTTTGTCTTTGGAGGAAAGAAAAAATGAGGGGAAGAAAAGAAATTTACATACTAACTTTATTATAAATTCAAAAGGAATAGCAAGTTATAAATTTAAAAGGAATAGCAAGTTATACATAGTAGATTTTCAGTTTTGTGCACAATCTTTTTTTATTATACTGTTATGGAAATGCTTGTTTTATTCCATAAATTAAAAATTTTTTAAGCTATATTTTCCAGTTGTAACAAAGTTGTCTTGCTTGACTACAGCCTTTTTTGTATATGTTTTTAATGTTTCATTCATTCTCATTTCTTACCCATCAACATTTCTTGCCTGAACAAAAAGTTCTGCTGTAAATATTTTTATACTTATGGAACCTCCTGTATTTGAACTCTTTGGGCAACATATATGGTAATAGTATCACTAAGAACACTTTTGGACTTTAATTACTTTTGGGTATAGTTCCAAATTTCACTGCAGAATAATTAGACCATTTGCCATCTCAACCAACATTGCCTTAGCTCTCCTGTCCCCTTGCAGATCCTCCAACAGTTGTTGCTTTCCTTTTTGTCATATTTGCCAAATTGATGGCTGTGAGGTGATTTAGAGCACTTTTTCATATGACTTTTAATATTTTGCATTTCTTCTTTTGCAACTGCTTGTTCATATCCTTTTACCGTATATGCTGAGGAATGAACTTAGGTTTTTTTTTTAATATATATCTTAAATCTGTGTTTTCGATATTAGTCCTCCTACTTCAGACCTGATTAGAGATACCTGCACACTTGCCCGATTTCCTCCCCTGTTCTCCTTTCCTTCCTGCTTTTTATATATATTCTTGACTCATTGACATTTCTTCTTGGTCTGAATGTTTTTGAGCCTCCTTTATTTTTTAGAATGATGGTTATTTTAATATCTGTATTTAAAGGTAACTTGCGTAATATAAATACATAGCACATGTTTATACATTTAATCACATTTCAACAAATAATAATTGTCAGATATACATAAATTATTATGGTAAGCTAAATAAAACTCAGTACCCTGCCCTCCTACAATAGAATAAGGAAGATGACATGTAAACAAAATAAGCATGATAGAAAATAGAATATGACAGATGGAAAAGTTCTGCAAAATGCTATGGGAATTTCAAGGAAGGATGTGATTGCTTCTATCCAGAGAATCAAGAAGGACTTAATTTAGATGGTAGTAATAGTAATAGCTAACATTTCCATAGCACTTTGAAGTTCATAAATCACTTGATTATGTATCCTCTTTTTTTTGAGGGAGAATAATATTTTATTTATTTATTTAAATTAACTTTTGTTTATTTTAGTTTACATCATTCATTTCCATGAGATTTTGAGTTATGGATTTTCTCCCCATCTTTCCCCTACCCAATGCCCCAAAACAGCGGTCCCATCACCCTGGTAGGGCAGAGTGGATCTCTTTACCCCAGGGCCTGTATATCTTAATTCCCAGTTACATGTTAATAACAACAGCAATAATAATAATATACACATATATATTTTTTAACATTTGATTATAGAACTTTAAATTCTAGATTCTTTCCCTTCCTTCCTCATCACCCACCCCCGCTGGAAAGACAAGCAGTTCAATACGGGCTGTACATGTGCAGTTACGCAGAACATCTCCACAGGGACATGTTGTGGGAGACTGACTCCTATCCTGTGTGGCCCCCCCCCCCCCCGCCTTGTTCTATTCTCTACTTTGCACCTGCCCCGTTACAGAGGTGTGTGCTTCCAACGACCCTCTTGATTATATATCTTAACCTCATTTGATTTGGTAGTAGTTTAGCTGTTTCTTGTTGTATAGATGAGTTGAAATTTAACAGACGGAGAAAAAGAGCAGGGGTTGGGGAGGCATTGTAGTTATAGGGAATAAACTGGGGGGGAGAGCATATAGGAAGGAAAGTGGAATAGGTTTGATAAAAAGTGTATAATTCAATTTGGCTGGAGTATAGAATATGGAGTCAGGATAGTATGAGATAGATGTGAAATTATATTGAAGTTTAGCTTGTAGACTTGTCACTATCAGGCTTAGGAATTATTTGGAATGTAATACAGAACTATTAAAACATAGTGGCTCTTAAATGCTGTTTGCTCATAGGAGAGTACTGTCTTTTGCCATGGTGAATCATGTTACACTTTGAGAGGTTAAGGAGACTCAAAACATGTGCGTATATTATTGGATGTATACCATTAATATAGTTCATGTCAACCCTAGCTCAAATTTTAGGCACATTTGGGTGCACATTTGAGAATCCTTACATTAAATAATATTTTAAAAACCTAATTACACATATACACATATATATGCATACATACTTATACGCATATATTTGTGCATGTGCACACACAGACATGTACACACATGCATGTATACAAATATATACACCTAGAGTGACCTTTCTTTGTATCAGAGTTTTTGCTGTTTTAATGTTGGCAAAAATATTTTAACTAGTATGTTAAAAAAAATGCACTTAATATTATGCTACCATTTATTGACCATATGACATAAATTATAACAGAGCACATCTTGTTTGTGAAGTGCAGAAGATTTAACTAGAAACCCTTTTTCTCTACAGAGACGGAAGGCTTCAAAATTGATACAATGGGCACCTACCATGGAATGACTCTAAAGTCTGTAACGGTCAGTAAACATTTCTTCATTTTCCACCTAGGTTTTGGTTTAAGTAAACAATGGTGTGGTTCCTTTTGCCACAGGCATTTTGTGTCAGTAGCATGTATTTTTAAAAAATTAATATTTTAGGTATTTTGTGTTTCAAATATATCATTAAAAACTAGTTGTAATCGACATTTTGTACCTTTAAGTTCAACAGTGCTTACCTTTGAAGATTAAAGAATAGAATAAGAGCCTAATGAGTTCTGTACCTTGCCTTTTCACTCTTTGCAAAACTGGGTTGTGTGTGTTCAAATAAATGCCATTTAGAACTCAAGTAGATGCTGATGGATGGGACATTGTTAAGAATTTTGTCGTCTCTAAACCAATGTAAGTTTGATGAATAGATACTCTAAAGATTCTGTTATATCTGGGTATATACTTCTTGTTCTCCCTCTTAAATTCAACAAAAATATTTCTTAATGTAAATGCATTTTCCTTTAATTTGGGCTGACATGAACTTTTTGTATTTGTTATTACCTCTTTTGATTGGTGACATTATTTTAAATAGATACTCTTATAGTTTATTTAAAAGTCAGAATTTGTAAATCTAAATTTAAGGAAGTTTTTTTAAAACATATTTTGCCTGTTTCAAGTTAATCAGGAAGAGGTGGAATAGGAAGATTTTGATGGTTAGTTGTGATAATAAAAATGCTTTATTTGAAAAGACCATAGCATGTAGCATATGCTGTGCTTTTTAAACATAAAAAATAATTTTTGAAATTATTTGAAAGAATTTAAACAGACACCTGATGTTTCTCTCAATGGCTCTTCTCTTAAAGGAAGCTTGTTCTCATTTTATTTTAAATAAGCATCTGCAAATTACTGTAGTAAACTCGAGAGATTCAGTACTACTACATACTTTCTGTTTAAAAAGGAATTTGAATGATCACTTCCCTTGTATCACTTCTTGTCTTTCACTTATTGGAAAAATCATGAGACTCTCACAGCATCAAAGTCCTTTTGGAGCTAGAGTCACTGGCCAAGTACACCAACTAGTTGATGATTGTGTGGCTGTCAATTGGTTTGGTTTACTTAGTTGAAAAGGGGTATACTATGTGATTTATGAATCTCTGGGATATACTTGTGAAGGAATTTTTCTGTCTTGTGTCACATGCAGCTTTTGAACCATATTTTTTTTTTGCTCTGATAACATGTGGCCATTTTTAGAGTAGCCACTGTTCATACTGTACATATATTTCAGAACACTAGCCTGTTTTCAGTAGTAGTCTTTTAAGTCTAATAAGTATCAAAGTGATTCATCATATATATAATTTTTCAGAAAGTCTGATGAAATTTCAAAAAATATAGTCCACTTTTTACTCCTTTCCATTCACCAAAACATTTTTATTAAGTGTCTGTTAAATGCAATGCGCTATACTAGATGTGGGAAATATAAAAATGATAATCTCTACCCTTAAGGAAAGTTTGTTTTCCATGCATTTAATGTGCACATAATACAAGGTAATTTGAAGAGGAGAGTGAATACTAATAGCTGAAGCACTCAGGGAAGGCTTTATGGAGGAGATGAGAACTGAGCTGATCTTTGAAGGAAGATAAGTGTTCTAAAAGGCAAAAATGTGGAAAGTGTGAATTCCAGGCACTCCCATTTTTCCTCTTTTTAAGGTCTAGCACAATTCCTTAAACATTTTTCATAGAGTGATTAAAAAGTAGTCCTGGGACATGAATTGTAATCTAGACAAGGGTTTCAAACTTGGGCCTCAAGTAACCTGTAAAATTCCTGAGTGCCCTATGTCAATGAATAATAAACCAGATTAAATAAGTAATAAACTAGATTAAATTGTAATTGGGAAATGTTTAACAAAATAATAAAAAATATGATACAACAGAAATAATTTTAATTTATAGTTTTCTAAGTTTAGGTGTGACCTCGCTTCTAAGTTTGGCATCACTGACGTAGACAGTGCATTTATTATATAAACTATATACTTAGGATGTATTTTTGATATAAAAAGTTTACCTTTGCTTACAGTGACTAATCATGCCAATAAAAATGAATATTTAGTTCTTTGTTTTACATGATCTGTTCCTCTGATAGCAGAATAGCAATTAGCAAAAACTATTTTCATAGGTGGTGGTGGTGGTGGTGGTGGTGTTGCTGCTACAGCAGCAACTATTACTGTTGCTGCTTTTGTTTGGGTAGGAGGGAGGGTTTTAGCATCTTGTTCAGAATGTGGAAAGGGACAAAAAACTAACTGTATGTGATTTTTTTTTTAATTTAGAGATGACCCCAGAGGGAAGTAACTGTTCTTGATTCTTGTACTTAGATAGTAGATTTATCATCATTATCATTAACAAATTTTTATCAGGTTCCTACTGTGTGCTGGATATTGGAAATAACAACACTTGTAGGGGATAATCAATGTTTGTGTGACGCTTAGAAAATACAGAAGCATGAGGTCTGAGTCATAAGATAAATAAGATCATTGATATAAAGGTTATATAGTTCAACCCCCTCATTTTTACAATGAGAAAACAGTAACCCTGTTAGTGATTTAGTTTTGTAACTTACCCAGAATAACACAAAAAGTAGAGGAGGAAATAGTTTAACAAGAGACAGAGTAGCCTCAGAAGTAGAAGTAGAACCAGGCCAAAAACTCCACAAAGTCCTAAAACATCCAGGTAACTGTTTTCTAATTTTCTTTTGGTAATTTGGATTTGTATTTTACAGATGTTTGTTCTTGACCTGACCACACATGCTGACAAAACTTGTTGTGTAGATATTTTATTCTTTCAGAGTGGCAGACAGATTCTAAGAGCTCTTAAGTTTTTTAGAAGGGTAAATGAAATTTAAATGAACATTTTCTTTTAATAGTAATTTATATGCTTTAACAGTAATGACTCAAAAATTTCTTTTGCATAAGTTTAGTAACATTTTAAAAGTTACCATTTAGAAGGAGACCAAATTGAAATATAAGAGAGAAGGAAATGCAGTAAACCTACATTTACTTTACTTTCTTTGATGTAGGTTACTTGCTGAGTTATACATGCAAAACTGAATTCTAAGGCAATAGCATTGCTGAAGCCAGAAAACATGAAGTATTTTGCTCTCACCACAGTTTGATGAGATTTTAAAGGTCACCACAAACAAGCTGTCAGCCAACTTATATAGGAATAATGAAGTCACCCATGACTTGCATATACAGTATTTATAACCTTTACATAATTTTTTCATTGTTGCTCATGACAGAAGCTAAGCAGCGAAGTGCACATTTGGATTTTAACAGAATTTAAATGAGGCCCCATGTGAAGAAACCTTTTATTGGTGTTCTTAAATTTATTGGTGATCATTTTTCCATTTCTAATTGCCACCTGTATAATCACAATATTAGCCTATTGCCTTCTTCTCTAAATTTTGGTTGCCATAGATTCACTGACTTGTTTCTTTCCATTTTGTAAAGTCTACTTTAAGGCTTAGGTACTTCATTTATAATGATAATATTTTTTCAAAGATAGCTTTAGCTTCTTTTGAAAACTGAGAAGAAAAAGGGATCAGAAGAGGCAAAGGTGAATCCTGGCTTGTGTCTGAAGTTTGGATGGTGGAAGAATGTTGCAAACAAGTGAAGAATGATCACTTGGAAGCTAAGAAAAAAACTCGGTTCTTGAAGACTTTCTGAAGAAAAGGGTATTCAGGGGAGGAATGTCTCCAGGGAATGATAAGTCATTTTACAGATTGTTCTGGGTGAGCAATCATCTGGTAAAAGACAGTGGAATAAGACAAGAGTAGTGGTAGTTGAGTACCTCTCACTGCTGAAGGGATAGTTCGGCAGCTGTTTTTCAGGTTTACAGCAGTAATCAAAAAACCTACATTCTTCCTAGCAGAAAACATCCTGAGACTTGTCAAAACAAATATCTCCTACTTATTTGTAGTATTTATTGCTGGCACAAATGATACTGTTTGAAGGAACCAAGAGTGAATTTCCAAAGATCAGGAAAATTTGAGAAAGCAACTGTAGACCTTACAGGCATATGTGGTATTTTCATTATGCCCATCTAAGGCATAGAAAAGAAATAGAGAGTGAGGAAATAAAAAGCTGAAGAAGAAAATGTCTGAGAATTGGATATAAATTTTTGGACTAAAACTTAAAACAAGGCCAGAGATGAATAATGTCTAATCAGGGTTGGTAAAAATAATTTCCTTAGTTGCTTATAAATCCAATCATAAGACCATAAAACCAAAGGAATAATGAAGGAGAAAACTGCCTATTTATAGTGACTAAATTACATGTGATAGATAGTAACTGCAATAAAAGGGAGAAGATTGCAGTTGACACTTTTCCTGGAAGTTTACCTGTAAACACAATTCAAGAAAGCAAAATCCTATACAAGGAGGGAAATTAGACATTTATATAGATACTACTTTGATTTGATGAGTTCAAATGACTGGAACATAATTTTTGTAATGATTACCTTATCAAAAAAATGCTATCGGCAACACTATAAGTGGCAAACTAAGTCCTTTTATGTACGAGTGATTTCCCTATGGTCACGTAACCCAAAAGTGCCAAAGGTTGGATTTCAACCCAGGTTTTCCTGCCTTCAGAGTTCATCATTCTGTCATTTACCACCATAGTAGCACTGACTCTTTTCATTAAAGTAACATTACCCATTATGTATCGCATCATGTTTTTATGTAGAAAGGACATACACAGAGAGGTAAAGGGTGGAAATTCTGTTTAAAAAGCTGTGTGTCAGTGGGTGTGGTTTGGCATAACTGTTGTGCTAAATTTAAGGAGACATCAGTTGGAGAAGAATAAGGATCAGCAAGCTGTATTGATGGCCCAGCTAAGATTTGATGGTATGCATTTGTAGTGGAGCCAATTGGCTTAGTTTTCATGATTCCCTGTTCCAGCTCTTAGAAGCCTGGGAGCAGGTGTAGAGAAAGTGAGTGGCATCCTCTTTCAAAAGGTCAGAGGTTTGAAAGACAAGCATGTGAGATCTTAGATTTTGAGGTTTTAGCAAAATTATCATTGAAATAGCTAATCATGGAATCTAGTTGGAAGGACAAGTAAATAGATACAGCTGTTTACAAACATCTCAATTTGACCTTCAAAACAGGGAAGTATGTCTTTTTATAATTCCATTTTTACATATGAGGAAAATGAGGCAGAAGTTAAGTGATTTGCCAGGATTGCAAAGTTCTAGTCAGTGCCTGTGACCAGATTGGAACTGTAGGCCCAGTGCCACCTAAGGTTCTGGAATAATAAGATGGTAACCAGGAATGTAAGGTTGAAATGTGCCTGAATAGTAGATTCACTATGACTTGAGGGAATGGTAAAGGAAGAAGATAAAAGGTTTTGTACAGAAGGAGAGAATGTCCCAGTATGGGATCTTGGAACTAGAATAGTTTGGAGATGTGATGAAGTATATTTAATCATTACACTGGAAACCAATTTTATAATTTGGTGTTTATGTTGTATATATATGCCATGTCTTGAGAATAAAACATTTGAAATGATCTTTTAATGTGGAATCATAGCCTTGTTTTTCACTTAAAACTTTTTAGATATTTTATCAAAATTATGATTTCAAAATTGTACAAACATTCTAAGAGTATTTAAAAGGAACATATAAAGAATAAATTGTTTTATCCAGGTCAGATTTTAAAATTGCCCTTAGTAATACCACATTTTAGAATATAATATAATTTATAATCTGATTACATGTAGACCTATATCTATTACACTCTTGAGATTTAGTATTAAAACTGTTGAAATCAAGAAGATATTTTGAGGGGATGCCAGGAGATACTTGGGAGAGGGGGGCAAGAGCTTGTACAATTTTAATAATAATCTCAGGGTATTTCTTAAGAGAAAATAAATGCTTTTAGGAAATCTAACATTAAACTTAAAACTTGAACAGATCTTACATTTTAATTTCATTTGATGGACTTTTAATTTTTTTTCACTTAGTACAAAAATAAATTTGGATTTTTTAATTATTATGTTCTATAGCTTTCTGTCCATAACTCATATTGTCCCTTCACTAATACAGCTTTTTAACTAAAAACAAATCTTATTTTAAAACTTACTCATTATTTCTAATTTTAAATGCTTCACAATAGCCACTGTAACCATTCTAAGTAATTTGTCAGGTCTGTAACCAAATTTTTCTTAACTGTAAATAACATATCCTCAAGAGAAAATTTTAATTTGTTATAAATTTTTGTTTTATATTCTCTGAATTAGAATTAAATTACAGTTGATAGGTTTTTTAAAAAAAGTCATGAGATATTCTTTCTGTCACTCTCATGTCTTATTTCTTGTTGATTCAGAGGTATATTTTGTGATATTCAAGATTTTAGCGAAATGTTTAAAACTATTTGTTTTTCTTTTAGTCTTGCCTTTTAGCTCTTTAGATGACATTCTCTCATTTTTGTCAGCGTTAGTTCAATTATCTAGTGGTCTTTTTTTCCTGGTTTAATGTTTAATTCTAAGTTTTGGTTTCTTTTTCAGGTCTTTTTCTTGATGGCTGTTTCTTTTAGTGTTGTTCTTCCTCTTGTCTTTCCTGCTTCTCATGTTCCTCTGTGAGTGTTGACTGTTCCCTCATTTATTTTAAAAAAAAAATCTCTGTTTGAAGTTCTATTTGCTTTTGGTCTGGCCATATCTTAACTGTTTTAGTATGGAAATTAAGTATGTATTTCAGATTTTAGCATAGTGCTTTGCTTCAGAGTAGTTGAAGATATAATCATCTGACATTCTTGAGGCACATAGATCTTTTGAGATTTGTTTTTTATTTTAAAAAGAGGCAAAAGTTAGAGTGATTAGTAGTTAGGAACTTGTCTTTAATACTTCAGCTTTTCAGTAGTCTAATTGGAGTTAATAAACAATTATCTTCTCCTCTTTGCAGCATATGCATTCCAGCCTTATAGACTTGTAGACTATAGACTAATGTAGATTTGATTTAAATAAAATTTAACATTTAAGTCCTCATTTCATTCTTAAATACTTGATTAATGCCTTTATTTTATCTGCTCTTCTACAAAAAGTGAAGTCTGGATCCTAATAAGGCCTTTAACATTTACTTTCTCAAACTTTACACTTTTAAATAGAATCAGGGACCTTATTCTCTCCAAAAATCTGCAATGAGAAAAGTTATGCTCATTGATTCTGTTATCTCTAATCTGCATATATTCCTGTTAACCTTTCCAGATACTCAATTGTATTGTCATCCTAGATGAAAATAATAATCTAATCATCAATTAATAAGCTTTTTTACATGAGAAAACTTGATTTCATTTATTCAGAATAGTTTTAATACTTTCAATACCCTGTAACTTAGTAAGCCCTTAAGTGTCTCTGACATATTAATCAAACTTTTCAAAAAAGTTGATTGTTTCACAACAATTTCATGAGGATGCGTTATAAAAAGTTTTGTAGGCATGGGTGGGGGGAGTGGACAAAAGGAAAAATTAGCCAATAATGAAAATTTTTAAAAAAGTTTTGTTAAAATTCTCAAATCATGTTAAATTAAAAATAATATAAAATAATTAAAAATAATTTTATTCACTCTGAACAAGGTTTGTTTAATATAGCGATGGATTTATTTCATTACTCTTTTAAAATGTCTACCATGTGTAAATGCACTGTGCTAGACACTTGGGGAAAGGTAGAAGTATAAATAAGATATGATACCAGCCCTTCAGAATCCTATAAGCTAATAGGAGATGATTAGATATTTCCCATACAAATATGATTCAAATAGAATATGGTCAGTGTATAAAATTAAAACAGGTAATCAGACAAATGTAATTTTTTTTAAAAGCTAAGGGGTAATTTGAAGGAAGAATCACTTGATCAGAAAGGGCTTCACAGAATGGTATCTGAGTGATACCTTAAAGGTGTCTTGTAATATACCTTAAAATATAAGGTAGTAAAACACTTTTAAAATTGTCTTAATAGGATGTTGACATCTGGAAAATTGTAGATGGAAGGCTTTACAGAAATAAAGAATAACCTTATTAAAGTCACAGAAATTGGAGAATACAAGATATGTGGATGGATTGAGCAGTTAAGTTGTAATTTAGGGAGAGTAGTTTTGAGAAAAAGGTGATGTCAGATTTTGGAGAGCCTTGAATACTAGGCTAAAGGATTTTAAACTTTTATTTTCTAAATATTGTGGAATCATTAAAGGTTTTCATTAAAGAAGTGATGTGATTTGACCTGTGCTTCAAGAGGATGAATCTAAAAAGTGATGTATAGGATCTTTGGAGGAGGAATAAGGATAGGAAATGTTACGTATGACACTACTTTGTGAAAAATAAAATATAAAACAATTTATATACTTTTGAACTGTTTTCATAATTAAGCAGCTTTTTACAGTTTTTGTTAAGGTTATGGTTTTTCCTGAAATGATTCAAATGTCATGACTTTTATTTGTGTTGATTTAGATGAAAGACATAGGCATGTTAAAGCCCATGAAGTAGTAAGATTTCTAAAAGTAATTTTCTGGTTTAAGTATGACTTAGACTGGGAATTTTTCTAAGATGATCAAGATTGACCCTGAACTTTTGTATTCAGAGAATTTAGATTTTGAATATCCTTAGACCCTCACTTGACCATACCATTCCCTTTGTCCTATACCTTATGGTTCTTTCATAATCACATTTTTTTAAAAACATTTTTTCTACTTCCTCTTTTCACACTCAGTTCTCGACCCCTTCCGCTTTGGCTTCCAGCCTCATCATTCAACAGAAACTACCCTCTTCAAAATTAACCGTTGATCTCTTAATTGCCAGTTATGATGGTCTTTTCTTAATATGCATCTTTCTTTACCTTTCTGTTGCATTAGGAGTTTTTGTGATACTCTTCTAACTTATTTTCTTACTATTCATGTAATCATTCTTTCTTGGTCTCCTTTGCTGGATCATCATTTATGCCATGTCCTCTCACTAGTTGTTTCCCAAGACTTGCTCTGGATCCTCTTTTCTTTCTACATTTTCTTGCTGAGCTGATCAGTTGCCATGAGTTTATCATCTCAATGAAAATGTCTTCCCAATCTATTTATCCAACTTAGTCTTTCTTCTGTGTTTCAGTCCTGCATCACCAGCTATCTATTGGATTCTTCAAACTTGATGTCTAGGTATCTCAAATTCAGTATCATCAGAACAGAAGTTGTTACTCCCTCTTCTTCCAGACTTATCTTTCCAGGCCCCTAGGTTCTCAACTTCAGAGTCATGTTCTTCTCTTCACTTCCTTCATCCTGTATCAGTTGTCAGTTCTTTTACTTCCCAGTGTCTTTTGCATTCCTCCCTTTCCATTCTCATGGCTACCATCCTAGTTTAGGTTCATCTCTTGCCCTGGACTATTGGAGTGACCTCTTAATTGTTTAACCTTCTTCAAAGCTCTGTCCTCAACACAGATGCCAAAATGATATTCCTAAAGCATAGGTTAGAGCACATTATTTCCCTACTCAGTAAATTACAGTGGCTCCCTATTAACTCTGAAATTAATACAAACTCCTCTGTTTGGCATTTAGAGGCCTTCACATCCTGGCTCTTTATCATACAGTACTCCCCTTCATTCTACATTCCTGCTTTGTCTTCTTACTGTAGTTCTCGTATGACATACCATTTCCATTTTTATGTGTTTTAATTGACTACCCCACACACCTAAGATGCACTCCAACTTTTCTTCTAACTCTTAGAATCCGTAGTTCCCTTCAATCTCAGCTCCAATGTATTTCCTATATGGCTCCTTTTCTGATCCCCCAGATGCTAGTGTCTCCTACTGCCCCTGTTACTTTGTATCTATTTTACGTAGCTTTTGCAAGTACTTTTGTGTACTTCATGTTTGTCCTGATAGAAGGGTAAGTTACCTGAGGTCAAGAACTGTTGTAATTTTGTCTTTGTATCACTAGTACTAAACACAGTGACTGACACATAAGGGAGGTGTAATAAATGCTTATTGATTAATTTACATTATTGTCCTGGGTGTATATTGTTTTCCTGGTTCTGCTTATTTCATTTTGTATTGGTTCATATAAGTCTCCCCTAACATTCACGCTATCACAGTGTGTTTAGCTATTCTCTATTTGTGGGGTACTCATTTTATTTTCAGTTATTTGCTGCTACAAAATTGAGTTGCTATGCATATTTTGGTGTATATGCAATCTTGTGTACCTAGCTGTGGGCTAAAGGATAAACAGTCATCATAGACCTATTGCTTGATTGACTCTTAGTCCAACCTCCCTCATTTCAGAGATGAGGTAAACTGAGACCCAGAAAGATTATGCCACTTCCCCATGGTCACACTGGGATTAAATGTTAGGTACTGTGGCCAGTGCTTCCCAAATTCTGCTGCTCCAAAATTTGTATATCATCTTCCCTTTGGTGGCATAATTACAAGTTTTTTTTAGACTAGTTGGATCAGTCTATAACTCCACAAATAGCATTTTAGAACTGCTCTTTGTTTTGGACTATTTTCTATCTTTTGTTTGCAGATTTGCTGGGTGTCAGGTTAAACCTCACAACCTGTTTTAGTTGGCATTATTATTATTATTAATTGTGGTTTAGAACAGTCTTTTATATAGTTGTTGACAGTAGTCCATCTTTTGAAATCCATTTGTTCATGTTCTTAGCTATTGGTAGTGTATCTCAGAGGTCTTATGGGAAATTTACATATATACATACGTGTGTGTGTGTGTGTGTGTGTGTGTGTGTGTATCTTGGATAGACATTAGAAATATTTGATAGAAAAATCTTTTCTGTTGGCAATTTTTTGCAAGTTATTTTATTATAGTGGTCAGATTTGGAAGGAGTCCAGAAATGAGTGAGAGAAGAGGCAATAGAAGCATCTATCATAGATGACTTCATTCGAGAATTTTGATTATGAAAGGGAGAAGATATATAGGTTAATAACTTGATAAGAGATGACAGATTCAAGTCATGGTTACAGTGTTAACTCAGGTTTTATCCTTTTCCCTGGTGTTTCTCATAATCAAGTTTTTACTACTTTACTTGGCTTCAGCAAAAAGTGGCTTTAAGTGTACCTGTTTGGAGCAAAATTCCTAGTGCAGGAATTCTTAACCTTGAATCTTTAATTTTTTTATATTATTTTTATTGTTATATTTCATCATAATTGGTTTTTCACTTATGACTATTTTATTTTCTGCATTTAAAAACATCCTGAGAAGAGGTCCCTAGTTTTCATCAGATTGCCTATGGCCTATCAAAGTGGCTATTTTGCCTGTATGTTTTTTGTTAGCCTAGAAGATAGTATTATATCCCAGTTCACTGTTTGTTTTATTAGAAAATACTTGGCATAGTGTCATGAATAGCTAGTACTTTTGAAAGTTTGAAATGAGACTACAAAAAACAGATGGCTTACATATAGAGGGAAGGTATGTGTACTTGTTTTCAAAACAAGTGTGTGGTAGTCTTAGTAGTGACTTTCTGAAATGATTTGTTATTTGTTTTAGAATGAGAGTTTATTAATAACTCTTTCCAAAACACAAAATTCATAAGATTATAGGATAAAAACCTGTAAGGGACCACAGAGATCATTTCTAGTCCAGACTTGTCAAGATAAGGAATTAAGATCCAAAAAGTTAAATGTCTTGTTATTTCATGTAGTCAGAGAGGTTCTGAGTAAGCGGAGATAGAATTCTCAGACTCTAAATCCAGTGAATGTTCCCTTCACTTTATTACTGTGCTATTTGTTAAGGATTGAAAATATGGTAAATTTATGAGGTTATAGATCAATAAATAGACTTCAAATATTCAAGGATTAAAATGTCACTAATTTTTATTTAGTTCTTTATTTTTTAAATTTCTCAGAGATTATGGTTTTGTATGACTCATAACTGAACATTTATTTCTGAGAACTTTGGAGTCATTAAAGGAGCTTTGCAGTTTCTGAGGGTCTCCAGTCCCGTTTGTCTGCACCTGACTCATTGTCTTATTGACTGTTCCAGTCACACTCATTTGGGGGCATGCTCTACAGACAGTTTCTCTAATTGGGTCTCAAAACATGGGATTCCTTAAGCCCTTTTTTTTCTTTTGTTAATGTTTAAGTCAAACTGTTGTGATAGGTTATAGTTCTCTTCCAAAAGGTTCTGTAAATGGGGCTTTATTAGCAGTTAGCATGAGGTCACTTGCAAACAGCATATAGAAAGCCTCACCATTCATAGGGAATCTCTCTTTAACACTAATTCGACTCTGCATCTTCTCACTCATAGTGGTAAATACCTTTGGTGAGAATCCATCTCCTTGTTTTATACTTTTTCAGATAATTATGATCTGAATGTCATAAGATAAGGTTATCTTTGTTATCTTTCAAGGACTCTTAATATAATTTTTTGTGTAGATGGGACACACAGTATTGGAACAGCTTTGTAAGATAAATTTTTAAAAATAACAATAAATCTGTAGAATCTTCCATTTTCTGTAGCTTTTGCACATTTGTCTAATGATCAAGATACGGTCTCATATGTTCTATTGCTTGTTTGAAAGCCTTCCTATTCCCAACTAATAACTTCTTTAATTTATGTGTAGATTTATGATTTATGTGTAGATGATTTTCTCATAAAAAGAGATTTATGTGTAGATGATTCTTATAAAAATCTTATGTAAATCAGAATATAAGAATATAAGTCAGTAGTTGTTTTTCAGTATTGTTTAGGTTGGCTTTTTGCCATGCTTTTGATGTCTACCTTTGTGAATTGACTCTTCAGTTCCCTGACAGTTGTGTTGTCTCCAGCATGGATCTCCTCTACTTGCTCTTATATAACTGCTTTTTCTGTCTTTGTTTTTTTTTTTTTAGTTCTCTTTAATTCTTTAGTTCTCCAGGTCTGTAATGTTTGGGTTCATGAGTGCTGGTTCTTCTGACTTTTGTGGTGAGGTTAGTTATAAATTTTTTTCACGTCTTTTTTTACTTAGAAAACCTATTTACTGTTTTCCTGTTTTTTATCCTAAATTCCCACAAGATGACTTTGCTTATTTTGGTCTTACAGATCTTTCTTGAAATTTGTCTTTGGCTGCCATTTATTTTCCATTGGCAAGAAAGTCAGCTTTTTCTTGACAAAAGCTGCTTTTTCCTCCCTAATGCTCTTTTTTGTATTCTCATTGTTATGGCAATTGATTCATATTGGTTAAACTTACTTATGAAATTGTAAGAGCTATATATCTATCTGCCTTTTTGTACCCACAATCTATTTTTCAAATTTACTCATTTGTTTGAATAGATCTAGATTTGAGTGCTTAAGAAATAAAATGTCAAGATGAGATGAAAATCCAAGATTAAAACACAAAAGCAAAATGCCAGTGAGGCTCCATCTCCTCACTCTAGACATTTTTACTCACTATCCCCTCCTACCTGTAATCCTTTCCCTCCTTATCTCAACCATTTGACTTCCTGGTTTCCTTCTGTCCCACTTAAAATCTCACCTTCTAAAGGAACCCTTTTATTGGTTCTCCTTAATTATAATTCCTTCCTTTTGCTAATTATCTCCAATTTATCTTGTACATAGTTTGTCTGTACATAATTATTTACATGTTGTTTCCTCTGGTAGACCATTGAACTCCTTGGGAGTTTTTTTGTCTTTTGCCTTTCTTAGTATCCCTAGCACAGTGCCTGGCACATAGTAGGTGCATAATAACTATTTATTGTCTTATTGAATGCAGGTACCAGCATACAGAAGTTTTAAAGGTTAACTGTTATGTTGTCTAGTAGTCATGAGACGAACTTCTTGTACAGTTGGAGCTTGACATCTCTCAGAAATGCTATACTAACATATTTGTTTAAAAGATAAGAATACATTTAGTATAATTGCAAAGTATGAGGCATTTAGCAAAAGTGACAGATTTTATGGAAATGTTCTTCCGATTTTAGATTATTTTATGCAATTTTCCCATTTTCTTGTGTGAAATTCAGTCAATAAATCACCAAAATAGTTTTCAGTAATAAGGGAGGAGAAGCTAGGATCAAAAAGAAAAAAAAAGAAAATAGGATAGTATCAGATGGTATATTTAAGTTTGATAACAGTCGTATTTAGTCTTTAACTTAAAACCTGGTCTTATTTCAAATTTTATTACCTAAGGGCATTCTGATTTATGATGGCTCTTAATAAAAGTCAAGGTATCTGTTTTGTTTGTAAAATAAATCAGGTAGGAAACAAGTTTGATTTAGTGTTTTATACCAACCTATTTCTTTGAGTTTTACTCAGTAATCATTTCTATTTTTTAATCAAATTAGTGTTTCATGGTATTGATTGCTAATGATGGCTGCTGGAGCTTTGTGTAATGCATGCTCTTTTTCACATGGAAAAAATAAATTATTATAATTTAAAAGTAATTTAAGAGTCACATGTTTCATTTTGATGTGTAAGATATTGAAATTGATAGCATTCTGTGTACCTGGTTTGTTTTATAGCATTTGGGAGCTTTCAGGATTACCTAAGATCGCTTATTTCAGTGGCAAATTGCTTTTGATAAAGATAGTGAAATTTAAGTCCAGGTGTATATGTGAAATGAGTATTATAGCAAATTAAATAGTACATACAAGTTTCCAGAAACCATTCCTGATCCCTCTGAACTCTAGTGCCTTCTCTTTTTTGATCTCCCTCAATTTATCCTGTATGTAGCTTCTTTGTATATAAGTTTTTGCATATTGTCTCCCTATGTAAACTATGAACTCATTGAGGACAGGGACTGTCTTGCTGCTGCTTGTTTTTCTTTTTCTTTTTTAAAAAATATCCTCAGTGCTTAGTGTAGTGCCTAGCACGTATTAAATGCATAATAAATATTTATTGACTGTATAATGAGTGTATAATTAAATGTTTATTGACTGCATAGTAAGTACATAATGTTTATTGGCTGTATAACTGACTGACAGGAGGTAACCTACAGTATTAGAAAGAGTAATGAACTAAGGCCTGAGCTTTTAATCCTGGATCTGCCATTAATAAATAGTTTTGTGACCTTGAATAAATCATTTCACTTCTTTGAACGGAAATATTTTCATGTATAAAATGAAAGGTGCACACTAAAAACAGTAACAACTCGCATTTATGTATTTTTGGTTTTAGGTTTTTTGAAAGGGGGCATTATTACAACAATCCTATGAGAAATGTATTTAAAGGACACTGTTTTGCCTAGGAAAATGTTGACTAAATTAGTACATATCAGAATCAGAAATTGAATTCAGGTTTTCTGAGCCAGATCTTTTCCCTTTTAAAAAAAAGTAATGTTTTCTGAACTTAAGCACCAAAAAGAGAGCATTTCCATATACAGGGCAGAATACAAAAAAAAAAAAAGGTTATATATGACTCTGTGACACTCCATTTGCCTGTCAGATGTTTTTGAACTGGATATTCAAGAGGTGTCTTAAAGTTAACATGTCTAAAACTGAACTCACTGTTTTTCCCCCAACCAACTTTCCTAATGCCATGACCCTTTGATACAGTTCCTCATGTTGTGGTGACCTCCAACCATAAAATTATTTTCGTTGCTACTTCATAACTGTCATTTTGCTACTGTTACGAATATATCTGATATGCAGGATGTATTTTCATTGTTACAAATCAAACATAACTCACAAGTTGAGAACTGCTGCCCCAAACCCTACCTTCTTCCAGAATTTCTTACATCTTTTGAAGGCACCACTATCCTTTCAGTATGTCCAGTTTATAATCTCTACATTATTCTTCGCTACTGACTCTCTCTCACCCTATTTATCCAGTCATTTGCAAAATCCTTCTGTTTCTACTTTTTTTTGCTTTTATTTTTTTTGGAGGGGGGAAGGTAGAGCAATTGGATTTAAGTGACTTGTGCAAGGTCACAGAGCTAGTTTTGTGTTAAGTGTCTGAGACAGGATTTGAATTCAGGTCCTCCTGACTCCAGGGCCAGTGCTCTATTCACTGCGCCACCTAGCTGCCCCTGTTTCTGCTTTCCCAGCATTTCTCACATCTGATCATTTCTCTCCACTCACAAAGAAAGCTATCATCTTTTAGACCTTCGCTACTTCTCACACATCAGATATTAATGATATCTTCCTAATGGGTTTCCCAGCCTCAAATCCCATCTCTCCAGTCCATTCTACAATCTGCTGCCTATGTAATTTTCCTTATGTGGGGGTCTGACCATATGACTCCCTCACTCAGCCAACTCCAGTGGCTTCCTGTTGCTCTAGAATAAAATATAAAATCTTCTCTTTATCTTTTAAAGCAGTACACAATCTGATCTCAACTTAAGTTTCCAGCCTATTGTTGGTCAGTTATTAACATATATTAAGCACCTTTTATGGGCTAGGCTCTGTGATACTAGGAAAATCAAATGATAGCCCCTCCTTTCAGGAAGCATTCATTACTTCCTCTGCTGCATTCTCTAATCTAGTCGAATCGGCCCTCTCTCTGTTCCTCACCCAGGACAGTTCATTTCCCTTCTCTTTGCCTTTAAACTGACTGTCCTTCATACCTGGAATGCATTTCTTCTTTTTCTCTGCCTCTGTAGAGTCCTCTCCCTTTAAAATGCAATTTAGTTACCATGTTCCACATAAAATCTTTCCTGATAGCCCAAATACTAATACTGTCCCTTCTGTAGTCCCTTATTTAATGTGTGTGTGTGTGTGTGTGTGTGTGTGTGTGTGTGTGTGTGTGTGTGTGTGTGTGTGTGTGTGTGTGTGTGGTGTGTGTATTCACCTATCCACTTTCTCTTTCTGCCAGTCTTGTCTCCATTAATATATAAGCTCCTCGTGAATTCTTACATCCCCAGAGCCTAGCACAATGACTGGTGCAGAGTAGGTTTTAAATAAATATTTGTTGATTAATTAATTGATTGATTCACTTTCCCTTTTTCAGACCCTAAGAACAGAACCAGTCCACCCCCAGGACCTTTGTTCTTACTTATAGTACCCTTTGAGGACATTAAGATTCTGAAAGAACTCTTGTTCCTTCTCCTACGATTAGAATGTCATTCTCATAGTTCAAATAAATTCACCTTTCTAGATTTCTCTTGATTCTTATGTTTGTATTTCATAGTTTTATTCAATTTTGATCTCTTTTATCAAAGATACTTGAAAAGTCCTTATATCCATTAAAGGCTTATTTTTTCTTGTTAGGTTATAGTCATTGTTGCAAGGTAAGGTATTTTTTATTGTAAACCTCTCTCTCTTGCCTTCTGTAATACAATCTTCCAAGATGTCTGTCTGTCTGTCTTTCTCTTTGTCTTTTTTTTTTTAAAGTAAAAGCTTGTGTGATTCTAACTGGTCCTTTGATACTTAAACTGCTTCACTCTGCATGTTTGCAGTATGTTTCCTTTGATATATGACTTCTGGAATTTGGGGTTATGATGTTCTGAGATTTTTCCTCTTGGGTTCCTTTAAGGAGGTGATATCAGTGCATTCTTCTTATCTTTACTTTGTCTTTTCATACTAATAGATTTGGTCCATTTTCATTTATAATTTTAAATATCGTGTTAAGGCTTTTTTTTTAATCCTGATTTTCAGATGACTTGCCCTATTTGTAGCCTGGAAAATTTGCCTGCCCTAGTTTCAGAACAAATCTGGGATTTAAAAGTATAACAGAGCTGTGTTGTGGCACATTCCTTTTGTTCCTGCTTCCTGGGAGGCTGAGGCTATTGAATTGCTGAAATTTTGGAGTTCCGAGCTACAATTGGGTTAAAGCCTTAACAGCTTAACAGCTATCTGCACTAAGTCTTGGATTTGTAGGGTAAAGCCCTAGAAACAGAGAAGACCACAGCCTGCCTAAGAAGGGACGGACTGACTTAGGTCAGAAAAGAGCAGCCCAGAGTTTCTCTTCTGCTCAACACTAGAATTGGGCTTGCATGAACATTTTACTTCCAGCCTGGATGAAATTAGGAGACTCAGCTCCCAAAATAAATGAATAAATAAAAATAGAAACATTAAAAAATTACTTTAAAATAATTTTTAAGATTTATTTTGAAACTCATTGACTAAAAGGTTTTGAGGTTTTAAAGAAGTATTTGATACTGGTGTTTAAAAAGATTCATTTTTTGCAGTGGGCCAACCTATTTTCATATAGACCTTTATGCACACACAAGTCACTCACTCTAGGTATGGTAAAACAGTTTATTTTAAGACAGTTTTAGATGTAGGAGTCAGCACAGAGGGAAGTTCATATAATTTTAATAAATACTCTTGGCCTATCTGTTGGTTCGTTAATAAAATAAATCTTACTTTTCCCTATATCCATCAGTTCTTTGACACTTAATGCCAGTCATTTAAGATATTTAACCTCTCCCTCCTGTCAGATATTTATAGCCCACTACAGGCAGAGAAAATATAAAAATGCATATAAAATAGAGAACTTTTCTTCCTGTTTGGCCCACAAATAGGATCTGCTGCACAACCCTCATGTTGAATAGTTGTGGGTCTGCAACTCTTAAGTCCCAGTGGTAAATAGTAGACAGTCTAGGCAGTGTTGCGCATCACTTTTTGGATATTAGACTAGGTTAGCTTGGAGTATGGTAAAACTGTTTGACAGTAGGTACTTTTTCATTTTTCCATGTCTGCAGTGCCTAACACCTAGGAGACATTTAATAAATTCATTTTTATTAGTTGGTAGTCATAAAAGGCTTCATTTGTAGTTTGTTTTAAATTTTACCAAAGGAAAGAAATATGCATATTATCTAGGTTTATGGCTGATCTTAATCTTTATATAGAGATGTATACTTTATTTACTTTTATTGATTTTCATGGGATATATTTAACTTACACAAGGGTGATACCAATAGAAATCTCATTTTTAACTTCTTTAATTTAGGATCACCTTAGAGGTGCTTTTTTCTTGTCCTCGTGACTGACTAGTTGACTTAGCATCAATAAATTCTATTAAATCCATTGAAACATATGCATTATTAGTGCATACAAACACATGTACATTCACACATACATGCATACAGTGCTGTCATTCAATTTGAGGCAACAACCTACCTCCAGATATTATAGCTTCCCCTCAGAGATCTTTATTCCTTTTGTATATCCATTTTCCTGATACCTTCTGAGATTTCTTTCAACTCCCAAATTATCTTATTCTCTGAATTGAATTTGACTCAATATTTATGCTTTATTCCATAGGGATGCAGATGGCTGGGATACAATTAGGGCTACAGAAGAGTATAACTGTGCAGTGAAGGGAGGGAAATTACAGAACCAAAGTGGGCAGTAAGGTACAAATAAGAGAGGAATCTACAGTTTGTAGCATCAGGAATAGTTTAACATAGTTAAAATAGTTTAATGTAACAGCATATACTCTCAGAATGCTACTTGTTTTAGCTTATTATTCTCTCTTTGTGACACCCCTGAAAATCCAGAGAAGTTATTATTTGTGAGTATGACACACACTTAGATACTTGCTTTATTTTAACAAAAGAAAATAAATAATAATATTTCTAAATGTGGTAATTGTAGATTTCCATTTAAGCATACTTAGAGTTTAACAGAGCAATTTTGATGCCTGTCTAATTTTTTAATGGGATTTTATATGTAATCCTTAAGTTTAGAATTTTAAATGTCTTGTAGCCAAAGCATTTTACCTTATTTTAAAATATTGAAACCTTTCTACAAGCACTAGCTACAAAGTTGTATTCCCAGAATCAAATTCAATAGAAGGCTGTTTTGTTAAAGATTTTTAAATGTGATGCATTAAAAGGATTTTCTCGTTAGGCAAGGTCATCTCACAGAATATTATATTTAGAGTATCACTCTAGTTTAATTTTATTACATTGTTTAAAACAAGAGTAGTATAATTTAATTTGGAAGTCTACTAAAATCCTAACTATTTAGCAACTTATTTCCATGGCAGCTTGCTAATCTTGTTGGTTTTCTGTGTTGAAATGAGTATTTCATTTGCATTTTACTAGCCACACGAAACCAGCCATTATTTATTACCTTATAGTCTATGAAGTAATTGAGTGGCACAGGGGAGAGAACACTAGCCCTAGAGTCAGTAGAACTGTATTCAAATCCTGCCTTAGTAACGTATTGTTTTGTAATCTTGGGCCTGTCACTTAAGTAGAACCAGTTGCATTGGATGGCTTCTGAGGGCTCTTTTATCTCTCCATCAGTGATACTCTGCTCCCAACTATATTCTGTCTCCTTAGCTTCATTCTTAAAAATATTGTTTCATTATGAAGTAATTTATTTTATGGCCAAACTTCACCATAAAGTCATTCAATTAGCATCTTTTGGACTCTCTTAGGCAATGATTATTAGAGTTCACAGTTCATATGAGTTCCTGTGATCATCTGGTCTCCTTACCATTAATCACCACATTGCTTGTTACATGCATGCACGCGTGCACACACACACACACACACACACACACACACACATCGTGGAACTACTTGCTGGTTATAAAACTGTTGTGCATATTTTGGGAGAATTGATTAATGCCGTTAGATGGCATTATTACCTACTTAAAATGAATTTTGTTATTAAATCATGCGTTCAAAAATAAATGAGGCATCTTGATGGCAGAGAGGGGTAAGAGAGGTGCATGTGGAGTGAAGATAGATTTGCGTTCAAATGCTACCTCAGACACTAGCAGTGTGACCCTGGACAAGGCGCTTCACGTTTCTCAGCCTCAGTTTCCTCATCTGCGAAATAAGGATGGTGATAGCACCTGCATTATAGTGTTGTGAGGACCAAAAGAGAAAACATGTACAGTTCTCTCCTAATCTTAAAGCGTTATATAAATACTATTACTATTATTGTTCCTTTCATTTTCCTCTTCTTTATTAATTTCCTGTAGAATTACAGTTGCTTTTACTAGTATTAGTTCATAAAACCATAGATTTAGAGCTAAAAGGAACTTAACTTTCTCCAGTTCATTTTTCACACAGCTGCCAAAGTGCTAAGTCCAAACCTGAGTCTGATGCTCCCCAACTGACTAAACTCCTATATCTTCCCATTACTCTTGGGATCAATATAAACTCATCTTTTAAAGTTTTTTTTTTAATAACCTGGTCCCAAAATAACTTTTCAACATTATTATACATTACTCCCCAGTAAATGCTATACCATCTCCCATCTTCATGCCTTTGCACTGTTACCCCATGCCTGGAAATTCTCCCACTTCACCGTTGCCTTTTAGAATCTTTAATTTCAGAAAATTACACAAGTGATATCTTCTGCATTATAATCCTTTCCTCATTCCCTTCCAAGATATTCCTTATATTTATTTTGTATGAGCTATTTCTGTATAATAATCTCTTTTCCCCCTAAGGAATAGAATCATTTAATTTTTGTCTTTGAAACCCATACGCCAGCCCAGTGCCTGGGCATGTGGTCAATGTATAGTGTATACTTGGTGAGATTGATTGAATGATTAAGTTCACTTCATTCATTTGTTATACAAGCTGAGACCCAGAGAGGTAGGAGACTTGCCTAAGGCCAGGCAGGTTAGCTGAGCCAGGATTCAAACCCAAGTCCTCTGTATCCAAATCTAGTATTCCTTCTCTTATTCTGTGCTAATTATGTGGTTAAGGCACCATTAAAAGTAATATTTAACACTTAAACTCTTCAGGGTACTGCTGGCAATTGTAAAATTCAGTGCAAAAATTGAAACAAACTGATTTCTAAATATATGATTTATTTTAGCCACTTTCTGTTAGAACTGAAGATGGAATTGTTCTGTGTAATCTTACAAGTTTTTTTTAAAAGCTCCTATGGCATATTATTCTTTGTGCCATGCTGCGTCCTCCACTTGCACCTCCCCCCACTTTCCCCTTCCTCAAACCCAATTCCTATTCCACATACAGAGGAATTTATTCCTGTCGCTAAAAGTTTGATTTCTTGCTTCTACATGGATCCTGCTACCAGTTTACAGTGACACACAACTAGGGCAATTGATGTGTTAAATCTTAATAATGCATTCTTACATGTTTTGATTCCCAATTCCTTCCAGATACAACAACAGATTTGGTTGACAAATATGTAGGTAAGCTCAAGTTTAAATCTTGATTAGATTCATAAAACTGGAAGTGACTTTGATGACTGTTTTTGGCCAGAATCCTCATTTTATTCTGTTGATTAAGGAAAAACTGGTTTAAGACATGCTTTTCCATAATTATAATGAGAAATTGTTTTGTTGAATTGAACATTTATTAATCATCTTTTTTCTAGTGTACATTACCCCCAAATAAAGCATCAACTGTAACTTGTCTTTTTCAGTTTATATTTACTAGTTGCTTACTATCCACCCTGTCTTTCATTAAAGTGACTAAAAGATTCATCACCATGTGATGATTTTTTTTTAACCCCTAGAACTCACAGACATCTTTTTATTTTAAGGCTTTAAGGCATTTTTGATCTGCATCATGAAGGGAGTTGACACCAATGAAATCACAGATCCTTGAAGTATAGATATATAAAATTATTGTACTGCTTAGGGAATTTGAGTAGATATATATTTTACCAAAGATACAGTTTGGAGAAGAAAGATCATAATTTTCACTTAATAAAATAATTAACTGTAGGGTAAGGAAAAATAGTCAGCAAAAAAAAAAAAACCCAAACCAAAAAAAAAACTAACACTGTAAATAGTTGACTTCCTAGAAACTTAATATCCTTTTATAACTTGCTAATTTGAAAATTCTTGAACTCTTCAAAGACTTAAGATCGA
Organism: Pseudochirops cupreus; assembly: GCA_028627135.1. Lineage (NCBI taxonomy): Eukaryota > Metazoa > Chordata > Mammalia > Diprotodontia > Pseudocheiridae > Pseudochirops > Pseudochirops cupreus. Next base: position 73,028,707 of record CM053584.1, read on the forward strand.
GGTCATTTTTTCCATGATTGACTTTGGAATGATTTGAAGTTTTTACATAAGAAGAGGAGCTAAATGAAGAAAATTGTTTATCCCCCTAAGAATTAAATTTATAGGTCTTTTATATTAAAAAACAACCAAAATACATTTTTGTAGATATCAACATAGAGGCAGGGTTTCTGCTTGTAATAACAATTTGAACAAATAGTAAAATGATACTCAGTGAAGGTGTATGGATTTGTGAAAACCTGAGGAAAGTTCTTGAATTTGCCTTTGATCATCAAGTTTACTTGTTTGACCTAAAGCATTGGTATCACCTTACAGTATTTGTCATTTCAATGACATCCTGTAACTTTTAACAGATTTCTAGTAATTTTGGTCTTTTAAATGAAACAAGTAAGAAACAAGCCTGAATCAGGATTAAATATGTTGATCATCCTGTAGAATATACTACACATATGACTAATCTGAAAAACAGGGTGCATGAATTTTGTGCAAAGACCAGATAGGAAATGCTAAAAAAAAAAAATACTTTGTATCTAATGCAAGATTTTTAAATGCAATGATCAAAATTCTTTTCGTATGATTTGTCCAAGAAACAGTTAAAAAATGCAAGTAACAAAAAAAGTGACATCAATTTTAAATGAAGATTTATATACCAGAAGTGATTTGGAAGCAACTAGGTATTGTCATGATGATAACTTAGTTTCTTTTCATTTTCCAGTTAGTGACCAAAGGATATGAAATTACAATGAATTCATTGTACTCATGAAACTGAACAAAGCTTTTTTGGGTTTCTTGTTTACCCTTTTTTATTAAAAACTTTGATAAAAGTGCATCATACACATTTTTTAGTACTAGAGTCAAATGTTCATCAAACATTTGTACGCCCCCCCACCCCCAAAAAAGTCTAATTTGAGGATGCAGAATGTCATCCACAAAATCAAAATTGTAGGGTTGTAAACTTGGCACTCTGACAACAGAAATAGTGCCATAAAATGATTAAGTATCAGCATGTGCACACCTGCTGTCAGGAAATGAGCTTCCCATATGCTGCACTTTGGCAGACATGCATCTTTAAAATGTATTGAATGAAACTGCTTCTGCACTCTTCATCCTTTTCAATAATACATCCCCATTGTTCTTTTTCCACTCTTCCTTCATTTAAAGGAATATGACAAATCTTTTAGAATCAAATACGTTTGCTGCTACAAGATGGCACTCTTTAGGAGAGTGCAGTAAGCAGTTTTAGTTGAATGAGTTAAGAAATGAATACTGTTAGTAATGATATGACATACTCAGAAGGAAATAGAATTTGTGCATGTGGTGCCGTTTAGTGACTTTGTTTTTAAACTTTAGCCTGAGATGCGCTGATGGTCACATTCTTTCACATGTCACATCAAAATAATACTTCTCTGGTTTTTGTGAACAGTGTTAAATTTAAATGATTATTTGAGTAGTTTAAGATAGTAGCTTGGTGTGAAACTTTTTGTCTTTGTAGATATTTTATGCATTAATTGAACTAAGTTTTATTTCATGGAGTGTAGCTATGAAAATACTTTAGGGTAGTAGGCCAAAGAAAATTTTTTACTTTGTACAATTTTAAGTTTTCTTAAAAACAAGTTGTATGTGTTTTTATTTACAGTAATTCTTTATAACAGAAAACTGATTGAGAAATGAAGTGGGTTTTGTGACTCAGTTTCCATCTTTCTAAACTTTGTGTGGAAAATAGAGTGGATTATATTTTATTGGCACATAAACTAGAAATCATACCACTGAAGTGTGCCTGCTTATTACTGCATATTAGCACACAGGAGGATTTTATGCTGTTTGTTTCACAGATTCTCTTTAGGATACCTTTTGGGATTTTTTGTTTGTTTTTTGTTTTAAGAATTAAACTCTTCAGAAATTAAAAAAATATTTTTACTTCCATCCTGTGATAGGAATTAACTAAAAACTGCCCCATGAAGCTCATCAGTTTTTACTCTACATGCTTTCCGCAATATTTACAGATTGCACATGGGATACAAATGATTTTTTCTAGTGCAGTTTACGATGACGGTACCTGCCTGCCTTTTCTTTTGCTGCATTGGCACAGGCGTTGTGCTTATTTTGTTGTAAGTGGTTCCAGTATTTTATCAGTTCACTAGGCTGGAACTGATGAGAGGTAATTAGGTGACTGTATTTACAGCTTGAGTAAGAAACTCGCCAGTGATTGAAGACAAATTCATTGGGAGGGGGAACAGGGTCAATTCTCAACTTTGCAAGACAGATCCCCACGTAAACATCTTCCAAATGCAAACGTCTGATGCTTAAAGAAACTTTAAAGATCTTTTCTGCTAAATCTCCAGAAAAAACGTAACCTGTTCCAGAACAGAACACAGGGTACCTCTCACTTGGGTAGAGATCTGGTGGCATATACCATTTGCTGTCTTTGTTCCGATTGGGTGCATACCCTCTCATTAGGTAACCTGTGAAATAGTTATGCCTAGGAGGCAGATCTGGCTTTAAAAGCTTATGTATTAAATATTCAGTGTTGACAAACATATCGCTATCAGTTTTCATAACATAAGGAATATGTGGGCAGTAGGTTGCAACCCAGTTCATGCCCATTAGTGTCTTAATGGTCAAGTTGTAGTAAGTATCTAAATATTCTTGTTGAATAATATCATGATATTGTCTGCTTTCTTCCAGTATGGCCCGCTGAAGGTGGCCATTCAACTTAACATTTAAGCCCAATAAAAAAATTCGAGCGATTTGAATTCCAGGTGCCAGGCTTTCATTTCCCCAAGTTTGTCGAATAGCTCGTCTTGCTTCTGCTTGTCCAGGTTCTGCAGCTATAAGGAGTATTAGAAAAGGACTCTTGTCTTGGCATTTTTCAGGTTCATTTATGATATACTTGAAATGGTACAAATTTGGATATCCAGTACCCTTTTCATTGTAAATACTTCCATTGGCACTGAGTGTATTCTCTAGGCCAGTTACTCCTTGTGATGACAAGTCTGTGTTGTTGGCATTAGTAGCAGTTTGAGGCCTTAGAGTTTGAGGGACTGTATCCTTCCAAATGTTCCTTAGGGAGCTGTGGTTTGTCTCGCCCTTTGTAGATCGAAATCCTCGTATAGTATAGGTTACTGGATTTTCTTTGAAGCCAGCTCTGCCTGGCAGCCAATCATGATGATTAAAAAAAAGAAACACAGCAAAAAGAAAGACAAGGGAGAGTAGACCAATGAGATGTGTACGAAACAAAGACCTTTTGGCATTCCAGGTCATCTTTGCAAAGCAGCAATGTCGTCTCCTCCACTGAAGCATGTTGTAAGTATCCAATAATGGGATATGGAATAATGGTAGAACAAGATGATGGTTACCTCTTCTGAACCAGTGCTATTCTTTGGTAATCATTTTAAAATTATGTCTGGATCTTAAAGGCTTTCCTCTTAAATCACTCTGTAAAAGTGAAAAAAAAATAGTATTTCAAAGTGTTCAGGATTTTTAATTTGTTAGGTTGACTAGGAATTACATACAGATTTTAGTAAACTCAATTTAAGTCAGTTAATTTTTTAATATGAAAAGAGAATTACAAAAACTTACTGAAATAATTTGTCATTGTATTATGTTAAAGTAGATTATAACAGCAGGTGACTGGATTGAAATATAACTGTCTTCATCCAATTAAACCACTTAAAATGAGCCCAAATCACTGTTTTAAATTTGAATTGTTAGAAAGGATTATTTTCTTTCCATCCATTTCCTGTTGCTCACAGAAACTGTGACTTAGTTGTACTTTTGACCCAAGGTAACGACTTAAAGCAGCTGTACCCATTTTGAAGAGAGAATTATTCACCATGTCCTCTGAGAGGCCTTTTGAAAAGTGCCTTGATAGCATATGGAAGGTTTATTGGTATTAATTAAAATTGATTTGACATACAGTGGTGTAGTATGGTACACAGTCAGCTGCCTTTTTTTGTAAAATGGTCATGTGTTAGTAGTGGGACAGACGGTACAAGGTTGATTATAGCAGAGTTCAGTTAGTCACAGTACACTGCTTGGCATGTTTCCATTGGCCCCTACTGTGTTCAGAAAGTCAGTGAGAAGATGCACCTGTCAAAATTAATTTTCAGGGTCTAGTAACCTCTGTGCTGTGCTTTTTAGACAGCAATAAATGATGAATAATTTTAACTACTTAAAAATCATACTCATGGTTTTTTTTTTTCAAATTCAGAAGGTTCTTTTAGTGGTTTCACTGTAAACAATAAATGTTTATTTGTTGATTCATCATCTAACCAAAGCTCTTCATTTTCTAGAGGAAATGGAGACCCAGAATTATAACATGGACCTGTTCACAGCAAAACAGCTAGTTAGTGGTAGGGTTAAGTACAAGGAACCACTCTACTATCTCAATCCATTTTTCTTTCTACCATACCATGTTGTCTCTTTAGGAACATTTTGTTGCTTGGGTCTTCATATTAATTTTTAAATCTAACATTTAGTTACCTTTTGTTTGTGGTTTTGTCAAGACAGATAGATGGCTTTATAATTATATCTACTTGATAGAATTGAATAAAGAACTACTTTTAGTAAAGCATAGGCTATGGCTACTACTATACTCAGAGTTTTATATACAGTTAACTTCAGAAACTTAAAATTCAGTGTTGCATTTTATTTGCACATAGAAAGCTGTATAATTACAACTTTCAGTCACGTTATATCCTGTTTGTTTTTGCAGTTTAAGAGAAATCACTGTGGCAAATTTATGATGCTGAATATTAAAACCTAATCATGTACCAGAATCAACCTACTTATTGCACAGTACAAATTTGTAATATTACTCATTTATTTCTGAACCTAGTTCTGAGCATGGAAGAGAAAGCAAGTAATCATAGTATTAGTTCCACTAAAAAGTTACAGAGTATTGTTGTTAAATTCGCAGTTTGCTTACTATGCTCCAAAATATTTTTGATTAATTCAAAATTTCTAGTTCATAATTAATTATGGATAACTTTAGTGATGGTAAATTTGATAGTATGAGTTTATGAACTGTTAGATTTTGGTTATATTAAATTCATGGCTAACTAATCATTTTGACCTTGACAAAGAGAAGAAATGGGCTTATATAGAAATAGAAACTTAGATACAAAGTAGACATTTTTATTTAATCTACTGTCATTCATGTGTAAACTTGATACTTGCATCAAGTGGTTGAAGTATATGAATGAAAATAATTTGTGACTATCTTATTAACAGCCACTAGGGGGAGCAATAAAATAGGAAATTTTAACCATGATTTCTAAAGTATTGCGTACTATACAGGCCATGGTATTATTTTTTTCAAGTTTCTAAGTTTACAGAGTATTTTTAATTTTTATAGCAGTTATCATGATGAAAATTTTATTTTTACATTTTCAGTACAGCTAACATAAAAGAATTGGACTTTGCTAGATATTTTGTGTAAATTTTTTTGATTGGAATTACATTATTTCATTATACTAATAAAGCAAATGCAAAGCCATCTTATGTCATCACAAAAATATTTTCTTAAGGCTTAGTCTTATAAAAGTTAGTGCTGAATGTTCCAATTTAGAAAGTTTTCCCACTCAACTTGTAAACACTTGTCCAACATGTATGCTGAGGGGAAACCATATCTAATCATTTTTAATTTCAAAGAAATGATTTTTTAAGTTCCATGGGTTCTTTTTTATTTGAGGAAATGAGCTTTTAAAAAAGTTTTTAACTGTGGAAGGGCCATGGCACCTATTAAAATTTCAGCACCCCAAATTAATGATTTATTACTTGTTTATCAGATTGTGTGACCGTTTATTGGGTATGCTTTTGATATTCTTGTGTTCAATAACCAGATAAGGCCAAGAACTATAGATTTTTTTTTTAAGCCATTTATGGAAAGCACCCTATGTAACCTTATGGTTAGAAACTGAGTATAATAAGTTTTACACTTATAGAATCTCATTAATTTTAAATTATATACATATGCTAAATGTTCATCTATATCTTTACTTAGATATGCAAATATAATTATATGAGTGGATGATGGGGCTTTTTAGACTTGAAGTTTATATGTGCCATTTGTTAATATCCCTCTAAAAATGAAACAGCTATAAGAATGTATATAGCTCCCTTAAAGATGCCTATCAGAAGTTTCTGAAGTGTTCCATACTTTTTATGGAAAATAAATTCTTTAAAAATATTTGTTATGATGAGGAAAATTGATGATAAATGCCATTCTATTTCCTCTGTCAGATTTTTCTTGTTTTACGTGTTAAAATATTGGAGTAGTTTAGGTACTATCCAACTCTCAAAATCTGGCTTCTGTATTCTGCAGTAGGGTAGTGGTATTGATTCAATTACCTTTAAAACTTTGTTTTAAAAAGTATGTGGTGCCTTGTGAAATATATTCATTTCACTATGTGATGTTATTGTTATTTTAAAATTCTGTATAATAGTAAATATCATTTCAGTGTATTTCCATTTGTCCTCTGAAAACTGTTCTATTTATTCCTTTTTCTCAGTTAAGCAGTGCTAGATTTAAATGCCCCAGCTTTTAAAGATAGTTTTTTTCTTATTTTGAAATGTTTAGTTTGTAGTTTCTAATGGAATTATATTGTTTATCTATCAGTCTGTATTTTAGTAAGTCCATTTTTGTGTTTCATTCCTGAGGTAATTCTTTATTAGAAGGAAAATTTATAGAATGATTGAGAATTGGTGATTAAATGATAAGTAGTAGTGACTGTTATTGCACCATGCCAAAAATCAATCAAAAACAGACCTTGAAGTTTAGTAAACTAGCTATTTAACTCTTACACATATTGTTCACCTTTTGTTATTGGTTAACATGGTCACCCTATTTAGCAATTTCAGTGAACATAAGAAAAGTTCACCATGTTGGATATTGCCAATTTTCTTAGCAGGTTTAAGAAATACATTTCGAATCTTTAACAGTAAATTGCTGTTCTCGCTCTAATAGTGACTTGCTAAAATAGTTAATTGGATTTTGACATATTTGGTTCGGTATACATAGTTGCACTAGTTTTGTTACATTGTAGCATAGCTTGTAGTATAGGAAGCACATTTTAACTTTCTAATTCCTTATTTTGATTTATTGGTAAATTATGTAGGAAATCACTTGGATTCTGCATATTTCTTTGAATTCTGATATTGGCATTAAGAGAGAAAAGATGACTGTGTCAAGTCAAATTACTTTAATTGCATAATATTGGTGTCTCTTTGTTCACAGTTGCATTTTAGCCTTTAATAGGAAAATGGGAAATTTACTATGATGCCATGTTGTAGGTTACTTCCATCTTATGGTCAAGATTCTTCTTTGGCATCTTCAGCTCAATTGTATTCATAAACTGTGTCTGGTAACTAATAGGGCTAGTATATGAGACCACTGTTTTTTACATTTACAGTGGAGGTAATGTTAGAGAGAACATATTTACAAAATTAGGTTTGGCTACTATTTAATGTGGCATTTTTATATTTTAAAAGAAGTATAGGAAAAAAAACAGCTCACCGTGCTACAATTTGAAGCTACTTAGTATAATTTATCTACGTGGCATAGATTGATGATTTAATGATAGGGTCATATAGCCATTTTCACCACTGCTTTTATTTTCTTGAGGTAATGATTCAGGGTGAATTGAGTTGATAAAGGATTGCTTTACTGTGCCATTCTTCCCCCCCCCCTGCCCCTCACCCCCGGAGATTTTTTTTTTAAGTTGAATTTCCCAATGAATTCTGCAAGTACATCTGTGTTAGTATTTTCAGTTTCTTTCCCCTTGTCTTATGTATTACAAAATGACTATAAACTACATACTTATCTAAATAAAACAATGTTATATTTTTCTCCTCCAGAACAGTACAAAACTAAAAATGTATACATTAGAAAGAAATCCTTTATCTGTTTTAACACAGTAATTTATAGAACTCAGTGCTAAGCATACTCAGTGCTCTGTACCTCTAGAGTTGTAAAGGTAACAAAATCAAATGAATTCCACACACAAGGTTTTGACATACCTTCCTTGGTCAAGCCATTTATGGTGAGAGGATTATGCTCACTGAAAATACTTTTGGCACGCCATCACTTCAGCAAAAAAGATGCTATCGAACATGCGCACATCCCCCAACAGTCTGCTTCCTGCGATTGCTTTTCACAGGATCCAATCTGTCCATCTGTCTGCTTGTCTCTGAGTTACCTTCCTTGTTCATATGTGTGTTGGTCTTCTGAGGTGTTCTTGTTTTTTTCTTTTTCCTTTTAAATTTTAAACAAAGAGCTTTAGTTGTCCGCTCTGTTTGGAGCACTTTTGTCTGTCCCCCACAATTGATGCATTGAAGCTTTTTACATCTCGTATTTTCCTTGTCGGACAATGCAGTGCTGTATTCTCTTCTCAGTATCCATATTTTTAGTGCTGAGCTGCAATGTGAAGCAGCTACAGCTAGAATGTACTGGTCCGATTGTATTGAAAAATAATAGGATTTACCTCTCTTCTTTCATTGTTGCCAAGCAGCTGCAGGAAGGATTTTGAGCAGTTTTACTGAGGTTTTGCTCTATAAAATGAAATCCATGGTTCCTCAGCTGCTGCACGGGCAGGCAGCAGTTTAAATGTGGGCTTTGACAGATGCTGTCTTCTGACAGAGCAGAATTTAACGTCACTGCTTGGCTGAATCCCACGTGATTGTTTGCATTCATTTTGACTAAAATCCCAAGGCAGGGAGGAGGCTTGGAGGTTTTACTTCTATTTGATAAATGATCCATATTCAGTACAAGTGTAGTGATGAGTGAATAATATCAAAGTGGGATGATTATGAAATACATACTTTATGAGTTTATTTTTTCAGATTTTCCTCATTTTTTCTTTGTTCCTAAACTGTGAGTTTCTAAATGCTTTTAACGTTAGACATTAGTTTTCATATTCCTAACACATTTCTGCAGTGCATAAGAAGTAAAAGCTTTTAAAATTTAACTTAGTTTGGTTTAACCCTTATAGCACCAGCTTTGTAGTTTTTTCCTTCAACATCCTTTCTTCATCCCCCCAGTTTTTTCATTTACTATTTCCTATCTGAGGCTTAAAGACTACCACTCACATTTCGAAAGCTTTAGAAGTTTTTCCTCATTTCTGAAGTTAATCTAAATCATTTGCATTTAATTTCTTTATTGACATCAGGATATAAGGTAGCCTGTTTTAAAAAAAATGATTTTTTTTTTGCCTCGTTTTTCTGTTTTGCTTAAAGGTAGTCCTTTATTCTTATTGCCTTTAATGTCATATTTTAAAAACTTTTCATATTTTGTTTTCTTAAAAAAGCATGTTAGACTATATTCTGTGTATTATTTTAGTTGATGAGGTGGAGCTTATTGGAAGAAGATGTTTTATGGGGGTTAATGAGGTTTTACTAATTTTATTCACATACCCTAAAACTTCAAAATGATTCAGTGTCTTATTTTCTTGCAAATTTGTAGTAATTTCAGATATTAACTTTCGCCCTGGACCGCTGACCTTTTTGGGAAGAGGAGGGGAAGAGCCTTAGGGAAAATTGCCTTTGTGATAGCTTCCATTTCAGTTTTAGCTCTGAGGGTCTGGAACAATAACTGGTTCCTAGAAGCCCCAGAACTTGTACTGGACACATGCCCTCCCTTAAACTGCTGTAGAAGTATCTTATCTCCTCAAGTGCACTAAGATATGTTTTAGCTTCAACTTTATGTTCTATGTGTAAATCCCATTTAAAATTTTTAGTTAATATATTACACATATATTAATTCATGTTTATATTAGTATTAGAGAATTTTAGAACAGAAGAGACAGCTTAGAGATAACTAGTGAGAAGGAAACTGAGCTCCAGAGATATTAAATGATTTTCCCAAAATCACATAGTAACCATCAGATCCAGGTCTTCTAACTCCAGCTACATTCCATTCTATCTACAAGATAAAATTGAGGAGCTTAGTAATACTCATGGTACTTCCCTAAAATAGCTGGTTCTCCAAAAGTGATAATTAGTATGAGGAAAACATTAATTATAGCATTTACCTCTGTAGTACTTACACTTGAGATGAATCCATTTAGGTCCAGAAAATGAATTCTTGCTTCCTTGGGATGATCGGTAGAGTATTAGATTCTGTCATGCAAATACACGTACATATGAAAATGTATGTGTATACATACATATTGTTACTATATATACACGTTTGGAATTAACCTTGTTCATAACTTTGAGTTTCAAGAGACAGTGTGATAATATAGAGTATAGAAGCAGGATAGATCAGAAACACAAGAATGTCACCTGTAAATGATATTTTTTTTTTATGTATTCAGTGGTGATTTAAAAAAGTAACTATGGACAAGAGCTATTGGATGGATGAATGAAGTCCCCGAATCCTTTTATTTCGTTAATAATTTAAAAAATAACTGTCGTCTTTACAGTGCTTTAAAATTTGCAAAGAATTTTGCATATATTGTATCTTTTGGTCCTCACAACAGCTCTGGGAGGTAGGTGATGTTATCTTCCTTTTTACACATTAAGAATCTGAGGCTGAGAGGTTAATACAGACTTAGTCGGTTGCCTTAGTGTTTGAATTCTTCCTGAATCAGAGTCTAGCCTTTCTGCTGCGCCACCTAGCTGCCATTTATTAGAGCCATTCATTTCAATTTCATTCCCCATAAAAAACCTTTTCAGAGCTTCCAAGAAGAAAAATATATCTTATTAGAGCCTCACAATAGCCCTAGGGAATTGGTGCTATTATTATCTGCGTTTTGCAGATGAGGAACAAGGCAAACAGAAGTAAAAAGTGATTTGCACAGGGTCACACAGCTAGTGAGAGTCTGAGATGATACTTGAACTCAAGTCTTAGAGACTGCACGCCCAACAACACTATCTACTGTACCATCTACCTGCAAAATAAGTAATTTGCTCAAAACTTTTATTAATAATTTCCTGTATGAATAGTGTTATGCTGAGTACTTTGGTCACTTGGGTGTAGTTGTGGCTTCCTGTTCATAACATTTCTTTTTCTTCAGCCTCTAGTGCCTGTAATCTGTTATGTGCCCCATGACTGGAATGTTTTCCTTCTTCTCGATCTCTTAGATTTCCTAGCTCCCTTTAAGACTCAAATTAGTTGCCACTTGGACACCCACCAGTTACTTTGCATGTACTTTTTATGTATTTTGTACTCTTGGTTTTACTGTTACAGAATATAAACTTCTTGAGGACAAACACTTTTTGTTGGGTGTTCATCACAGGGCTGAGTGAGTGGATTTATTTCTAATATGTAATATTATTGGAAGATGACATTGGTCAGAGTGATGTTATGTGGCATATACCTGTAATCTAGATTTTGACATGTAAAAAGAAAGCTTATTTGGCATTAAGTATTTAAATTGTTATTTTGTAAAGCTCTTGCTAAAGTGTTCATAGGTAACAATTCTGAAAGTCAGGTGTTACTAATCTGTAGTGCTTCTCTGTATTGCTTCTGATGATGTTATTTTGGAAATGTGACTCCTCAGTTGTAGAGGTGTTTCCATTTTTTTTAATGGTTTAATCCAATAAGTTATGATAGTATTTAACAATAATTTCTAAATTGTTTTAATTTCACATTTTAAAAGCTTCATTGTGGACATTGATGTTAAATTTTGCATTTATTATTTTCATCAGTTGTATGTAGATGGAGCAAACAGAAATACAACCAATTTCCTTTTGTATGGATTTTTTCATTTGAGATTTAATTCATATAATTTTAAATTTTGTTTTCTGAGTAAATAGTGAGTATTTTCACATTTATAAAGAAATTATTTTGCACTAACTGTGTGTATTTGCACATATACACATGTTTAAATTTCTGTTATTTTTATTTGAAGAAGAGTTAATGTTTTGTGATTATTCTGCCTTTGTATTAAATTGGATAGTTTAAGGATTAGCTTAACTGATTGCAAATTGGCAATCTCAAAATGACCACATGTGTCAGTGTTGCCTGCTTTATTTTCCAGCTGAGATTTTTAACTGTTGCTCAGAAGCTGATATGTAGTAAAATTATTGCTTCATTCTTTCACTAATCATTAGTACCTATGATGTTATAGTACACCCTAATAAGGTATTTTGGGTAAGATTAATCTTTACTTTAAAACAAAGGCACTATTTTAAAATGATTCTTTCAGTTGTTTTAATTTAGTGTTATTTATCCTAATTTAATTAGAGGATTCAGAAAGAAAAAATGGTTAAAGTACATGTGAACTTTGAATATTTTCATGTTTTTATATTTTCACCTAGTATGTATCTAAGGAACAAGATAGAACTATATAAGGAATGACCCTTCTTCAAGTATTTAATAGATAACTGTAGGTAAGCTATAGTGTTAATAGTCTAGCCTGAGTTTGGCGTCCTTGGAGGAAAGGAAGATGTTTTATATATAGAAGAGGGAAGAAGAGAAGAGAGCTGCTTTTTGTTTTGCCTAGGAGCAAAGCAAATCCTTAGTAAAATTGAGAAGTGTGATCAATATAAAGACTTGTTCTTATTGCTACATTTACCATTTTTAAGACATTTCTTCCCTAACAGCTCTGTGAAGTAGGTCATAAAAATCTGCATTTTATCGATTAAAAAACTGAGGTTTAGAGTTAAGTGACTTTCCCACCTTCATATAGTTCAGTAAGTGGTAGAGATAAAGATATTGTTTAAGTCTTCATCTTTTTATATATAGAGAGGTTTATCAATATCTTTTTTATACATAGAGGTTTGTTAGTATCTTTTGTTTTTATGTCACCTGAATTTCCCTATATCGCTGGGCAAACGGCAGTCAGCAAAAGTGGTCAACATATCAAAAAAATAATCTAAAATATATATAATTTTCCACATCTGTGGATCTCCTACCTCTGCAGTCTTCTCATATCTCCAGTGCTTTTGTAATTTTGCAACATTCACATTTGATTGTCTTGTGATTGTTTTTTCCATTTACTTTGTTGTTGTATATGTCATTTTTCTAGCTCTTTTTATTTCATTCTGCATCAGTTCTTGTAAATCTTTCTATGCTTTTCTGTATTCATCATATTTGTAGTTTCTTACAAAACAGTAATATTTCATTTCATTCACACCCTACAGTTTGTTTAGCCATATCCCAGTCAATGGTCATCTATTTTGTTTTCAATTTTTTATTATTTATATTAACTTTACATTCACCATGCTCCCTCTTTAGACAAAATTTGTCTTTGATATCCTTTCAGTGAGGTATTTTACATTTTCTTCTATTTTTTCATCCTTTTGATTTTGTTTGACGGATTCTTGATGTCTTATAGTCATTAACTTCCACTTCCCCAGTTCTAATTTTAAAAGAATTGTTTCCTTCCATCAGCTTTTTTACCATCTTTGCCATTTGGCTAATCCTACTTTTTAAAGGAGCTGTTTTCCTCAGTGTACTTTTCCCCCCGATTTTGTCAATTCCATTTTTAAAGGAATTGTTCAATTTTTCTTCTGCTTCTCTTATTTGACTTTTAAAATCCTTCTTAAAGCTCTTCCAAGAAGGCTTTTGGGGCTTGAGACCAGTTCATATCCCCTTTGTGGTTTCAGATGTGGGTATATTGACAATGTTATCCTCTCCTGAATTTGTGTTTTGATCTTCCCTGTCACTATAATAATTCTCTGTGGTCACTGTTTTTCTTTGTTGCTTTTTGGGTGATGTTAGCCTTTTTCCTGACTTGTAAAGTTGATCTCTACTTCTGGGGCACTGGGGGCACTGCCCTACGTTTCTGGGTCATGGGGGGCTAGGGGTCTGGTTTCTGACTTTGTGTGCTGGGACCTCAGGTGCTGTCAGCTGGACATTATAAGGTCTGGTAGCCTACCTGGTGCTGAGCTGATCTCGATGGTGGGTGGTGGCGGTTGATGTGTGCCCAGGCCAGGTGGGGTTTTTCTGCATTTCCCTGGGATTACACTGAAGCTCGTGGGGTGATGGGTGGGGGTGGTCTGGTCCCTGGAGGTCATCTCCTTACCCAGGGTTGTGCTAAAACAAGGGAGGTTCAGCTGTTGGTGGATGCTTGTCTACTGGCACACATGGTGGTTTTCCTCTCTAGCATCTACCAATTCCTCTTTCCTTTTCCACCATTCTAGGGCTCAGGATCTGAACTGGCTTACCGGGACACCTCCAATTCTGTACTGGTCCCCTTCAGCCATTAACAAGAATGGCCTTTTCTGTTAATTCTCCTAATCTCTTTACTTAATGCCTTCTCTACCATTTTGGCTCTCAGAAGTCAAAATACCAGCTGCTGCCAATGCCACTGCCAATTCAGTCACTCCCAAGGCCTGCTTCTGGTTTGCTGGTTACCAGGGTTGTGCTGGACTACACTCTTCTCTCACCTAGGACTGACAGACCCCTCCTGCTGACCTTCTAAGTTGTCTTTGGCATCTGTGGGTTGAGAAGTCTGGAAACCACCACTGCTCTCAGTGAGTCAGTGCTCCAAGAACTACTCCAGCTTTGCTGGGGCCAGGTCTACTACACTGCTGCAGTCCAGTCCAGCAGTCCTCTCTCAACCTGGTGCAACAGACCTTTGGTATCCTTCTAATCCTGTGGGGAGCCAGAGAGTCCAAAAAACAGGACTCAAATAAAGATATTGTTGCTGTACCTCTCCAGGTACTGCGGCTTGAAAAGGCTGGTGCCCTGGGAATACATTTTAAATGACTTTTGTTTGAGACCCTGACTTCAAGGCCTTTTGCCCTCTAAACTTCAGACACCTAAAAAGACATGTCCCTTATTAAAATTATCCATCCTGTGTTGGTTCCAGGATATAATAGACTAAAGACAATGATTACACCTAGACAAAACCTAGATGTTTGGAAGCCTGCTCTCTTTGCATACTCTTTGTTATGCCTTTAAAAAGGCTTACTGATTTTACAAAGATCTGTTGGCCTTCCAATAAAAAGAGACTTTTTGGTGCCTAGAATTCAGAAGCCTGATTTTATCTGAGCTACTTCCAGGACATAGCAAACTATTATAATGATGAAACTATGATAATGACAATAATATTGCAGGATGTGACATACCAAGCTTATTGATGAGAATACTTGAATCTTTGTCCTTTGGATCTGTGAAAATCTTGTTCAAATCGTCACTAAATGGGAGTTCATGGTTCTTCCTTGAACTTCTCACGCCGCCAGGTTAATTCTCTCTCACGTCTCTGCATACACTTGGGGCTGGTACCCAAGTGGCTCCCGACGTGATCCTCTTTCTGTACCCCTCTTAAACTTTTCCCTAGTTTTTTAAACAACTCCCCCCCCCCCGACATTAACGATCATTTTCTCCCCTTCTAACCTCTTCCTCCACTGAAATTTTTTAAAATAAGAAATAAATTCTTGCAACATATGTCTAATATCAGGCTAACCAACCTTCTCACTTCAGTAGCTTTACCAGAATCACCTATGTCCATTTTCTTCCAGTCAGAATTTACGTGTTCTTTATGAAGCAGATTTCTACCAAATTTTAGGAGGAAAACATTCATCATAATTCATATTAATGTGTGGAAGATTGATGACTACCTAGTTCTCCCTAGAATATTTACATCCTTAAGAATTTATTTTGTCAAGTGGATAAATCTCTGATTGGTAGAAATTCTAGTTGTCTAACGAAAGGAAATGAAAAATGTTCACTGGAATAGGGAAAATATTTTGGGACAGAAAGATAGACTTGCCTGGGCAGTCTAAACTTCATAACCCATAAATTCTCTAAGAATTCTAGTTTTTTTCCTGAGAGTTCCAGTAGCAGCAAGGATAGAAGCCATGACTGATTCCATGTATGGATTATTCATGAGTTCACCATTTACATTCTATATGTAATAGTAGAAATCCAAGCATGGGTTTGCATTTTGTGTGTGGTAATATTTGATTTTTCCCTCCACTAAACATAGTTCAGGGCTTTCAGTGAGATTTCTTGAATTTGGCCCCATTAGCCATTTCTTATTATGTGATAATTTTGGAAATAAAGCCATTGAATGAGCCTGAAAGCTTTATTTGGCTATGCAGCAGAAGCTTTATGTGTTAAGTATAACTTTGTTATATTTATGTGTTAAATATGAAAATGAATCTATAAGCCTTAGAACAAGATCATAGGAGGAAATTGGAATTATGTAGTTTTTTGTTTGTTTGTTTTTTTAACATGGCCCACTGACTTGAGAACTTCCACTCAACATTTAAAAAAACCCCAACCTCTTAACATAGTTGGGGTTTTTTAAAATGTTGAGTGGAAGTTCTCAAGTCTATCCCTTTGTAATATTGAATAAGCATAAATATAGGAATAAATTTGTCCAACCTACAATAAAAGAGACTGAGACAGAGCTGTGAGTCAGTGGCATTTTTTTAAAGAATGAAATGGACTTTAGATCTTCCTCTAGATCTGAGGTGCCCCATCTTCCAGTACCTTGTTTTTATAGGGTTTGATATCCAAATATGCAAAAGAAACATGGCAAAATACAGAATCTCATTGTTTGATAGACCTTGCTTGCTCTTGAGGGCCAAAAGTGACGTTACAGTATCACAGATTGTGTGAAGCTTGGGACATCTCCGCTGACAAGGTGGTCATAAGATGGTCACCTGCTTATGTTGGACAAGAGAGAATAGTCCATAGGCACAAAAATAAATTGGGACTTATCAAAGCATCCTAGACATACCGGTTTGGATGTAAAATTCGAGAAAAACAGAATGGAGATATCTTTGTTAGCATTCTTAAGGTTGCTCAAGTGAACCTCATTAACTTGGTAAACAAGTAGTAGACATTGCATTAAAGTTTGAGGCCAACTGTAAGAACCTGCCTTTCCCTATATGATTTATGTAGAATATCAGACTGATCGATATTGATTAGAAAAGAGTAAGAGTCCAAAAGAATTATTCCTCACATTCTCCCCTTTTGATCCACAGAAAGACTTCAGTCTTTCTTTGGATCATTACAGTCTAAATGCATGGAGGGCATTCCTCCATGGGTGACCCAAACCACAAGGGTTCCTTACTCAGGCACAAAGGTGACATTAGAGAAGATAGAATTGGGTAGAGCTTATACTCATGATGTTCCATTTGATTAAACATTAACTCATATTATACTAAATGTGTAATAAATGGTCTGAGGTGATTCACTGATTCAAGAACCACAAGGTACCTCCTAGTAAAACATGTCCTACAAGATATGTAAATCAGAGTACCATAGGGCATTTGTTCAAGCTCAGCAGCACAAGCATTGTTTGCTCTACATACAGGTTCAAGAAATCTTCAGAATTTATAAAAACAATTGAAGGGATTTTGACAAATAGCCATCCCATTATGGTGATGAGAGGCAACATTCCTGCAGCTCACACAGATAGATCTAGACAGCTGTGGCCTAGGAAATGGAGAGAAATAAAGAGTAGGTTGAGTTTCATGAACAAAAGAATTATCAGTCACTGCTGTCAGTGGTGGAGTAAAAGCCAAAGTAGGAGACTGAACAGGAGGATTTGAGGTTCCAGTCACTGCGGGTTTAGTAACAGGTGGATAGAAATTGTTTATGGAGAGGAAGAGGAGGAGGAGGAAGAAGAAGAAGAAGAAGAAGAAGAAGATGATGATGATGATGATGAAGAAGCTGTTGTGCTTGTTCATCGCATCGAATACAGTTGTCTAGTCTCTGAAACATATTCTGATACAATCCTGTGGTCCTTTGGAGAGCGCTCCTCTTAGGCATACTGGAATGAGTGGGGCTTCAGAGTCACCTTCTAATAGATGTGCTTTTTTAGTTCAAATAGCTTGTAGAGATCCCCTTCTCTGTTAAAAATGTCTGACAAAATAGATCTTAATACAGTTGTAGTTTACTGTGACAGTAACTGGGTCAGGTAGTGAGACCTAGCTTCAAACTTCAGTAGCACTAATAGGAACATCACTAGAACAGAGAATTTAAATTTTTAGGTTAGTAAATTCTAATAAAAACTGAAAGATTAAAAAGTTCTGAATCCAGATTTTATATTTGACATATATAATTGCCTAATCTTGTTACAACTATTCATTAAAACCAACTGAAAAATTATCACTTTACCTATTTTCTTTTCAGTGCTCACCCTTCCCCTAGGAGGCTGGAATTTTGCTAGGGAATTATTAGCAGAACCCATTTTTCTTTTCTATTCTTTTTTTTTAATGGTGATATACAACTGAATGAATTTTTGAAAGTTGTCAGTTCATGTGGAAAGTCATTCTCCTAAGGCTTCCCCGTGAGAATGCCACCTGTGACTCATGGATGTCAACCCCATTGGGTTACTGGCATCATGGATCATTGGCCTAATAGGATTCCTTGTTGATCATTTCAGTTGTAAATGTGAATGATGAAAACTAAAAATAAATAAATTTCAGATTTCAGTTCTTCCACAACTATGCCCAAAGGGCTGTAAAGATGTGCATACCCTTTGACCCAGCAGTACCATTTCTAAGGCTATATCCCAAAAAGATCATAAATCTCTCTCTCCCTCTCCCATGTACAAAATCATACTTGGAATAATATCAGTTACCATCTCATGAGGTCTAACAGCAAGCTCCAATAATCATAACTTCATAGTTTTAGGTGGCTTTAGTTATGAAGGATCACATGTCCTTAATGTAGACGGAAAAAGTTCAAGGTGTTTAATTTTACATTTCTAAAAGAAACCATGTTTTTAGGTTACCTTTGAAGGAGCTTCTTTCTTTTAGATCTGCTTCTTGACACAATCTCAATATAAAGCAGAACAGAAGAATTAGTATATTAAAAATACACATGTAAACTTCTTAATCCAATTTTGAGACTTGTGTCACATTTTCCACTGTGACATTTCCCACTAATTATTATAATAAAGAATGTTATAGGGTGATTTCTTTTTTTTGAAATTTATTTGTTTTTTAGTTTTCGCTTTTGTAAGATTGAATTCTTGATTTTTCCCCCTTCTCTCCCTTCACTCTTCCCCAAGACGGCATGCAATCTGATATAGGCTAAACATGTACAGTCATATTAAAAATATTTCCACAACTATGCCCAAAAGGCTATAAAAATGTGTAGACCCTTTGACCCAGCAATACCACTTCTAGGACTGTATCCCAAAGAGATCATAAAAATGACAAAAGGACTCACATGTACAAAAATATTTATAGTAGCTCATTTTGTGGTGGTCAGGAACTGAAAATCAAGGGGAATGCCCATTAATTGGGGAATTGGCTAAACAGGTTGTAATATATGAATGTAATGGAATGCTGTTGTGCTGTAAGAAATGATGAACAGGCAGACTTCAGAGAAACCTGGAAAGACTTATATGAACTGAGGTGGAGTGAGGGGAGCAGAACCAGAAAACATTGTACATAGTAACAGCAATAGTGTGCGATAGACTTAGCCCTTCTCAGCAATATAAGGACCTAAAACAATTTTAAAGGACACATGATGGAAAATGCCAGCCACATGCAGAAAAAAGAACTGTGGAGTCAGAATGCAGAATGAAGCAGGCTGTTTTCTGTTTTATTTTGTATTGTTTTCTTTATCATAGTTTTCCCATTTGTTACAGTTCTTCTATGCAATGTAACTAATGTGAAAATGTGTTTAATATGAATGTATGTGTAGAGCCCATATCACGTTGCAAGCCATCTTGGGGAGGGAGGAGGGGAGGAAGCAGAGAAAATTGAAAACCTATGGAAGTGAATGTTGAACGCTAAAAATAAATAATTTAATATTAAAAAGTAAAAAAAACAAACAATCCACCTTAGTCATGTTGTAAAAAAGAATCAGAACCAAAGAGCAAAACCATGAGAAAGGAAAAAAAACCAAAATAGTATGCTTTGATCTGCATTCAGGCTCCATAGTTCTTTTGTGGAATGTGGATAGTGTTTTCTATTGTCAGTCTTTTGGAATTGTCTTAGATCATTGCATTGCTGAGAAGAGCCAAATCCATCGTAGTTAGTCATTGCACAATGTGACTGTTATTGTGTACAATGTTTTTCTGGTTCTACTCACTTCATCCAGCATCATTTTATGTAAGTCTTTCCAAGTTTTTTGAAATCTACCTCCTTATCATTTCTTATGGAATAATACTATTCCATTACATTCATATACTACAACTTGTTCAGTCATTCCTCAATTAATGGGCATCCCCTCAATTTCCAGTTTTTTTGCCACAACAAAAGGAGCTACTATATGTATTTTTGTACATGTGGGTCTTTTTCCCATTTTTATGATCTCTTTGGGATACAGACCTAGTAGTGGTATTGCTGGATCAAAGGGTATGCATCCTTTTATAGCCCTTTGGGCATAGTTCCAAATTGTTCTCCAGAATGGTTGGATCAATTCACAACTCCGCCAGCAATGCATTATTGTTCCACTTGTCCCACATCTTCTCCAGCATTTATAATTTTCCTTTTTTGTCATGTAAGCCAATCTGATAGGTTGATATGATACCTCAGAGTTGTTTTAATTTGTATTTCTCTAATGGTGATTTAAAGAATTTTTTCATATGGTTGTAGATAGCTTTAATTTTTTCATCTAAAAACTGCCTGTTCTTATCCTTTGACCATTTAACAATTGGGGAATGACTTATTTTCTTATAAATTTGATTTGATTCTCTATATAGTTTAGAAATGAGGCCTTTATCAGAAACACTGACTATAAAAATTATTTTTCAGCTTTCTGTTTCCCTTTTAATCTTGGTTACATTGACTGTGTGCAAAAACTTTTAAATTTAATGTAACCAAAATTATACATTTTGCATTTCATAATGTTCTCTATCTCTTGTGTGGTCATAAACTCTTCTGTTCTCCGTAGATCTGATAGGTAAACTATTCCTTGCTCTTCTAGTTTGCTTATAGTCTCACCCTTTATATCTAAATTGTGTACCCATTTTTACCTTATCTGGGTTAGGGTGATGTCTTATAAACTAAAAACTCCACCAGTTGTAATACTTCATGGTCTCAGTTATCTGATTAAATGGTGATTCAAAATGATTCCTCACTAGCATCTGTTACTTAATTAAAACCCCAGTTTGAAACCCTTATCTATAGAATTTGCTGTGTGAGGAGAAAGACAGAGCCATTAGTTCTGTTTGATTTCAGGTATGAGTCATAGACAGCCAAGGATGTCATTGCCGGTTTAGAATTAACCAGGTGGAAAAATGTCTTATTTACCAAGATAGGAATAGTTCAAGAGAATCCTACCTTCACATTTGCAAGGTCATTCTGTCAACTTTCCTAGGGACAGATTGCTACCTGTAGCTGTTCTCAGACTTGAGTGGCACATAGCATTTTTCTTGAATGATGAACCAGCAGCCTTATGGAGGGTCTAGGCACTTATACCTGGATTCAAGACTTAGAATAGTAACAAATTGAGGTCCCAAGAGACTCATCTTAAAACAGCAACATTTCACTAATTTCAGCTTAAGGTTGGATAATTGTTAGTTTTCTCATATATGAACCTCCAAGATTTCATTTAGAATTTTTTTCACTATTCACAAATTGCATCTATTCACAACCATCCTGCTCCTACCCTTGCCTCTTTCCCTTCCTCTCCCCAGTCCCTTCCCCCACCCCCAAAGTCTGCAGATAAAGCCAAAGGGAGAACATCAGAACATTTCTAGAGTATAATGAGATGAGACACATACAGGGCTCCCCCACCCCCAATCAGAGTCCACGTAGGCAAGTGAGTCATATCTAGGGACAATTTCCTTAGTGAAAACTCTGGTATCAGAACTAGGAAATAGCTCCACTTTGGTCAAAGACTGGCTCATGCACAATAATAATCTTTTTGTTTAAGTGCTTAAAGAGGGGTGCAAGTTATCAGATGGTTACCAGTGGATGTGACTTGAGAGGCAAGCTAATTAAAAGATACACAGGTTGAACAAATGACTGTCATGCAAGTTGCCACTGAGGTGGTGTCTGGAGTAGCCCACTCTTGCTTAATTAAACCTGTTATCCCTTGTTTGCCACAATGACCCTTTCCCCTGCTTATGACCTAAAAAAGTATACCTGGTGATAGAAGTTCTGGGGAAGAGTGGCTTACCTTGGATCTGTTTAGCCTTGTATTACTGTTTCCACTTCTTCACCACAAGTTCATACACAGTGACTAGTTGGTTCAAAATAATAGCATTAAAAGATGTAATTACATGAGTTTCCAAATGATCCCAAATAACACTCACTTTCAAGCAAACTAAACTTTCAAAAGTTTAATTTCTCTGCTTTGGGTGAAAGAGGCCCTAGTTTCTCAAATGGCAGTACTGTAAAGTTTAACAATACCTTAGCAGCTGGCTCATCCCAAGAAACCTCACAGACAAAGCTCTCCTAAGAGGATTCCCCTGTGCTTTTCTCCCAACAGTAAGTCTTTTACTATTATTGTTATTATTTTCTAGTTTTTTAAAAAAACATATTCTAATAATCATATGACATTTATAATGTAACAATATTCAGATTGAAAAGAGTAATAATTTGTTTTAACAGCTTTTCTTATCCTTGTTATATTTAAAACATCACCAATCACGAGATAATAATTAATTTAATGCTTTCAAACTTATCAATTCATAGAATGTCATTTTTCTTATAATAATAAGTAGTTTATATAGTGCCTGCCCCATGCCAGACTTTTTTCGATGTCTTGAAAGTTGCTTAAGCCTGTTTTTAGTAATACTTTGAAATGTTTATTCTATAATTTCCCAATTTTGTTAACATTCCGTACCAGTTAGAAAAAGTACCTATAAATGGGATAGCATTTTGTTCATTTTTTTCCTACAGGGTCTGACTGCTACAGTGCCCATCCTATACAAGCCAGGCACTGTGTTAAGCCTTCACAACCATATCCTTCTTAGGAACCCTGAGAGATAGTGCAAATGTTTAATTATCCCCTTTGTATATACAAGGACCAACTAGATTCTCTAATTTGCTATATTTATATATATTACATATATATATGTGTATATATGTATATACTATATTACATGTCCATTATGTGAGAAATAAGTATGTGTGTGTATACTATATTATATATAGTATATACTGTACTAATTTACAGTATTTTAAACTCAATCAGTTTTGATTTATGGTGACTAATGGTAATAACCAAACTTCATTTTGCATAGGGATTCATTATTTTTAGTTGACTTAAAATCAAAAAAGTTCATGGTGACACTCCCAACTTCCCATTACTACTTCTTTATTTCTTTGAGTTACTCAAAGAGCCAAACCAATTAATTCTTTTAAATTTTCTAGATTACCAATTCTTTAGCATAACTATTTTAACTAGAGCAAGAAAGGTCTTTGGCTCCAGCCAAAAATAGCATACCCTGCAAAGTTAAGTATTATCCTGAATGAAAAAAAAAATATGGACATTTGATAAACTCTCACACTTTCAGTACTTTGTTTAAAAAATCCTGAACTTAGTAAATGATTTGACATACAGGAACCAATAGAAATATAAGGTACATAACAAAGATTGATTATAAAGGATCCATAAGGACAGACTATTTACTTTTTATATATGTAAAATGTTATGTCTAAGATTCTTATGGGTAAACCTGAGTATGATATGAATTTAAAAAGTGAAACCATTTAGGAACAGTTTAAAAGAGTAATTATTTTATACAAATAAAGTGCAAGAGGAAGAATTGATACACAGGAATTAGATGGGGGAGGAGGGCTGGTAGTTCTGGTAACTTACTTTCATCGGGAATGGGTTTAAGAGGGAACAATACATATATATTTAAAAGAGTGTAAAGGTCTTCTAAATTCAGAAGAAATAAAATGATAGGGGCATAGAGAGGGGTATGAGGACAAGGGAGGGATCTTTAGAGGGGAGGATGAGGGAATAGGTAAATGGGGGTATAGAAAGGTATTTAAATTAATGGGATTGGGGTTAAGGGAGGGATCCTTGGAGGGGGGTAGGCAAGTCATAGGAGGGCAAGGTAGTGGGTAAAAGTAAAGCAGAGGAGGCAGGAGGGATAGAAAACAAGATATGCACATACATAAAAGCAAAGATCAAGAGTACAATAGGTTTGGGAAAGTATATGTCTGTATATATATGTGTATATGTATATGTGTATGTATTTATAGCTATGGAGAAACATATCTAAACTTTATTGTAGTTTTCTGGGGGTGTGCGAAGGGTATGTATATATTTATAGCGATAGAGAGATATCTAAACTTTATTGTTGCCTTTTGGGGACTTGGGGGGGTGGAGAACAAAGTTAAAAAGTACATAGCGAAGAACAAAAGAAAACTCACAAGGAAGCAAAGAAAAGATGGACAATTCTCAAAACAAGTATTATTTATCATATAGGCTTTCTTGAAATGAAAATTTATTGTTACATATTTTGAATCCTCTTATGTGCTGCTATGCACATGACGTGCTTTTTTTTTCTTTCTAGCTTTATATTTAAATTCCAATATTTTGATTTATGATATATTTTTGTTTCTTTTCACTTCTGTATATGTGTTGTGGCGTTTGAGTCTACAATAAAATTTTGAAAAACAAAAAAAGGGGCAGCTAGGTGGCTCAATGAATAGAGCACTGGCCCTAGAGTAGGGAGGACCTGAGTTCAAATCCTACCTCAGACACTTGACACACTTAATAGCTGTGTGACCTTGGGCAAGTAATTTAACCCCAATTGTCTTGCCTTCCTCCAAAAAAAGAAAACAATCATTTCCCTGTCAGTTAATTAGCATGCATTTTATGAAACTTATTTTGTAATCTTCTATTGATTGTGGCAGACTTGCAGCAGCTATCAAAAGACATTGCTTAAAAGAATTCCTAAATCTTTTTTTCTCCAGTAGGATTAAGACCCTCTCTGAAATCTCCTTTTCAAAATTCCAAAACCCTTTACTTGAACCCTGAATTTATGCTTTGTCAGTATAAACTTTCTTTACCCTTTGATTCAATCTTAACTTTTCTAATTTCCTTATTCAATACTACTCTTCCTTTCTTCTGTTTACTTAATTCCTCTGGTAAACCCCTTTTTGGTTTTTTAGTGGCTATAAATGCATATTTCCTACAAATTTCTCTAAGGACTTTTAGGCAATTAGAATTCATTATAGTCACAGTTTTTTTTTTTTTGAGTGATAGTCAGATAGAACCCAGAAAACTCAGTACAAACAAATTCCTCAGTATAGAGTGTCACAAATTTCAGTAAGCAGGATGGCTCTGGAAAAGAAATCACCTATCTCCTCAAAGTTAGCTAACTCTTTTTTGCATTAAAGTTTGTGGCCCACAAAAGAGCCCATGTATCCCTATATGATTTATGTTGAATGTAATACTGATTGGAATAGAGTAGGCATCCAAATGAATTCTTTCTCACATAATGGGCACATAATTTTTGTATGGTATTTACCCTTTTCATCACCTAAGAATATTGAGTACTAGTTGGCAATAGTTTTTGGTCATAGAAATTGTGAAGGTACTAGATATTTGTTAGTTTTGCATATGTGATACACATCCCCAACTGTATATCATTATGCTATATTAAGATCATAAATCTAGAGTTGAAGAAGACTTTAGAAGTCATCTGAAATTGAATCCGAAATTCTTGGAGCAGAGGTGGTCTTAAGGGAATGGTGGCCCTCCTATTAAAATTCAGAGTCTGAGGATTTAGAATAGGTAAGTGTCTTGTCTAAGATAATTTAGATAGTAAGTGGCAGAGACAAGATTCAGATTTTGGTCCTTTGACTACTCCTGGTTTAATGGTCTTCGGAGGTTTATTATTCTCTCAGATTTTTTTTTCGATTAGAAGCAGAGCTTCTTTATGTGTAAAGCACTTTGGAAACCCATAGCTTATGTTAGCACGTGTCATTTATTCATGAGGTTCTTTTGGCCATTCACCTGTTGAAAATAGGCTTTGGCTGCACTGCTTCCTTTCCATCTGCCAGAGCTGGCTTTATGTTAAAAGGCTATCGCTACTGCTTATATTTCTGGTAGTCCAATAATTTTTAAGTTGTCTCTCCTGGATCTGTTTTCCAGGTCAGTGGTTTTTTCAAGGAGATATTTCACATTGCCCTCTATTTTTTCATTTGTTTGGATCTGTTTGATAGTATCTTGATTTCTCATGAAGTC
>CM053584.1:73055220-73074969 GCA_028627135.1 Pseudochirops cupreus
GACTTTAGTGGGAAGTATCTTTGTGTGCGTTTTGGAGTTCCAGGATTGGTTTAGAGTCCTATTTTATGGGTATTTTGGGGTGGCTATGTGAGAGCTGCGATATGTTGCTGCTGCTACGCCGCCATCTTGGCTCCGCCCCCCACTGCTTATATTTCTAAGGTGTTCTAAGATGCTTATATTTCACTTAGTGTGTGTGGCACACACTAAAGATGTGTGGATGACAGTGTCTGATGATGACAGTTCTTTGATTCCATCTCTTCTGTTTCCATTAGAGCCTTTGTTTCATAATCATATATTTTCTCTTCCTTTTCCCCCGTCTTCAACTCCTTCTGCTCCCGCCTCCTACCATATGAGCAGATTTAACCTATTTTCACCTATTTAAGAAAAATCTTTTCTGTGATTTTTCTGTTCTTTCAAGTTACTGTCTGTATTTTCTTTATATAAAATTCCTAGAAAGAGTAGTCTCTGGGTTACTTCTAATTTTCATCCTATTTCTTAATCTTCTCAATCACTTCAAGAGTATTCCTTAAGCCCTCGCTTTTGAATTGTATTGAAACTTATTTTTCACAGATCACTAATGAACTTCTCCTTGCCGAGTTCATAGCTCTTTTTCAATCCTTATCATCCTTGAACCCCTTTTCAGCATTGGATGGTATTGACTACCTGCTTTTGTCATTTTCTCACCGCCCTTGACTTTTATGTTACTATAGTCTTGTGGTTCACTTCTTGCCTCTCCAAATGAGGGAGACAACATGCAAACAAATATATACAAAACAAGATCTATACAGGATAAATAGGAAATAATTAATAGAGAGAAGGTACTAGAATTAAGAAGGATTGAGGAAATTTTCCTGCAGGAGGTGGCATTGTAGTTGAGATTTAAAAGAAGCCAGGGATTTCATAGTTAGAGCAGAGAAGCAAGAGCATTCCAGGCATGGGGGAATGATGATAGAAAGAATGCTCAGATTTGAGAGATGCAGTATTCTGTTCATGGTACAGCCAGGAGGCCAGTGTCACTGGATCAGAGTATGTGTCAAGGCTTAAGGAGGGGATTAGATTATGAAGGGCTTTGAATGCTAAATAGAAGAAACTGTATTTGATCCTGAAGGCAATAGGAAGTCATTGGAGTTTATCGAGTACAGGGATAAAAAGGCCATACTTGAGCTTTAGGAAAATCACTTCAGTTGCTGAATTGTAGTTGAGAGAGCATTGAGGCAAGCAGACCTACCAGCGGGCTATTTGAAGTCAAGGTGTGTTATGATGAGAGCTTGCACTAGAGTAATGGCAGTGTCAGAGAAGAGAAGCGGGTTTATTTGAGAGATGTTTCAAAGGTGTAACTGGTATGGGGGAACAGCTTGGATATATATATAGGTGGGCTGATGTAGTGAGGAATCCAGAATGAAAGACTGAGAGGATGTTGTTGTCTTTTGCAGTAATAGGGAAGATAAGAAGTAGGGGGAATGATTGTGAGGAAAGATAAAGAATTCTGTTTTGGATATGTTGAGTTCAGGATGTCTGCTGGACATCTAGTTCAAGACATGTGCAAAGCAGCTGGAAATGTGAGATTGGAGGTCAGCAGAGAGATTGGGACAGGAAAGGTAAATTTGAGAATCATCAGCTGAGACATAATTAAATCCAAGAGAATTGATGAGGTCACCAGATAAAATAGTATAGAGGGAAAAGAAAAGAGTGCTCTGGAGAATACTTAGGGACATCTCTGGTTAAAGGATGTGATCTGGAGGAGGATCCAGCAAAGCAGATAGAAAAGTTCAATAGGAAGAAAATAAGAAGACAGTTGTGTCCTGAAAACCAAGACAGAAGAGTATATTAAGGAAGACAGTGATCAACAGTGTCACAGGCTACAGAGAAGTCAAGGAAAATGAGAATTGGAAAAAGCCCATTGGATTTGGCAATGAAGAAATCATTAGTAACTTTGGAGAGAGCAATTTCAGTGGAATAAGGTTAAAAGCCAGATTGTGGGGGATGGCAGAGGGCATGAGAAGAGAATGAAAGGAAAGAAAGTGAAGGCACATTATAGATGGTCTTTTCAAGGAGTTTAGCCACAAAGAGTAGAAGAGAAATAGAACAATATTTATCAAAAATAGAGGTATCAGGTGAGGGTTTTTATTCTTGTTTTTTTCAGGATAGGGGAGACATGCACATGTTTGTAGGCAGTAAGAAATGATCGAGCAGAGGAGTGATTGAAAATGAAAGAGTGATTTTTTTTTCAGGGTGGCTGGGTGGCACAGTAAATAGAGCACTGGCTCTGGAGTCAAGAGGACCTGAGTTCAAATCTGGCCTCAGATACTTAACACAAAACTAGCCATGTGACCATGGGCAAGCCACTTAACCCCAGCTGCCCTACCTTCCTCCCTCCAAAAAGCAAAAAAAAAAAAAGAAAGAAAGAAAATGAAAGAGTGAGATGGAATGGAATTACTTGAACAAGTAGAAGAGTTAGCCTTGGTAAGGACTAAGGCCAGCTTATCATGAGATACAGGTAAAGCAGGAGAAAGTGGCAGAAGGTATCTGAGGGATAGGATATGAGGAAGAGAGGAATAGAGGGAGTTCATGGCAAATGGCCTCAATTTTTCTATAAAATATGAGATGAGGTTCTCAGCTAAAAGAGTGGGGGGAGGTTTGAGGAGGAATGAAAAGGTTTAGAAGAGTCACTCTGGAGAATGGAATAGTGAGTTAATAATGGAGGTATAGTATAGTGGGATTTCCTAGGGCCCTGTTTAGGTTATGTAACATAAATTTGTAGTGGACATAGTCGGAAGGGTTGTGTGAAGGTGATAAACAGTGAGAGTGATCCAAGGTTGAGGCTTCACTGGGTGTAATTATCGATCCAAGAGGGCAAAGGATTCAAGAGAGAACCCTGTAGAGTTGAATTAGTTCACCAAGGAATCAAGATGGAAAGAAGAGAGAGTGGGATCAAGATGGAGAGAAGAGAGAGTGACTAGGTCAGAGGAGATAGCGTGGGAGAGAATCAAGCGATCAGGGAATTGGAGGTCACAGTACAGTGCAGGTCAAGAGTAGGGTTATGTAAGGGAGGAAGGCAGAGGGAGAGGTGAAAAATCCAACAGATTGTGGTCAAATAAGAGGATTTCAGAATGCTTGATTGTGCCAGTGGTACATTTGTGGATGATGTAGATCAAGATCACCATCTTTGTGTGGTCTGAGGTTGAGTGGAGGATTATCTCGTGGGAGGTGATTAGGTTGAAGATGATTAGGATGCTTGAGGGAAAATCAATATGTAAGTTGACGTTTCATAGTTTGAGGAGTTGAGGAGAAGTGAAAATTTGTAAACTAGGTATCGTACTTGTTGAGGACAAAAGGAAAACAATCTGGGTGTCTATAGATGACAGCTATTTTTTATTTTGATTGAGGGATAGATATGAATAGGAAAACTCTCCAAGGAGGAGAGTTCTGAGTAGCTGGGAGACTGTCATCAAGAGGAATCAAGGTTTCAGTAAGAACTAGTAGATGGAAAGAATCAAAGTGGAATAGATCTGAGATGAAGGGAAGTTTGTTGTCTGTTAAACAGGTGTCACAGAGTATACTGTAGAAGGAATGAGTAGAGTTAGGATGAAACTTAGGGGTGAGAGAAATGATGGGGGTTTGGAATGAGGAATCAGATGGTAGGGAGTGAGGAATGGGATTTGGATTATTATGTACAGAGTTCAGATTCACTGGAGTATAAGGGGTGTGACTGGGTATAAGAATGTTCATCATTGAATAGAGGGTGCTACACCTCTACCCTCAAAAGACAAACATAGCAGGAGATGGGAGGCCTGAAATTGAAAGAAGAGTTGCTCTTTGCACAGAAGCTTCTCCACGTCCCAAATGAGAGATTGTGTGGGCAACAGGAAGACCTAAATTTAAGCTGACCCCAAGTTGCTTACTAGCTGTGTAACTTTGCACAAGTCATTTAACTCTCCTTTGCCTCAGTTTCCTCAACTATAAAATGGTGTTGATAACAGTACCTACATATTACAGGGTTGTTGAGAAGATCAAATGAGATATTTGTTTAAAAAGGCACCTAGTCACAGTACCTGGCATATAGTAACCACATAAATGCTTATTTTTCCTTTCTTTTCCATTAGAATGTGAACTCATTGAGGGTGCATATTGTATTTTTCTTTCTTTGTATCCTCAGAGCTTAGCAGTTGGTTGACACATGCTAGCTGCTTTTTTTCTGGCTTTGCTTCTTCTCACTCCCAGGACTTTGTTACTATACCTCAGCTGTCTTCTTATCTCAGAATTTTCCTCATCTCTTATGGCCTTCACACCCCGGAATATCCTTTCTCCCTTGTAGTCCTATTCTTCCTTGGTGAGTTCCCCCCAGAATCTCTGTTTTGATTAAAGTCCCAGACTAGCCCTCCTTTATTTCTCATCTGATTCTGATTCTGTGCCTTTGAACTTTGCTGCCACAATCTTGCTCAGGTACTTTCCCTCTTCTTTAATCAGTCTCCCCTACCTCCCTGTTCTTCAGCTTCCTTTTATGTGTGGTCTTTCCCTGATTGAATGTAAGCTTTTTAATTTAAAAAAAAGAGAAAATATGCCTTCTCTCCCTCCTTCCTTTCTTGGTAATGTTATTGTTCAGTTTCAGTTGTGTCCAGCTTTTCATGTCCCCACTTGGGGTGTTCTTGGCACAGATACTGGACTGGTTTGCCATTTCCTTCTCCAGCTTATTTTCTAGATGAGAAACCAAGACAAACAAGGTTAAGAGACTTTTTCAGGGTCACAAAGCTAATAAGTGTCTGAGATAGATTTGAACTCCAAGCCTGGAATTTGCTGTGCCTTTTTCTGTAGTACCTTTATTGAAAAAGCAAAGAATGAAACCCCTGTTATGTACACATATATTCAAGCAAAATAAATTACCTTGGGCCCATATTGGGCTTTCACATTTGCCATGTCATGTCTAAATCTACACTCTGAATTCATAACTTCTTTATCAGAAGGTGTGCATAGTATGTTTTAATATGAGTTCTTTGGAAATCATGGTTGGTTATTACATTGATTAGAGCTCCTTATTCTTTCAAAGTTTGGAATTTGCCATATTACTGCATTGGTAATATGGTTTTCTTCTTTCTAAAGATCAAATTAGCTAATGTTTTATCTATTTTACTTTTTCTTCAGAAAACCAGCCCTTGGCTTTATGTATTAATTCAATGTGTGGTGGGTTTATTTTCTGGAGGGTGGGAGTTGCAATTTAATTAGCCATTATAATTTTCTTTTGTTAACTGGAGTTTAAAAAAAAATTTGGGTTTGTTTTTTAAATTCCATTCCTAGTTCTTGGATCTATTCTTTTTACTTTTGTTGATCTAAGTGTTTAGAATTATCAATTTTCCCTTAAGTGTTGCTTTGGTTGTAGTCCAAAATGTTATATTGTCTCATTGCTATTTTACCTTTAATGAAATAATCTATTGTTTCTGATTTGTTCTTTGACTTACTGGTTCTTTAGGGATTAAGGTATTTTGTCTCTAATTTTTTATCCATTTCTCAGTGGCCATTTACTGAACACATTTTTTTATCTCATTGTGGCCAATAAAGGATGTATTTAATATTTCTGCCTTTTTTGGTGAGGTTTTCTTACTTGATCTGCATTTTTGTAAAGGTGTAATGCACAATGAGAAATATGTATATTCCTTTTTATTCCCATTCCCAGAGATTATATGTCTAACTATTTGTAATAGCAATCAGTTTGGCAGATACTTAGCACTTAGTACCTTGGGGCTAAGTGTGGAAGGTGGGAACTCTGTTCCACTGTTGGGAAGGCATAAACTCTCCTGTTGCCTTGGAAGAAGGGGATTGGCTGAGACAGGAAGCCAGTGTGTGTATATAAGCAAGAATTCCAGAGACACAGAGACAGAATAGGAATGCTGCTGCTGGTGAAGGAAGAATCGTGGAGACTGAAACCAGCTGAGAGAGAGAGTTTCTCTCCCAGCATCTGGAAGCTGAGAACTGAGTTGGAGTTTTCTTGAGAGAGAGAGAGAAAGTTTCTCTCTCAGCAACTGGAAGCTGACTGAGAACTGAGATGGAGTTTTCCTGAGACCAGAATCTGGTGAAGGCCACCTGGAAGGCTGAGAGGGCTTGCCTGGAAGGCCGATATTCCTTCTGGGTCCTAGGGCCAGCTGAAGTGCTGGAGGACTGAAGAAGCATGACCAGGATAAGACTGGATAAGACTTTGTTTGGTCAGTGGCCTGGCTGATCCTTGAGTTCCAGGCAAGAGAAGTGGTGAAGAGTTTGAGATGTGCTGGACTCTCTGAACTTCAGTTCAGTGTGCCAGGGCTGCCCTGAGGACTGGACAAAGACCTGGGAGCTGTCTACCTCTGAGGACTGGACGAGGACCTGGTTGCTGCCTGCTTTTGAATCCAGGTGACTGTTTGGTGGATTCAGGAGGGAGCTGGGACCATGGAAGGGGATCCAGGGAATCAGAGAGACCACCCCGAATCAAGATGAAGAACAGGCCTCCCCCTGGATGAAACTGAGATTTGCTGGACACCGAGGGGTGGAGGGTTTGTGTGGTTTTCTAATGATTGTATTTGTGATTAATGATATTTAGTAATTGTGAATCTAAGCTAATGGTTGTCCCATGAGTAGAAATTTGATTATTCTATTGTGAATTGATTGAATGATTAAGTATTGAGTTGCCCCATGAGTGGAAGTTTGATTATTCTATTGTGAATTGGTTGAATGATTAAGTATTGATTTGCTTCATGAGTGGAAGTATTGATTACTGTATTATGAATTGATTGAATGCTTTGTTCTACATATTGTGGCCACTGTAGTGGAAACTGTGTGGCCATTTTCTGTGATAAGATATAATGTTGTGAATATTATATTGTGATATATTGTGAATGTTTGTCTTCATTTGTAATGGAATAAACGGAGTGTTCAGTATATTTTGTAATCCGAACCCTAAAAGCTGTTCACAGTAGCATTCTTTTGGGAATCTACTGGTGTATGGCATTACACTATTCTAGAATTATATTCTGGTCCTTAGTTTCTTTCTTATTCACCTTTTTGTTTCTCTAGGTTTAAAAGAAGTACTTTGACATTTCCCACTATTAATAGTTTTATTATCACTTTCTCTCTATAAGTCATTTAGCTATTATTTTAAATATTTTGGTGCTATGCCATATGTTACATGGTTCATTGAAATTAACTAAAAATGTCTGTGCATCTTGCTATTTGTGGTACATCTGTCAAATCTGTCTCTAGGTATCTCTTAGCCCTATCTACTTGTTGGTTATCGCTACTGCCATCAGTGGACAGCCAGGTAGCATAAAGGATAGAATGCTGGGCCTGGAGTCAGGAAGACCTGAGTTCAAATTCAGTCTCAGACACTTAGTAGCTGTATGACCCTGGGCAAGTCACTTAACCCAGTTTGCCTCTTCTGTGAAGTGAGTTGGAGAGAGAAATGGCAAATCACTTGAGTATTTTTGCCAAGAAAGCCCCAAAATGGGGTCATGAAGAGTCAGGCATGACTTAAATGACTGAACAACTG
The DNA here is from genome assembly GCA_028627135.1 of Pseudochirops cupreus. Classification (NCBI taxonomy): domain Eukaryota; kingdom Metazoa; phylum Chordata; class Mammalia; order Diprotodontia; family Pseudocheiridae; genus Pseudochirops; species Pseudochirops cupreus. Next base: position 73,062,731 of record CM053584.1, read on the forward strand.
TCATCAGTATAAACTCAGTTGAGTAGGAGACAGAATAAGACAATGAATGATCTATATGGTGGGCATAATAGAGAATTGAGTTAGTATTTCCTTGACCTAATTAAGTAATTAATCAACAGTCATTTATTATATGCCAGGCAGTAGATTTTAAACACTGTTCATCTAATGAACTAGCTTTCTTTTTAAACAGAATGACTAGTTTAGAGTGGCCTGTTAAATGAAAATTTTTGTCCAAGTGCAAGGAAATGCTAAAAGCCTTCATGGAAGAGGGCCTTTGATCTGGGGCTCAACTTGTGAGTAAAATGGCAGTATACAGCAAAGGCAGACACTGGACTGTGGGTGGGAGGGAGAAGATTCAAGGCAGAAGAAATAGACTGAGTAAAACCACAGAAGTGTGTAGTTTAAGTGATATGTGAAAGGGACTAGGGAAATAATTCTAGAAAGGTACATCAGGGCAAGCCTTGAATGGCATGCTATTTTACTAGATAGGTACTGGGAACCATTGAAAAGTTTTGAGCAGTGCTTACTGTACAACACATAGATGATGCTTGATAAATGCTTTGCTATTTGATGAGAAGACTGATTTGGTAGCTCTACATAGGATGAATTGGAGGCAAGAGAGACTAGAGTGAGATAGGGCCACTAGTTGAGAGGTTATTGCAGTAGTCTATGATATATGAAATAGGGAGTTGAGAGTGGGAGAGGGAAAGAAGGAATAGATTTCAGAGACACTGTACAGAATTGTCTTTGGCTGGGGGAGTGGAAAGTGTTTCAGATTTTTTTTTCCTGTTTTTATTAAGTACTTCAATTCTCTAATGCATACTTGCCCCAGCAGTAGCTCCTGGTAGCTTAGAGAATGTGCTGTTCTCAGAGTATAACGTATGATTCAGTGACACAAAGGGAAAGCTTCAGTGAGCATGCCAAAATTTTTTGAACGTGTTTACTGAGGCAGTAGAAACAGAATTTCTTCCCTTTCTGTTTTGTCCCCATCACTTTCCTTACTCTTTTAATTCCTTTGGTTTGGAATCGCTCTTTTTTTTTTTTTTTTTGGTCTTTTCATTTTAAGGGAATCAGTCATTGTTGAAACACTAAGTAAACTTTTTCCATTTTAATTTCTAGGCATGAAAAGCTTTTGTAAGATTGCCTGAAGGATAAAGTTGGAATAGTGCATGTCATCAGTTAGTCAGCCATTCACCTTGAGGAATTTAGCTCTGTTCTTCAATTCAACAAATAATTTAAGGATCTCCAGGGCATCTCAGCTACAAAGACGTAATAAGGACCACCTTCAATGAGCTTTTTCTAGTTTAGAGAGAAAGGGATAAGACATACACAAATAATTATTTATAAGTTACAGTATGATAAATATATGGAAGTTTTAAATGAAGTGGTTTGATAACTTAGAAGAGAGAGAAAAATCGCTAATATCTAGAGGTCAGGGTGGGGATAAAGGAAGACTTCTTCTCGGAAGATGTGGTGCCAGAGCCTAATCAGTAAAAGAACATTTGAATTTCAGACAAAGAGCCCATTGCAGGCAAAGGAAACAAGGTGACTTAAAGGCCTAGAGGCAGAAGAAGACCAGGAAATTGGAAGACTTCAAATGGTGTGCAGGCCTGGATGATTAGAATATAAACTGTTAGATTTTCTTACTATGATTTCAGGTCTTTTCAGTGCCTTGCATGTAGTAACCACTTAATAAATACTTATTGAATGAATTAATATTTGATTTATGACATTCAGATTAATGAGACATTATTTGATTGGTGAACTTAGTAGTATAGTACTATTATGGAATTAAATTGTGAAGAATTCTAAAAAAGTAACACATTAGAGGAAATATTTGAAGAGAATATCTGAAGAATTGCGAAATAGAAGAGTGAATCAGTTAATAAAAGGAGCTTTGAAATTTTTATGGACGTTACTTTCCAGAAATGCTCATACAATTAATATATATCATAACTATGCCTAAATACGTAATACATAGTTTCTTTGTTTTAAAGTTGGCATCACTTTTTCCTTTTAAATAAAGGATTTAAACTTAGGTTTAAATTTACCATCATAATTAACTTAGTGTTATATCAATTAATCAGTAAGCATTTATTGGGTTCCCACTATGTCTCAGTAGAACACTCTTGTCTACTTATTATCTCTTATCTTTGCCATTTTCCTGTTTTCTTTTTTTGTAATGAATCTCCCTGATATTTTTCACTCCTGTTCTTCAAAGCTACTCATTGTTTATATGGTACAGTGAGCTCAGCCCTACCTTGTGCCTTTTCATTACCCTCTGTGTGAAATTCATTTTTATGATTTTATTCATAGTTTTTTATCAAAGACTGCCATATTCCATGTCTCACTGCCATATAGCAACGCCAGTACAGTGTTGGGTTTAAAAAGATGAGCCTTTATTTGGGGGAGGAACTTGATGTCATTAAAGTAGCTTTATAAGTTTTCAGTGGTATTCCATCCTACTACCCTTTTCCTGTTCAAATGTAGGCCCAACTGGTTGTCCAGCTGTCAATCAACAAACATTTATTAAGTGCCTACGGCAGGCACTGTTCTCAGTTCTGTGAATACAGCTGTCACAACAATCCTAATTTTCAAGAAGTTTATATTGTCACAAAGAGGAGTATATGCCATGTGTGAGGAATAGAGAGAAGGCCAATTTGCTTGGATCATAGGCACAAAGGGAGAGTGAGTGTACCCAGTAGTTTAAGCAAGTTGTGAAGGATTTTAAAAACTAAACAGAGCAGTCTATATTTTATGCCACTGAATTTGCTTGAGTAGAAGAGAGACTTCATCAGATCTTTGCTTAAGGAAAACTACTTTGACACCAGGATTCAGTAGACTGGTAAGAAACTTGAGGCAGGGATACCAGCTTGAAGACCTTTGCAACAGTCTTGGTGAAAGGTAATGAGAGACTGAACTAAGAATGAATAGAGAAATAACTAGGCCCTTTAGGTTGTCCATCCAAATAGATCAATCTGGTCAATATACATTCTTCATTCACTTGGTTATTCCTGTGTATGGAGGTAGATGGTCTAGGCAACCTCTTGCGTAGTTTAAGATTCCTTCCAAGAGACTCTGAAGTATTCTAGGACTTGATGAAATCAGCACATGATGTCATCCACAGTTTCCTTCCAGATTCAAACAAGAGCCATCTTTTCCCTAAAGTTTTTCCTGAGTCCCCTCAGTTAATAGTCTTAGACCCCTCAAAATTACAATGTACATTTTGTATAATCTGCATTTCCTTTAAAAAGCATCATCTATGATTAAATAACAGAGTAATATTTCATGTTTCTCTATACTGCACAACAGGAGATAAATGATATATTTGAAATATTTAAGTCCTTTTTTTTATTAGTAACTATGGTAAAATAGTTTTTAGGAACACAAACAGAAACTAATGCAGTTAAAGATCATTAAAACCCACAACACAAAAAGAATATTGATGGAAAATATCAGACTATAAAACATTATCATTCTATCATTAGAAAATGAATCAGCAGAAAATGACAAAAGTAAAGAACTAGAAGAAATGCATTGTAAATATTGAAGGGAGAATAAGAAAGCTCTTACAATTTTTGAAAATATTCTTTCATAAGGAATAAAATTCTCATCTAAGCCTAAATGTTTAAATTAGTAAAATTTTAATACTTCCATCTCTTGTGTTTACCATCGCTATGATGGTTTTGAGGTTTAACTCTCTAAAATTGTTAAAATTTGCTTTCAGAATAATATATTTGTATTTGTGTACAATAGTAGATTTTGTGTGCCTGCCTTGAAAGTACAAAATTTACTGAAAAATTATTTTTAGAGCTAGAAAAAAATAATATCAGTATTCATCTGGAAGAACAAAAGAATATCAAGGGAATTAATGAAAAGAAAGGCTAGGGAAGGTGGCCTAGCCATACCATATCTTAAATTGTATTATAAAACAGCAATCATAAAAGCCACTTGCTACTGACTAAGAAATAGAGGGGTAGATCAGTGGAATAGGATAGGCACACAAAATGCAGTAGTCAGTGACTGTAGCAATCAACTATTTGATAAACTCAAAGACCCTGGCTTCTGGGATAAGAATTCACTGTTTGACAAAAACTACTGAGAAAACTGGAAAATAGTATGGTAGAAATTGGGAATAGACCAACGTCTGACACTGTATATCTGAATGAAGTTCAAATGAGTACACAATCGGAGTATAAAGACTGATATTATAAACAAGTTAGAGGACCAAGGAATACTTTATCTGTCAGATTTGTGTGGAATGGAGGGATTTATGACCAAACAAGAGGTAGAGAACATTATGAAATATGAAACGGTCAATTGTGATTACATTAGATTGAACAGTTTTTACACCAACAAAGCCAATGCAGTCAAGATGAGGAGGGAAGCAAAAAACTGGGAAAGAATTTTTACACCCAGTATCTCTGATAAAGGCTTCATTTCTAAAATATATAGAGAATTGAGTCAAATTTACAAGAATACAAGTTATTACCCAGTTGATACATGGTCAAAGATTATCAACAGGCAGTTTTCAGAGAAAAATATGATAGTTATCTATAGTCATTTGAAAAAAAATTCTCTAAATCAGTATTAATTAGAGAGATGCAAATCAAAACAACTCTGAGGTACCACATCACACTTATCAGATTGGCTAACACAGGAAAACAGGAAAATGATAAATGTTGGGGAGGATATGGGAATGTTCGAATACTAATTCATTGTTGGTGGAGCTGTGAGCTGATCCAATCATTCTGGAGAGCAATTTGGAACTATGCCCAAAGGGCTGTAAAAATGTGCATACCCTTTGAGCCAGCAATACCTTTTCTAGGGTTATATCCCAAAGAGATCATAAAAGGACCCAAGTGTACAAAAATATTTATAGTAGCTCTTTTTGTGATGGTCAAGAACTGGAAATCAAGGGGATGCCCATCAATTGGGGAATGGCTAAACAAGTTGTAGTATATGAATGTAATGGAATACTGTTGTGCTATAAGAAATGATGAACAAGCAGATTTCAGAGAAACCTGGATAGACTAATATGAACTGATGCTGAGTGAGGAGAGCAGAACTGGGGAGAACATTGAACATAGTAACAGCCACAGTGTGCGAGGACTGATTTTGATAGACTTAGCCTTTCTCAGCAATGCCAGGACCTAAAATAATTCCAAAACACATGATGGAAAATATCAACCAGAGAAAGAATGTAGAACAAAGCAGACTAATTTTTTTTGTTTTCTTTTGTTTTTTGTTTTTTTGTTTTTTTCCTTTCTCCTGATTTTCCCATTCATTGTAATTCTTCTATACAACATGACTAATGTGAAAATGTGTTTAATAGTAATATATATATATAGAGCCCATCAGATTGCAAGCCGTTTTGGGGAGGGACAGGGAGAAAATTGAAAACTTGTGTGGAAGTGAATATTGGAAACTAAAAATAAATAATTTAACAAATTGAAAAAAGAAAAAAAAATGCAAAATTATATCCCGTGATGCCTGGAAGTAGGTAGTAAAGACAAAGGGTTTTCTTTTGTTTCTGAATCTCCCTCCCTTTGGAATACCTGTCCAATATAATCTAGCTGCTATATAAGGAAACTAAATATTCTTAGAAGAAACAGAATATTGAATATTATTTTCGACTATCCTTTTTATTTGGATTTTAGCAGTTTGCTAAAGTTGAATATTCTTGAAATATTAGTAATATAATGGAAAATCTAATTTATTATGCTAGAGTTAAAATATGTGGACTGCTGTGACTAACCTAATTAACCATTATATGTCCAAATATTTAACAATAAACCAAACCTTAAGACAGTTGGTACTGAGCAAATAAGAACTCATTACTTTTATTCTCATTAGTTTGTTATTCCCAAGTGATTAAGAGCTTGATATTAAGTTTGTGAATTGTGTTCACTAAATATAACCTTCATAGTGTGAACAACATCCTTACTCTAGAAAAAACAATACTCATTGTGAAGCCAGGAGGGTTTTATTTCACATTCCTAGTGAATGGGTACCTCCTGAATGGAGACTATGCTGGCTCTGACAAATGTAAGCCATTTTATGCTGTTTCCAATTCGAATTTCCTCCCTTGCCCTCCATTGGTTAGATGCAAACCCCCTGAAACTCCTACTTCATGTTCTCTTACTTGATATGTTCCCTCTCAGACAGCTCCTTAACTATGTGTACAAGCTTCTGACCTTTTACCTGATCAGAAGCTTGCTTCTGCTAGGTCATATCTCTGATTAGAACCTGTCATCTTTGACTTATATTCTATTATCCCTCAAAGCTGGGAGGAGTTTTAATCCTGTGGAAACAGAATTCCTTCTTTTGTTTCCCACAGTAGAAAAGTAGGAAAACTGTACTTAACACACTTATTTTGTATTATTAAAATATATAATCTTCTTAAAGGCAGATATTTTTTCAAATTGCATAGTTTTGTGACAAAATTAGTTTGTTTATGAATATTCACATTCCATTTAGTAACTTTAACTTTAGCTAGCACAGTATCTACATATGAACTAGGTATGACGTTTTGAGGTTTTTGTTTTGTTTTTCTAGCCAAAACATACTGATTCAATGGACTTTAAATTACATAATACCATACATGTCGATATTATTAATGCAAGTTGTATATTTTATTTTCTGAAAACTAAATCACCTCTTTCTCTGGTGAAATAGCATCACATTATTTACTTTTTCTGGGATATGTGGTGTAATCTTAGTTTATTCAAAAAGTCATTGAGGATTTAAATACTTGATGTTTTGTGTCCTGCTCTGTCTTCTGCCAATTTACGTTTGTGAATCTAGTATTTCTCTCTTTTTATTTTAATTCAAGGTGTTTTTTTTTTTCTACTTTTTTGCTTTTGAAAACTGCCTGAAGTCTTGGCAGAAATTACGAGGTTTCTTTTTGACTTTTAGTGAAGAAAGCAGGTTTTCCTCTCCAGTTAACACATCTTGTCAGCTCTTTTGGGTTTTGTTTTTGTTGGGGTTTTTTTTTCCTGCTGATGCCTTTCTTCTCCCAGCTAGATAATATTTTTCACATAATGTTTCCTAAATATTGTGAAAACCGTAACATTGAATCATAATTATCAGTTTTCTACTATCAAATATTACTAATTCTGGGCCTGTATCAGTTATATGTCTGATGGTGGGGCCAGTTGTTTAACCTTTATTTTCTCTAAAATAAAATTTAGATAAATAATCTCTAAGTTTCATTCAAAACCTAAGATTCTATGATTCTCCACAAGAGGCACTTAATAGTTGTTAGTTTAATTTTTTATTATGGTGATTATAACTCACATGTAAATGGCTCTTTAAAGTTCATATAGTTCTTTTCTCATAATTTCACTGTGATGTAGGTAGTATGATTATTATTTTCCTCCATTAAGTATGTATGCCTATAGAAGGTAAATAATACTACGTAAGAGAACAACTCTAACGCTTTTTCAAGGACCTTTTTTTTTGCTATTGTCTTAGAACAGAAATTCTATTTATTTGTTCATCTGTTCATTTATTTATTTACTTTTAGTTTACAACACTCAGTTCCACAATCCACTGAGTTCCAAATCCCCACCCCTGTCCCCAGACATGCAACCTGATATAGGCTGTACAGTCACCTTCACATCAAACACCAGTCAAGTTGTAAAGAAAAACTACAACAAATGGAATGAACAGGAAAGAAGGAATGAAACAAAACAAAAGAGAGAGCAGATAGTTTGCCTCAGTCAGCATCCAGACTGCACAGTTCCTTCTCTGGATGTGGACAACCCTCCTCGCCCTCCCCAATTGTCAGTTTCCTGGAGCTGTCCTACAACTCTTCACTGCTGAGAGGAGTCCAGTCCATCAAAGTTAGTCGTTCAGATACAGTGTGTCTGCCATCGCACACAAAGTTCTCCTGCTTCTGCTGTCCTCACTCAGCATCAGTTTATATAAAAGTCTCTCCAGGTTTTTATCAATGAAGTCCCTCTGCTCCTCATTTCTTATAGCACAGTAGTATTCCATTACATTCATATACCCTGACTTGTTTAGACATTCCCCAATTGATAGACATCCCCTTGATTTCCAATTCTTTGCCACCACAAAAAGAGCTGCTCTAAATATTTTTGTACATGTAGGTGCATTCCCCACTTGTATGATCTCATTGGGATGCAGCACGAAAAGTGGTATTGCTGGGTCAAAGGGTAGGCACTTTTTTTTAAAGCCCTTTGAGCATAGTTCCAAATTGCTGTCCACAATGCTTGGATCAGTTCACAACTCCACCAGCAATGCATTAGTGTTCCAGTTTTTCCACATCCTCTCCAGCATTTATCATTTTCCTGTTTTGTCATCTTAGCCAATCTGACCAGTGAGGTGTGGTACCTCAAGAGTTGTTTTGATTTGCATTTCTCTAATTACTAGTGATTTAGAGCTTTTTTTTCATATGCTTACAGATATCTTTAATGTCTTCCTTTGAAAATTACCTAGAACAAAAATTCTTAACCTTTTTTTTGCTTCATGGGCCTTTGGCAGTCTGATGTAGCCTGTGGATTTCTTAGCAGAATATTATTTTTAAATGCATAAAGTAAAATTCAGATTATAAAAGAAACTAATTATGTTGAAATAGTTAGAATTTTTTTATGTTCATAGATACCATTCTAAGAACTTTTGATTTAAAATAATACTGTAATAAATTAGTAGGATAAAAACTGTTGTCTAAAGTGATCATTTGGAATTTCTGTTTTAAAAACTAAATCTTTTCATATTTTGCCAGTGTCTTCATTCAGAAAGGGTAAAGAAAAATTTAATCTTTTTTTCCCCAAGTTTCCTGAGAAAACCAGAAAACTTTTTGCCTTCAGCATCTTTACTCTAGTATCAGTGTTTAAATTAGCTACTGCTCTGTCACTTTAGGTATGTAATCTTTTAACCTCCTTGAGTCTTTGCTTTTTCATATGTAAAATAGGAACAGTAATACTATATTATTTATTTCACAGGGTTATGAGACCCAAATAATATAGTATATATATATAAAGCAGTTTGCATACTTCAGTGTGCTGTGTACAAATAAGCTATTAAAATTTATTTGTTTGTTTTTCAAAGTCTTGGTATACCTCTCATTAAAAGGTATCACATGTTTTATCACTTTGTTTTTATGATAGGATACTTCTTGTTTTCACAACTGTCAGTATTTCCAATTATGGGATCCATTCAACTAGCCAGAAATCTAATTTTTCCCTGTCATACTCTTAGATCTCCTCCACAAAAAAGTTCAAAAAGTTGTGGGAGATAACATGCTTAGACATTTTGGCTAATTTATTCACTGCTATCTCTCTGCCAAACGTGTTGAATAGAATATTATAATCATTTTTCAATAATGAGAGAAATACTAATTTTTAGACAAAATGACAGAACACAACTAGAGCTGGTTTCTAATATGGAGCTCTTAGAGGTGGCATTGGACATTGCCTTTAGACTGAACCCAAGGACTAAAAATATGCCCAATTTGCCTTTTCTTTCATTAACTACCACTCTTCCAAATTAAAAAACAAAATAAAACTAAGGACTTGGTTTTATCTTTTTTGTAATGATGTCTTTTTTCTTCTGACTCCTCTGTCTCCTATCAGAATAAGTTTAATACTGGTGCAATTTTTCAGGCTAATTGGTTCTTATTTGATGTAAGGGCATGAGATGAAAAGTTGAAATTATAAGAGCAAAGCTTTTAGAGCTAGAAATTAAAGAGTTTAGCCCCCTCCTTTTTAGATGAAGAAATTAAGTATCTGAAAGATTATGGTGCCTGCCTTTAGGCACAAAGCATAGTAGCCAAAAATTCAAGCTTAGCACTATCTGATTGCAAATCAAATGTTGTATTGCACTATATTCCCCTCCCACCTGCCCAGTTGTTTCAAAAAGAATTTCCCTTATTAATTGCATCTTTTGTTTTTATGTTTAGTCTACAGTACCATGAGGGAATCCCTCCTTTCCCCCTCCCCCACCAAAAAAAATCTATCCAAAAGTATAATATAATAAGAACTTAAGTGATCTGGTCCATCACTTTGATTTTTCAGATTAGGAAACTGGGCCCAAAGAAATTAAATGACTTGCCCCAAGTCATTCCACATCCACTGTGTTTTACTTTGGGGGGAAGAGGAGGTACTGCTGGAATGACTATGGTAAACCCGTGTTCTTACAGAATTTTAAGAGTTCATCTATCCCTTCATCAAGAGTAAAATATATTCTCTTAGAACTCATTTTTGTTATCACTTATAATGAAACAGATGTCAGGTAACAGCATGCTATATCAAATGACAGCAATTTTTCATGGGAATCGCTCACTTTTAAAATAGAATACATAATTTTGTATAGTAGACTGAATAAATATTATTTTGGAATTATGCATTATGATTCTAATACTCTAGAATTATTTTGTTATTAGGATTTTGGATACAGTGGGGCTGAAATATTGATTTAAATTCTGATGGAAATGTTTATAGTAGTCTTGACATGTACATGAACAATTAAAACTCACAGAATTCTACCAGTTTTGAATTTGTGATCAAGCAAGCAAGTTGGGCTAAAGTTTATATTTGCAGTCTCTCAAGAAATAGTTTCCTTAAAATAATTGTGCAGATAAGATTATTTGGGGTATATTTGTGCTATTTGTTGTAAGAGACCATTTTTTTAAAGTACTTCAAGCATTTTAGAAGCCTCTGTTTATATATTTTTTTTAAAAAAAAGGCTGGCCTTCCTAACTGACTTTAAACTAAACTTTAAACCAAATTCAGTTATATCATTAGAATAGTAATCTGGTAGTGACATTACTCTGAAATAATTAAATTTGTTTTTAAAAAATATTTTCTGTGTATCTTAAGGAGTAGAAGAAGAGTCTTGTGAATTGTTGTGGAAGGGGCATGGTTAAGAAGTCAGTGTAGTTCCATTTGAAAACCACTTAGCAATGCCAAAAGCTCATAACTCATATACCTTAATGTCTAAATGTTTTCCAGTTTTCCTGTTTTGTTTTTGTTGTGCATTGTAAGGAGAGATTATCTTGACTAAATATAGAATATGTTGGACTTCTTGGCTGTCCATAAATCATGGTTTCATTACCATGATATGAATTCCATTGAAGGTGAAGTATGATTCACCACCTTGGAGGATATAGCAAATCTAATATCTTAGTCTTTTTCCATAAACATTTAAGAAGTATTTGATTAATTACATGTTTGATTTTTAAGTTTACATTTTTGTGTACACATTTATACATACATACATATACCACTGGAGACCTGTGGCATGCATAAGTGAGGCATAATTTATTATTTTTGACTGGTACATAAGAAATTGTGTGGTATTAAAATCAAGGAAATGGGGGGCGGAGCCAAGATGGCGGCGTAGCAGCAGCAACATATCGCAGCTCTCACATAGCCACCCCAAAATACCCATAAAACAGGACTCTAAACCAATCCTAGAACTCCAAAACGCACACAAAGATACTTCCCACTAAAGTCAGCTCAGCTACGAGGAACCATATCAGCACTGAGAACCGAAACCAGCCTGCCCTGAAGCCACGGCTGTGCCCCGGGGGCGGCTGGACAGAAGGAGTGGAGGACCCTCTCAGGTGAGCGGATTAGCAGCAGCTGCGAGTGGGGATTGTGAAAGGGGGAGATAAGCAGGCTGGCGAAAGGCCTCCAGAGCGGAAAAGCAAAAGGCAGAGGTTTTTGCACCCCCCTCCGTGTTGTAGCTTCCTGCCCACGGCCTGCAGACAGCAGGGGAACTTAGCTGTTGTGCTCAGACCAGTGCTCTCGCGTTGAGCGGCCTGGATCCAGATCGCCGTCTTGGGCCTCGGTCTTGGAGTCTTCATTATCCAGTCAGCCGGAAGTAAGTAGGAAGAGTCCCAGCATCTTCCTGAGAGCTACAGCAGCCGGGAGGACCCCAGCGATTTGGGACAGAGCTTTCCCTTCTAGAAGCAGAGCCCCACAGAGATTTAAAAAAAAAATCACGGTCTGAAGAACCATGAGTAAGAATAAGCATAAGAAGCAAAGTAAGAACAGCTCCCAAGCCCTTGATTCCTTCTTTGGGGAAAAGAAAGATCATGGGAGAGAGAGGGAGGAGGAGAGCGCAGCCAAAGCTCCCCCACCAGGGGCCTCCAATAAACATGAAGAATGCCTTAAAGCTAGAGATGAGCTGAAGAAGGATTTTCAAAACCAAATAAGGGAAGTGGAAGAAAAATTGGGAAGAGAAATAAGAACATTGCAGGAAAATCATGA
>CM053584.1:73075469-73112249 GCA_028627135.1 Pseudochirops cupreus
ATTTCATATTTGGTCCTTAAGGTGCTTAAGTTTATTGAACTTATTTTGTGAATATGGCTTATTAATGTGGTTAGTCCTGTACTTTTTAGAAGATCAGTTTGACAATTGAGTAGAGGATAGATTGGAGTGGGAGAAGACTTGAGGCAGAGAGACCAAACAGCAGGCTTTTATATTGAATTAGTTCAGGCATGAGGTGAAGAAGACCTGCACTGGGGTTGGTGGCAGTGTTAGAGGAGAGAAGGGTGTATATATTCCAAGAGTTATTGCTAAGGTATGAAAAACAATAAGGAGTTGAGGATGGTACCTTTAAGTTGCAAGTCTATGTGACTGGGAGGAATGTGTTTCTCTTGACAATAATAGGGAAGTCTGGAAGGCAGGAGAAAGTTTGGAGAGAAAGATAATGAGTTCTGGCTTGGACATGATGAGTTTAAAATGTCTACAGGGCTTCAATTTCAAAATATCCAATAGTAAAAGGCCATTCGTCAGGAGAGAAAGTACAATTGAATGGTTAGTTCTGAGACTCATCTGCATAGAGATGACAGAGAGGCCCAGAAGGATAAAGATTGATAAAGTAATATCTATTTACTTATCCCCTCTTAATCATTTCCTTTTTGTGCACTCACAGGGGTGTGTGTGTGTGTGTGTGTGTGTGTGTGTGTGTGTGTGTGTGTGTGTGTGTGTGGTAGAGTTGACTGTTACATTGAGACAGTAATTTTAAATTACCACTGCCAACAAGAGAAGCTATTATTTGACAGAAGTTCTATTTAGGAATAAAGAAACTAGAAAGTGTGAATATTCAAGGACTTATAAAAAGTTTTGTCTTGGTATAAATGTTTTTTTTAGCTCTGTTCATGGAATAGTATTTTATGCTACTCATTGGTGTTTAGACTTTTGTCTCAGGGACTTCTAATTGTATGTCAATATGAAGTGTTAATAATTATGAAATTTAATATTGTACTTAGACCTGTCCCGGCAACTAAGCAGATATATTAACATGTAGTTTTATTTTGTACTGTCATGTATCTTATTGAGGGCCCTATTTTGGTATCTTATATGCAGTGCCTGACACAGCATGGTATAAATAATAGATACTTAAATATTTGTTAAATTATAATAGCTTTAATATGAGCTAATGGCTCAGTTCATAAAACGTGTGGATTTGAGAGTTTGGGATTTTTTTTGTTTTGTTTTTTTTGCTTTTTGCGCTAAATATAATGCTTAGAGAAATCGTATATATTCATAAACATGCATAAATGAAGTACGTGATCAAAATGATCATGGATCCAAAGTAAAATAACAAGATACCCAAGTGCCCAAGGAATTAAAGAGTTTTGAAATAGATTGAGATAGATATATAGTATATAAATTCTTTACTTTTATTCAAACATGTTTTATTTATCTTCTGTGTAGAACAAGTGTGAGATACTTAAGAAAGGGAGAACAGATACTTAGTGACTCATCTCATCATCATTTTTTAAGCATTTTTCTGATCATAGCATTAACATTAACAGTTTACATGATGATAAGCCCTTTGTTTAGAAATGAGAGCAAGCATAAGGACAATTCTCCTTAGGTATAACCCCCAGACTTAATATGTGCTTCCTTTTCACTCTCTCTCTCTCTTTGGGTGTCTTGCTTTTGTCATGGTTTGTGTGCCATTGTCAGTTAAGTTTGATAGTGGGTAATAAAGCATAAATATCTACATGGTAGTAGTAATACTTCTCTGAAGCACTTGGAGAATGTTGGAGTATTAGAGTTGTCATAAAAGATAGGATAATGTAAATTAGGAGAATGAAATTAAGTATTATCTATTAGAATTCATAAAATATTAACAATTTCTAGTATTATATAACTTCAGAGTGATAAATTCTATTTTAAGATATAAAGGACATAAGTCTTATTAAGCATTATTAATCTTTGTATATATAATACCTAGAATTTTACCATGTTGAACTTTATACTTTTTTTACATTAAAATTTCTGTTTTGACTTTAATATTCAGATTTGGATATTGATGTTTAAAAATTGATAATAACTTAAAAGTTTGTCATACATCTGTGGGAATTAAAATATAGTGTTCAAGAATGGCTTGGATTTAGAATGGCCTTTGACATTCATTCTAACTCTGATAGTTTTTTATATTAATCTCTTTTCTGATTTCTGTTTTCTGGAAGATTTGTGCCATCAGATGAGAAGAAAAAGCAAGGCTGCCAACGAGAAAATGAAACACTCATTCAGAGACGAAAAGATCAGATGCAGCCCGGGGGCACTGCTATAAGTGTAACAGTCCCCTATCGAGTAGTAGATCAGCCCCTCAAACTTATGCCTCAAGACTGGTAATATGGTTTTACATTTTAAAATATTTCATTAACTTTTTTAGTTTTATATTTGTTATTCAATTCCTAAGCTTTCAGGTTTTGTCATCACAGTTTCTTCTAAATATAACCAAATCTTTTTGGTCTCAGGAACCTAAATCTGTCCTAACAACTTAGAAAAAGACTAGTTTGTTTTTCATTATAACAATATATACGTATTTATTTAAATTTGAAAAAGTCTGTATTAATTTTTAATTACAGGACACTTTTCTTTTGAAAAGCTGATCAATACAATTTGTTTGTATATGCATATGCAACACACTACACCGTTCTACATTTTTAATATACTTAAAATTATTTTCTTCCCCAGTATTTGGATATTTCCACCTGATCATCAACCTGTTTTGCCAAAGCAAAATTAAATGATAGTTTACTTAAATTATTTCAGAGATATTAAAAACTTGATGACCTTTAATACTTCTATATAGTATAAGAACAAGTTCTTACAGTTCTAAACAGTTTAAAAATATGTTCTTTCTTAACATTAAGGCTACATTTGAAGAAAGAAAAATTTTAATAATGTTAAGTATTTGTAAAAGCACAGTTACATTTTATGTTACAATTCAAAGAATGCTGACTCAGGTATCATAGGAACCAGGCTTAAATATTGATCTTGCACTTAATACTGGTATGACCTTTGGCAAGTCACTTAATTTCCTTGGGCTTCAGTTTTCTTCTGTGTAGGAGTGTTTAGGACTTCTTGGCTTAAGCTCAAGATCTGTGATCCCACTGTGAAGCAGGCAGTATATTAGCATAGTTTCTTTTTAATATAACTATTGACTATTATACTAGCAGGGTAATTCTTGCAACCACTAGAATGAAAGTGGACTTTACAACTGAATCCACTGCTTTTTAAAAATAAACATTAGCTCACATTTATTTAGCGTTGTAAGTTTAAGAAAGTGTTCCTCTTCGATATTTTCAGTATCTATTTTACCATACTATAAAATTTCATATTTTTTTAATCAACATTATTTTTTAAAATTTAAAAGTAATTCATTAAAGTCAGTTAATTCTGATAACAAAAGAAGTTTGTCTTACAGTGATATTTAAGATCATTTTGCACTTAGCAAAGGAACAGGCATAAAAGACCAGAAGGATCACACATAAAAATAGCTTTATGTGTATTTGTGCTGAAAAGACATATAACTTCAAAAAACAGATGCACTGGTGGTATAGCAGTCATTAATGTGCTATAACAGTGACATTATAAAGAGAAATTATGCTAATGTGCTCTGTTTGCCTCACAATAGTGTTGACAGCAGACTCTGTCACATGAATAATTATGAGACTGGTTCCTTAGGGATTTACAGTAACTAAAACTCAAGGTCTTTAATAAGAGTGTCTTTTCCTTTTCTATTCATAGGGATCGTGTTGTGGCAGTTTTTGTACAGGGCCCCGCATGGCAGTTCAAAGGTTGGCCATGGCTATTACCTGATGGATCACCAGTTGACATATTTGCTAAAAGTGAGTTTCTCATTTTTTAAAATATTATTTTCTCCTTATGATATTTGTGAATCACTTTTTTTTCTAGAAATTTAGTAGAAAAAAGAGTGGTTGCATTTTTTCTAGTCATTGTCAAATGTATGTTCTCTCCTTGAGAGCTAGAACTGTCACTCTTTTGATTTGTATCTCTAGCATCCAGCATAATTCCTGTTATGGAGCAGGCACTGAATACATGATTTAATTGAAATCTTCATGTATAATCAGTATAAGACCTTGGTATTTGATGTTGGCAGTCATCTGTTCTAGGTTTTATTTACACATACTTAGAAAACTCATGTCAGTACTCAAAGAGTTTGTCATTGAGATAACTCAGTTCATTCCCATATTGGTAATTTGTACAACTTTACATGTAACTTTTACAGATGGAAATTTTTAAACTGAGAAGATCAAATTTTTCTTGGCCATAATATCAGTCTGGGATTAGTAATAGTCTGTTGTGACTGTAAGTTTTATTTTTAAATTAAATTAGTTTAAAGTGCTTTAATTTTGAAATGTGAAAAATTGATTTGCAGATTTTTATATTCTTCATATGCATATAGAAATCTATTTAATTCAGCCTTAATTTGAATACTGATTTTTCATTGTGCACTTTGCCTAGATTGGATTTGCCCATACTCACATAAGGTAGTAAATGTTTGAGATTAGATTTGAACTCAGCTCTTCTTGACTCCAGGCCCAGCACTCTTATGTACACACCACCCAGTTTAGCTGGCTCATTATTAATGAAAGCTTCAGCAAATGTACCTTTATCAATCAACACAAAGTCATTAAGTGCCTGCTTTGTTGTCAGTATTGTTGTTATCATCTTCATCATTATTGAAGGTTAACATTGTGTAGCAGAGAGCCAGTCTTGAAGTCAGGAAGATGTGGACTCATGTGCTCTGTGACTATGGGCAAGTGACAGTATTTCAGTATTCCTGGCCATTCTGACAGTGTAAATTAGAGTTGACTTGCTGGTCTACATTGGTGGAAGAAGTTTTATTATATTTCTGTTTCCATTTCTCCAATGAAGTCACAAGTCTGAACCAGTAAAATAAACTATCATTATGGGATGCTTAATGCCATATGTTTTCAACATCAAAATGAAGAGAACTATCAGAGATGTTGGTAGGGCTATTGTTTTCCATTAGTATTAGAAGACTTTCAGTTTCCATGCAGTTTGTAATTTTCTAAATAATTTAATCCAGGGAAATTTACTCCTGTGAGTAGAGAATTTACTTATGGTGTGATCCACATTTATCATCTTCAGTTTGAAAATGCTTATTTCGCAGTTGACTAATTTTAAATGGCAGAATATGAGACATTAGCTATGAATACTGGTCATGTTACTTGTGTCCTATTGGTCTTTTTCACATGAGATGATGTTTTCAAAATTCTGTTTATGGGAAAGATGAAGTTTCATCTTTATTTCTGAACTAGGTTTTTTCAATGAGTAAAGAATATGTCTTCAACATTTCACAGTTAGGTTTTTTAATCTACATCATTACCAGATTAATTACCACATGAATTTCATCATTTCATCCACCTTCCTTCTTCTATTTGTTTGTTAAAACATAAAATATAATGAAATCCTGTATTTAGACTGAATTGTAATTTTTTTCTTTTGTTATGACTTCCAAGAATAAAAAAAAAACTAGATAGGTTTGTTTTTTCCCCCTAAAAAGAGTAATCTCAGCTTCTTCTAAACCATAACTATAGTGTTCACGTAGAAAAATTATTGAATTTATTTTGTGAACCTTCTGGTTCATAAATGAATTTGTATGTTTTTATCTCATGTAAAATAATATTGTAATTTTTCTTTCACTCTAATCTTTTATTTTCTTTCTGTGTAGTTAAAGCTTTTCATCTAAAATATGATGAAGTACGCCTAGATCCAAATGTACAGAAATGGGATGTAACAGTATTAGAATTAAGCTATCACAAACGTCATTTGGACAGACCAGTGTTTTTACGTTTTTGGGAAACATTGGACAGGTAAGTCTAAATAGTAAAACATAAATACTATTACTCTTTAGTTATCAAACTTGTTTGTTTCTCCATATAGAGACGGTAAATTTGAAAGTAGGATCACATCCTCAAAACTTATTATATTGTCACTTTTTCTCCCCTCTTCTCTTTTATCTCAAAGGATCAAGTATCTGTACTAACCAGCTAAAGTTAACCCCTCTGCCTGTTACTTGATCATACTGATCTCTTGATCTCGTTCCCTTCCTTCTATATAAAAGCACCATAACAATCCTACATTCTCTCCTTTGATCTTTCCCTACAATAATAATAAAAGTTAGCATTTATATAGTGTTTGCTATGTGCTAGACACTGTGCTAAGAACTTTACAGTTATTCTGTCATTGGATCCTCACAACCATCCTGCAAAGTACATGCTGTTATTATTTTACATGGGAGGACATTGAGGTAGATAGTGGTTAAGTGACTTGCCCAGGTCACACAGCTAGGAAGAATCTGAGGCCAGATTTAAACCTGGGTGTTCCTGACTCCAGGCCTAGTGCTCTGTCTATTGTGCTGGAAGAGACTTTGAAGAATAGCTGATTTAGGCCTGTACCACGTAGCTGCCCCTTACTTTTCCCATTTACCTACAAATACACTTGTGTCCCTAGTGCTTTAAAAAAAATTCCCCTCTCCTTCACCCAGATATCATTCATATTTTTCTTCCCTTTATTTACTACCCTTTTGAAAATGTGTACCTCTAGTGCCTTTATATACACACTCTGCTTAATTTTCTTTCTTTGGGGGGGGGAGGAAGGTAGGGCATTTGGGGTTAAGTGACTTGCCCAAGGTCACACGGCTAGTGTGTGTGTGTGTGTGTGTGTGTGTGCGCGCGCGCGCGCGCTCATGTGTGTGTGTGTTTTAAGTGTCTGAGGCTGGATTTGAACTCAGGTCCTCCTGACTCCAGGGCCAGTGCTCTATTCACTGCGCCACCTAGCTGCCCCACACTCTGTTTAATTTTCAAACCCTGGTAGTCTTGCTTATTCCTGTTACTTTTCTGCCACTGGTTTTTCAATTCAGTAGCTTCATAGTCCTTACCTTCCCTTTAGCATTTGCCACTATTAGTCACCTGTTGCTTTCTGAATACTTTCTTTCCATAATTTCCAAGACGTTATCCTCTATAAACTTTTTCTTCTCTGGATTTCCTTGGAAAGATCCTCAAATGGACGTGATCTAGTTGAACCATCACACCAGCTAATCCTTGTACATAAAATTCTGCCTACCACCTGTGTGCTTTTGCACTTGTGGTCCTCCCATATCTGCAAAGCATTTCCTCACTTTTGCCTCTAGAAATGAACACTGCTAAGGTATCCCTCTGATATACTTTATTGGTCTCCGAGCTATTTATTAACACTTGCCCCCTCTCAGGTGTAAAATAATGGATTTGGTACCTTCAGTCTCCTCTTTTACCCTAACTCTTGCCCTCCTGCTAAGGGACTAAAGCATACAGATTGCTGTCCTTTCAAATAATTATAACTTCCCAGTTCCCCAAGCAACTTAATTTCCATGACCATATGCTCCATTCTGCCTTCAGCAACACACAGCTATGATCATACTCTTGATCTTGCCATTATCTATAAATATTTCACTTTCATGACCTGAAATACCTTTATCTTACCTAATGATTGTAATGTATGCAATATTAGTTTTTAACTGGCAACACTTGGTCAAAACATAAGTGAAAAACTTATCTTAGAATCAAAGGACCCAGATGGGTGGTAAGCATTTCCACTGCTTACCCCTTGTGTGACCTTGGGCAACTAACTCATTTACCCTTTCTAAGTGATCTACAGCTGGAAGGTGTGTCAGAAAGGTTGTCTGGCCCCTTTTATGGATAGGAAACTTAGGTTGGTAAGATTAAATGACTTGGCAAAGGTCATATAAGCAGTTAATGGCAAGGGAAGGACTTGATCCCAGTTCCTCTGCCTCCAAATTACAGATTTACAATAGCTTAATATAATACTCTTTGTTTTCATTTATTTTACAGGTACATGGTGAAGCATAAATCACATTTGAGATTCTGAATTACTTGGCTACCAATTTCCCACTAGAAATTTGGATTAAGAAGCATGAAACTGCTCCATTCTGGGGACTGAGGCTCTTGATTAATGAATTTGTCAAGAACTTTACAAATGAAGGTCACAAATGAATCTTTTTTTCTAAGACCTTGTTTGATGCTTCATGCTTTGACAGACTGATATCTGTCATCATTATAAGCAAAAGTTTATTGCTTATAACTATTTTTTTAATAATAATAATAATATTAGCCTTCTATAGTCTGTAATGGAAATTGTATATTTTGATAGACTTTTTCTTCAGTGGTTAAATTAGCATCACTTAAAAAGTTTTGTTCCTCCTTAGAAGATAAATACAGTTTACACGTGTGTGTGTGGGTGTGGGTGTGTATGTATGTGTATGTGTGTATATAGATGTGATAAGGCTCTTGGCCACTTTGCTTCTTCTGATTTATTTTCATTGCTCCATTGTTTTACTTTTTGAAAATACTATGTTGTGAATGATATTAAATTTCAGTCCTTAGAATTTGAAAAACTAAGCAAAGTGAAATGACTATTTTGAGTGAATCAAAATGTCATCCGTATATGTGCTGTATATTCTGTTAGTCTTTGTTTAAAAAGGGATAATGAAAAATCAAGAACCACCTTTTGGCTGTGGCTGAGCTGTTCAATCTAAGAAATCTTTATTATGGAAACACTTAATGAATGTTCATTCTTCCCACTGACTTCAGTGATGAAAACTTGGAACGTTTATAATGGCATATACTGGAGTACCTTTCTAAATGAAAGTGTAAACCCACAGACTAAATAGGCTGTAATACATTTTATTTTGAGAGCCAGAGTATGATTTTTGGAATGGAATATTCTTTCAGTGCATCAGCTGTATAGACGTAAAATCCTTAACCCTCATCATTTTCATTCTTTTTTTGTGGCAAAGAGATTTTTTCTTTACATTTTGGACTTGGATTTCCTATCCCGTGCTATCCACTCATATTGATGAAATTTCCCAACCACCAAAGAATACATTTAATTATTGAAAATTGTGAACATAACAGAAGTAAAAGAACACTGGTATTTCTGTTTGTTCCCTCAGTATCATACAAAATAGGTATGAATTTTTATTTTTAAGTTTCTAGGCTAGATCATACAGCATTTTCCTCTTTTTTCCACTTTAAATAAAGACCAGAGTATTGTGTCTATGGTGTACAACGAAGTAACATTTTTCACTTGTGATTTCCTCTTTTATTAATTAAAAGTATTAGGAGTCTCTCAGAATTTTCATAAATTGAGTAATTTATAATCATTCTGTTTTACATCATTTTCTCAAACCACCTCTTCTGAGTAGCATGGCTTTTAAAAAGTGAAATGCACTTTCATCTGTGCTAAACTGGCATTGCTTAGGGCTCATGTTGAAATTTAAAAGTAGTACAGAATTGTAAACTTTTTTTAAATCACAAAAATCTATACCAGTAATGAAGAGGAAAAAGGTTGTTTGCTCTGTGGAAGTCTCCAAACTCTCTAGAAAAAGTTTTCTGGTTGAATTTTGTATTACAAGGTTTTTCTATTTTTGAAAAATTGGGACAATCTCCTCTCTTTCCTCTAACCTTCCTCCCTCCCATCACCCAAATAGACTTTTGGGTTTTCCACAGCACAGTTTCTCAACAGTATTGATTTGTTTTCTGAGTCTTGAGGCATAATTATGTATTTTGTAAAAATCTTGCCAAGATAAAATACTGTAGTCCTGGGTTGTAAACTGTAATGGTAAAATAACCATTAGTTATATTTGTTAAGACTACTATATGTAGGTACCAACTACCTTTTCCATAAATATTTTTAGTATATATACCTATTTGTGTTATGAATTTCAATTTATGCAGATGTGGGGACATACACTTTCAATAGGGTTTATTTTTTCTTTAATTTGCCTTATTTACATTTATATATGCACAGACTCAAATACTGTAAGGAACACGAGAAACAATGGAAATATTCTGTACCTTGTGTGGACTTTTATGTTTTTTGTTTTGAAGTTGGGTACCTGATTTCATTCTGGGGTAATTAACTTTGAAAGGGAAGGAAACATCAGGCAGCCACTGTTTATTCACACATAAAAAGTCATTATGAGTCTTACAAGCAGCACAGAGCACAGTGCCTTGCACATAGTAAGCTTTCAGTAAGTATTTGTTGCATGAATGAATGATGCACTTTCAGGGCTGCTCATGTATTACAAAATTCTTTGACTATACAACTACTTGGTGTTGGCATGCAAAAACATAGTTTACTGGAAATGAAGATGGATAAGCAAAAATTTTTTTAAACTAAATTATGAATTAATAAACATGACTATAAGATTTAGTTACTATGAATAGAGATACTTTTCAGGCTCCATAAAGGGAAAACTGGATTTCATTTGTGCGGGACATACTCCTGAATTTGGTGCTTTTGACAAATTACAAATGTAAATTGACATTGAAAACTGAAAACATAAGTATTAAATATTATGTTTCTTATTTTTTTCTATTCATTGCCCTTTGCCCTTGATCATTTGGTGGTGATGCGGGCAGTGGTCTTTTCAGGGTCCCATTAATGACAAACTAAGGTGTCAATACTTATTTAATGTAGAAGAAAGAATTTTACTGTTTAATATTTAAACAATGTTTAATATATGTTTCATTTTAATTAGTATTAAAGCTTATAGTTTGTTTCCCATGTTTCCATATCAGATGTTAACTTTAAAAGACAAGGCAATGTTTTGTTAATCCTGGAGGGTTGGGGGTAGGGCTGGGGTGGTGGGGGGGACAGGACAGTAGAAGAAGAGGAGGAAGTATATTTCTAAGAGAGAACTTCTCTTGAATATTTAAGGTGGAAAGAAGTAAAACCATTTCTTATCTGCCATGCAGAATAAAACAGAAGCACTTTGCTTTTGAAAATAAAAGGGTCATTTTTAAATGGATCTGTACACTAAAAATTAAATCCTTCAGTTAAGTAGGATTAATTATCTAGTAGTCAATTGCAGGAAATATTTTTCCTAAATAAAATTCTTTTGTGACTCACAAGTGAGTTTGAGGTATAAGCTTCTTTTTTTAAGGGTTGGGGAAGAGTGGGAATTAATAGTTTTTTTTCCTTATAAATTAACCTATATTCTTATTATTACCTAAAGGTAATATGTTGATGTACTATAGATAAGTTTCTCAAGTGTTTTATTAATGGTTAAGGATAATGTGATATTTCTGTTAGATAAATATCTCCTTGAATGTCTTATTTGCTTTTGGATTTATTTTATTTAATCAGTGTATAAAACCTTAAATATTACCCCTTTCTAAAAAATGGCTGACTTTTGAGAGTCTCTTGGACAGCCAGGAGATCAAATCAATCAATACATAAAGGAGTTAATTCACACTATTCATTGAAAAGTCAAATATTGAAACTGAAGCTTAAATACTTTGACCGCATAATGAAAAGACGGGACTCATTGGAAAAGATCCTGATGTTGGCTAAGATTGAAGGCAAAAGGAGGGGAGCGGAGAATGAGATGGATAGATAGTGTCATGAAAGAAATGAACTTGAGCTTGGACAGACTTTAGGAGATAGTGGAGAATAGAAGGGCTTGGTGTGCTCTGGTCCACGGGATCATGAAGAGTTGGGCATGACTGAATGACAACAACAACAAAAAGGCTGACGATGACTAGTGTTTCCTATTGCAAGAGCTTTTATAAAAAGTCAAAATTAATGGTTTACACTGTAATTTTAAATTTTAATGTTTTTGAGACTGTGCTCATTTTAATGCAAAAGCCACAGCTTATGCAGAGTGCTTTATTAAAGCAGTGTGTTCATGAAAAATTTAAAATCCCAGCCTCAGGAAATATTTGGCCTATTAGGTTAAAGTTCATGTACAATGCGAAAAATAAATCATCTGTGAACTACCAAATGCCATAGAAATTTGGCTTTGTGTATTTTGAAATGTTGACAGTAAACTGCTATTTTTTGTTAATGGAAAAGAAACAGAAAAGATGATTAGTTTCATTAGCTTTAGTTGCTTTGTTGTGAATTTTAACTGTTTCTTCTGTTGAATTCAGTTATTTTGACCATTGAGCATTAATACAGGGAGCCAAAGTTTATGGAAGATTTTATTTGCAAAGAAGGTAAGTAAGGGTGTTGATGGGGCAGACTTGACCTGAGATTTCACTGTTGTTGAACTCCTTCTTAACAACACAGGGAGACTCTTACAGTCTAAGAGAGCCTGCTAGAACACTTAGAGGTTAGAGGTCCAGGGTCACATGTCCAATATGGGTCAGAGGTAGGACTTGAACCTTAGTTTCCCTTTACTATGCCTCAGTGCATAGGATATTTAAAATGCTACTCCACTGGCAGAGTTAAAGTACCAGTACCTGTTTCAAATTGTATCCAACTTTCCAGATAGTAAGGGATTCCTGCATTAAAGAAAAATAGGACTATAAATTTGATACTAAGGTGAGCCTGTAAACTTAATTACCGTACCACTGATGTTGATTGGTAACCCTTCCACACCTTCTTTGTGATTGTTGCTCATTTTCTCCGGGAAATCCCAAGAAGAAGATCTACCCAAAGTTCTAGAGGCCTACTTCAGATTCTTTTTATGTCTCAAGAGTATCAGTGTTACTCTTAAGGTTGTACATTCTCAATACAAAACCAAAACACTTTTTTTCTGGCCATAATACGAAGAAAAAGGCCTTTGGAAAATTTGTGGAAAGAAAGAGATTAGATTCTGGGGAGTTGTTGCAATCTGAACTAACATATGCAATGCCTTACATTTCACAAAGTTCCAGACTATTTCCCAAATGTGATCCAGTCCATTTCTATTCCTCCTCAGTTCTGGACCTAAGTCATGTTCCATCTGTGTCATTTATCCAACACATACATAATTATTTAAATGTATCTCTTGATTTCATTACTGTGGGTTATGGGTACTATGTCAGTTGGTACAGATCACATCCCCAAACTATCATGCTATTTTCTTCCAGCCTATAATTCTCCATTTTGTTCACAAGAATGTAGAGAGACATTTTTAAATATCTTGACCAAATTCAAATATACTACTATCTCTGTGACATTTCTGCCACTCTGGTAAACTTGAGGGAAAAAAAAATGAAGTTAGCTTGATGTGACCTCTTCTCTATAAACCCTTGCTATCTCAGAGAATTCTCCTAATTCACCTTCTATGATGTCTAGATAATTGAAGTTCTCCATCATTACCATATCCTTTTCCTGTGCCAGCTATCTGCTTCTGGAACTCATCATCCATTTTCTCTTGCTGGCTGGTCTATAAATAAATTCCAAAACAATATTGATTTTGCTTTTCTTCCTTATTGATCCTTGCCCAAATGTTCTTCCTGATGCTTCCCTGGATTTCCTTGTACAAATACATCTTGATAAAAACTGACCTGTCACTTTAAGGTTTACAGACACGTTACAACATTTGATCTTTGCCATCTTGTGATGGAGATACCACAGGTATCTTAATTTTGTCAATGAGGAAAATAGGGCTCACATTATGACTTTGACCATGGACACACAACACACCTATTGTATCAGTCAATATTTTATGTCCCAATCTCTCCTGACCCCAAATACAGCATTTTTTCCACTATGCCATTCTGACTCATATTACATATGTGGGTGAGTGGTGGTGGTGGTGGTGGCGGCGATGGTGTGGCGGCAGCGGTGGGGTGGCGGTGGTGGCGCTGGTGGTGGTGGTGCTAGTGGTGTCTGTTGCATTTTTCTGTATGTTAGCAAACTTGTGATGATGAGAAAACTTTCTATTTCATTGTGATGACTTTTACATGAGTTAACTTTCGCTAGGGCAGTGGTTCTCAACCTGTGGGCTGCGACCCCTTTGGGGGTCAAACGACCCTTTCACAGGGGTCGCCTAAGACCATCGGAAAACACATATTTCCGATGGTCTTAGGAACTGAGACACCGCTCCTCTATCCATCTCCAGGTGGGTCCTCCCACATGCAGATATGCCCACATACGAGTATTAAAGGGTCGGGGCATTAGGAAGATTGAGAACCACTGCTCTAGAGATTGGTAAAAGAAGCAGTGGCTTTTCAAGCATTTCTCATTTTTGAGAATCAGAAGCTACCAAAGACTTAGATTCGAGTCCTTCTTCTAGGGAACCAATCCCTTAACCTCTCTGTGCTCTAGGCAGTTATCTAAAACTATAAGGTATAGAGTTAGTGAACTGTACTGCTTGGAGGCACTTTACATACCCATAATGAACTAATGAAGTTACAGATCCAGATCAAAAAAGAGAAAGACTAAAAGTAGCTGATGTATTTCCTTTTGCTATTTAATTGATGCCTTTTGCTTTTACATCCTTAGAAACACTGTCATTTCTGGATATGGCATCCCACCTCACTAACATTAAAACTGTCTTCCTAGGTAAAACGGTAAAGCAGAACTAACCAGTATGTGGATCTCATCTGGCAGTTTGTGTAGCATTCTGCATCTGTGGTGCTCTACTGCTTTCAAGGGCAGGAGGGATATGTCATAATTTCTCAGATTCCAAGATTGATCATTACAATTACAATTGTATTTTTTTGTAACAATAATTCTTCTATTAAATGTCTTTTTTTTTTGTCATAGGGTTAAAGCAGAAATATGGATCTGTAATTCCCTTTATAAAGGGACCTCCCAGTAAGGAAGTTTCCACTATCAATGCAGATCCACAAGTAGTCTGCAACTTTTTTCATTTTCTTTCTTGTCCTGTTGGAGTGGTCTGTGCTGTTCCTCAGAATATGATCGACTCCCATCTCCATGCCTTTGTACAGGCTACTTGTATTTGCAATACAGTCTTTCCTTATTTAAGAATTTCTAGGGGTGGCTAGGTAGTGCGATGAATAGAGCACTGGCCCTGGAGTCAGAGAACCTGAGTTCAAACCTGGCCTCAGACACTTAACACAAAACTAGCCGTGTGACCTTGGGCAAGTCACTTAACCCCCATTGCCTTACCTTGCCCCCTCCAAAAAGCAAAAAAAAAAAAAAGAATTTCTAGCTTTCTTCAAAGTTCAATTCAAGCACCAATCTACAGCTGGCCTTCCTGAACTGTTGCTGTGTCCTTTGCCTTCTCTTTACTTTCCATGTACTTCAGTGTGTTCATGTTGTTTCCCCTATAGAATGCAGTCTCTTTGAGGGCAGAGGCTTTAGCATTTTTGTCTTTATATCCCCAGGATCTGGCACATTGATGTACTAATTGATTCACTTACTGGAATTGCTTGGGGCACTGAGCTGTTGGGTGACTTGCCCATGGTTATACAGCTAGCATATCAGAGAGAGGACTTGAACTCAGCTCTTCCCTCTTATCTGCACCCTAACCATTTGGGCCATTTTTATCCACTTTTTTGGTTTATATTAATTAAATCATTATGTATATTAAATCTCTGTTATGTTTTCTTTCTATCCCTTCAATTAATGCAAAATTTCCCACATTTCTGATTTCACATGCATGTATCCTTTTTCACTGAATAATATCCCATTTTATTTGTATCACAGTTTAGTAAACAATTTCCCATTGTTTGTATCTACAGTAGTTCTTTCCTTCTACACAGACACACAGAATTGCTAAGAATATTTTAGTATGTTTGTCCTTTTTTTCTTTCTTTTGCTTCCTTGTATATGTGTTGTGTTGAC
The DNA here is from genome assembly GCA_028627135.1 of Pseudochirops cupreus. Taxonomy (NCBI): domain Eukaryota; kingdom Metazoa; phylum Chordata; class Mammalia; order Diprotodontia; family Pseudocheiridae; genus Pseudochirops; species Pseudochirops cupreus. The sequence continues at coordinate 73,091,037 of CM053584.1, forward strand.
ATCCAAAGAATCAGCCTGAAGAATTCATGCTAGAATTGCTATAATTCCATTTAATACTTTCTCATCCTTATCCTTTTTAAAAAATTGATACTTCTAACACTTGCTTTATCCAGTTTTTTTCTCTTAAGATAAACTTTTTCTTATGATGCTACCTGGTTGCCACTTAACTCTGGTTTATCACTTTGCAGTAAGAAACTTTGTGATGTATATTCCATGGGCTTCCAGCCTTTGTCCTCTTTTATTTATTGATCCTGAATCTGTTTTCCAACATTATTTTCATTATTTTCCACTGGATCTGCTTTCACAATTAAAGTTACAGAATGTCACGGTATCTGTTGAATTTCTTTGGAAGATGTTTGAATGTTCAAGTTCTTCATAGAATTTCTGTATTCTTCAGTCTGTGCAGTGGATTGTTAGCACATAAACAGCAGTTTTCTGAATGGTTGTCTGTATTTGTTAAGACCTGTACAAATCTTCAAAAGGATTACAGAAATGCCCCTCCAAATATTCTTGTTGACTTTCCATGCCCAGTGATACTCAATCTGTCAGTTCTTTTACTCACTTCTCTTCCTGCTAGCTGCCTTTCTCTTACCCAAGACTTCTTCCTGGGTTCTCCTTACATTTGTAGCAGGAATATTCATGTGTTGGGGTACAGTTTTCCTCCATTAGGGTCAGTTTGGGATTGGTCATTATACAGAGATCAGTTATGGATGCTAGCTGTGAATACTGTTACACAGTCAAAGAAATGCATGGTTTTTAACCACCCTCTGTTCTTTTTTCTGATACTCTTCTTTATGATACTCTTCTGATACTCTTCTCTACCCGTCACTATGGAAGTGAAAGAATTTGTTCCTTGTCTCCTGCCTAATCTTCACAAGTCTCCTTTGGTAGGGGGACAGTTTGGTGCTAGGCCATCATTCTCCATCTCCAACCCAATCTCCAGCCTTTGGAGGGAAGAAGAGAGGAAGGTATATTCCAATCATGCCTCACCCATCTCTTGCCTTGTCTCCAGCCTCCAGTAGAAATGAGAAGGAAAGAGGTGAGTGCCACTCCAGCATGCCACATATGTCTCTTGTCTGATCTCCATTCTTCAAAGGGAGAGGTGAGAAGGGAGCATTCCTGTCATGTGCCACCGTTTTCCTGCCTGGTCTTCAGCTTCCTTCAATTTCCTTGTGAGAGTTAAAGGGGTAGAGCTGGGTGCCATGCTATCATTCCCAGCTTATCTCTTGCCTAATTTCTGTGATTCTCCTCCCTGGTCTCCAGCCTCTGATGAAAGTGAGAAGGGAAAAGGTGGATGCCATACCACCATCCTACCAGCCACCTTCCTGATGTCCACAACTCTCCTGCCTAGTCTCCAGTCTTGGAGGAAAGAGAGGTGCGATTCCATCAGAGCACTGTCCTGCCCTGAGATGAAGGGAGAGGGTACCATTCCATGATGTTTTCAGCCAGGTCTCCTGCCTTGGGGTAAGGAGAGTTTTACCAGTCCTCCAAATTCTAGTTCCCTCCCCTGAACTGCCCAAGACTTTGGACTTTTCACATTCTTTCCAGTACCTCCCAGGTTATAATGCTGTTGACTTTGAAATTTTAAAATCTTCACTTAATGCTTAATTCTCCCTGGTCATACTCTCCCATCTGATGATTCTGAATCCCCTAGGTCAGTCAGCTCCATTCCTTCTCTGCCACTGCCTGATTCCTTATAACCATTATACTCAAATTCCTTCCCTTCCCCCCCCTCCAAAAAAAAAATCTCTCAACCCTTCTATTATGTTCTATTGAATGACTGCTCTATAGGCAGCATACTTGCTTTCATCTTAAATCTTTTCCTACTCCTCCACCTTCTCTCACCAAGACCTGGTTCACTCCTCATGACAACTGGCCACCTTTTCCAGCCCTGGCTGCTCTTTTATTCATTACCCCTGACTCATTGGTCAGAGTTAGGAGTTGAAATTCTTGCTTCTGATTGCCACTTCCAGTTTCCCCCACTATTCCTATTGCTCAGTAATCTCCTCTTTTGAGATTAATACAATTCACATTGACCAAATGAACATCAGTATCCTGTTAACTATTGTCTATAGATCTCCAGGACACTCCCCTTTCTCAATTTGCACCAGGCTCATAATCTTCACCAATTCTTGTCCTTTTACTACGGGTTTCAACATAAATATTGATTGATACTTCTTGAAAGACTCCAACCTCCCAGTTAGTTAAATAATTTTCCATTATTTATTCCACCACAACTTAGCCACAAGGGATGATCATTCCCTTGATCTTTCCATCACCCTCAAATGCACCATCTCCATGTTCCTGTACTCAGAAATTCCCTTAATTGGTCACAATCTTATTAGATTTCTGCCTCTCCCTCTCCCTTCTAATACCAAACCTTGGTCTTCATCCACACCAAGACCACTCATCTCTTGCCCCCTCTTTTCTGAGTCCATGACCTATGCATTAACCACACTCTCCTGTCCCCATCTTGACCCTTTGCTGAACCAATGCTATGCTGTCTTCTCTTGAGTTTCTTTACTGATTGTGCCCTGTCAAGCCTCAGCCTTAGGTCACTCCCATAATCTGTTGGCTTTGCTCTACACACATGCTGCCAAATGAAGGTGTAGAAAGTCACGCAACCTTCCTGATTGGGTCCATTATAAATATCTACACAACCCTGACTGGACCCTTGCTGCTTGGCAGTATTTTTATACTTATCTAATTAAATTGCTATCTGACTCGGGCAGCTTGGTGCTGCAGTGAATAGAGCACCAGCCCTGGAGTCAGGAGGACCTGAATTCAAATTTGACCTCGGACACTTAACATGTGACTTTGGGCAAGTCACTTAACCCCAATTACCCTGCCTTCCACCCTCCAAAAAAATTTTTTTTCTTTTTAAAAATCACTATCTCACTACAATGGCTTTCCCAAACCTGTTCATTCCTTCTCCAGCTTCCATGGTTGTCCCTCCCCCTCTGCCATCCTCTCAGCTGAGAACCATACCTCACTTTGGCAAAGTCCTCACATTGACAAATCCTCAAAAAATTGAGGCCATTTGTGGAGTTTCTTCTTTTCCCTTCTCATCTCCCACTATCTCTTTCATCTTATGTGATTAAATGGCACTTCTCCTTGCCGATGCCCACGATTTTACACGCACACTTGGCTATTCCATTCTGTCTCCGCTAGCATATTGTTTGCTTTTTCATCCCTACTTTCTCACTCATCTTCAGTCTCATCCTGTGTACTGGCTGCTTCCTTCCTACCCACAAACATATCCAGGTCTCCTGTCTCAATAAACTTGATCCTTCCATTCCCCTCCAACTGCCCTCCCCTGTCTTTCCTGACTTTTGTAGCTAAACTTGAGAAGGCTATCCAAAATAGGTGTCTCTATTTGTTTCCTCTAACTCTCTTCTTAACTCTACAGTTTGACTTGTGACTTCATCATTAAGCTTGAAACTGCTTCCTCCAAAATTACCAATGATCACTTAATTGCCAAATTTGATGGCTTTTTTTTCAGTCTTCATTCTTGACCTCTTTGTAGCGTTTGATAGTGTCAGTCACCCTCTTCTCCTGACAGTCTCTTTAGATTTTCAGAACACTGCTGTGTTTCACTATTCAGATTCCTTTACTGGATCTTCATCCAGGTCACACCCTCTAACACTGGTTAGATAAAAGTCTCTATCCTAGGCTGTCCTCTCTACCCTCCCTATACTATTTCACTTGGTGATTTCATCATCTCCCATGGTTTCAATGATCACTTCTATGCAGATTATTCTTTGGTTTATCAAACTGTAATCTCTGCCCAGCGCTCCGTCTCACATTTCCAACTGCCAGTTAGACATCTTAAACTACACATGTTGAAAGCAAATCCTTTATCTCAAACCCCCACCCCCTGCTTAAAACAGCCTCTTTTCTCTTTCAAACTTCCCTATTACTGTCAAATGAATCACCATCTTCCAAAGTGGCCCAGGGTCCCAACCTTAGAATCATCTTTAACTCCGGTTTCTTCCCATATCTAATCTGTTACCAAGGTCTATTGATTTTGCCTTTGTTACATCTCTATAAGAAATACCCTTCCTCTGCTCTGATGAGGTTCTCTATTACAGCACCTCATATGTGGACTATTGGAATAGTTTGAGGGTTGTTCAGCCTACCTCAAATCTTTCTCTACTCCAGCATAGGGTCTGTGTTAGTCAATAAACTCCAGTATCTCTTTATTACCTTCAGGATCAAATACAAAATACTCTGGCTTTCAGTGCCCTCTATAACCAAGCTCTCACCCACACACACACAACTCACCCCCCCCCCCCCACCTCTTGATGCTTTACACCCTTTCCTACCCAGGTATTTTTTTGATCTTGTGACACTCACCTTGCTGTTCCTTGAACAAAGCATTCCATCTCCCCTATCCTCAAATTTCCACTGATTGTCCCCCATGTCTAGAACACCCTCTCTCTTCATCTTTGCCTCCTGGCTTCCTTTAAGAATCATCAAAAAATCCAGCCTTGTTCAGGAAGCCTTTCTCAAACACTCATAATTCTATTGCTTTCTGTCCATTGACTATTTCCTGTTAATTCTATGTATAGCTTATTTCTATATAATTGTTTACATAGATTCTCCCCCGTTAAATTGTGACTACCTCAAGGGCAGGGGCTATCTTTTGTTTTTCTTTTTATCCCCAGAGCTTAGCACCATGCCTGGCACAGTGCAAAAGTTTAATATTAATGGTTATTAACTGATTATATTTGGGGAGGATGGGGTTTTCACAGGACTTTTGTGTTTGAGGGAGTTTATCAACAAAAACGAAAAGTCATCCCTTTGCTTCGATGATAGAAATGATATTTACTAGGGTTAACAGGTAAGAAGCAAATACTGATGCTGAGGTAGGAGGAAGAAAGCATCTTCAAGGTGCTGAATTATTTTAGATTGTATGTTCTTTTTCAGAAGTGAGGTTAAAGTGGTATTTTATGATTGCTAGATGTACTTACAAATACTAAGTATTTCAAGACTTTTAAATGTGAATATTTACACAAAAATAAAGCAGGCCTTCTTTAATGGGTAAAGCTAATGAATTAAAACTAGTTTTGTTGCCAAAACTAAAGTAAGTAGATAATATGTAAAATCTTCAGCAAATTGTCTGTCTTTAGGGATTTTGCTTGCATCTATTTCTGTTTCACTCTACTTAAATTTATCTAAAAGCCACTTAAATGGGAAACTTGATTATAGTGCTTAATATATACTGTAGTCAGCATACAAACAGCAGGAATAGTGTCTAATGATCAAGTTGTGTGACTCTCTGAGTGCAGATTTGTGTTCCTCCTAGAGCAAGCAGATCTTGAATAAAGCTTAAATTTGAACTAGCCATGTGGCCTAATCAAAGTACTCTTATTTTGATGCCATTTTAACCTGGATTCTTTTGTGTTTCAGTTCTAGTTTTAAGAAAACATAAATCACTGTATTTGAATTTCAAAAAGAAGAGACTCGTCTCCTGGCTAGAATCTTTAATATGGGGACAGAACCTTAGAAGATTTTGGGTTGAAAGATGGGGACTTGAGGAATCATCTAGTTTCAAAACAGATAAGGAAATTGAAGTCCAGAGAAAAACTTGCCCAAGATCACACCTTTTATCAGTGGTAGAACCAAGAGTCAAACCTAGGTCTTCTGACTCTGGATCCAGTGGCTTGATGTAGGTGAACTTAAAAATGAAATAGTTCTTGCAATTTGGCAATATATAGAACATCTGTCTCTCTTGGGTTCCTCACAAAGTAGGATTTCATTCTTTGTACTTAAATCACGAACACCTTGCAGAATACTTAGCAAATAGCAGACATTTAATAGATAGTTCTTGGATTGATTGATAGATGATACACATCTATGAACAATTTAATACCATTGCAGCTTTTGTTTGTGGCTCTAAAAATCCAAATAAATTTTGTTAGCTCTTACCAGTATCATTGTTAGCTTTTCTTAAACAGTAGGCTATATATTCTCTCCCAAGAAAAGCTAACAAAGGTTATTTGGAATTTTAAAGTTGTTTAAAAAGGCTTTAATAGTATTATTCTTTTAATATATGATAAGGTCATGGACTACAGTAACAAGATATATATGCTCTCTTTTGAATTTACTGTCTGATTTTATAGTCATATGTCTCTCATTCTATTACATTAGAGTTATATCCTTACTAACAGCACTGTCTTACCCTGCAGTGAAAGTCCTGATTTTAACCGGTTAATAAGTGAAATAATCATTTGGGCATTATCTGATCATCAGTAGCATAATTAAGTAGCTCTAGAACTAATATGAATGAAACTTCTCTAACAGAATTCCTTTTATGATGTTTAACAAACCATATTTGAATTTAATTTTCATTTAGTTCATACTAAAATGTGGATTTTACTCTCTTCAGTTCCTTTGTCTGTCTGTTTTTAGACGAGTGTCTGTATTTGTAATTAAGAAATGGGTAATCAGATGATACAAGTCCTGACTTTACATTTTTAAAAGTTGAGTGTTTTGTAGATAAGGCCCAACTATTTAATAATAGAATAATCATCATTTAAGAAAGAGATCTTTTTATCATATGTCTTTGGAAAACATTTTAAAGTCATATGCAGTAGCTACTTTTAGTAAGTCTGGTGTGAACAAAACTCAAAGTGGGACATCAGTCTTTTTTAACTTATAGTTTGAGGGAGTTGCCTGAGGTTATGGTCACATAGCTCAAAGGTAGGAGAGGTAGGGCAGCTATGCAGTACAGTGGTATAGAGCACTCACTGGGTTAGGAATCAGGCAGATCCATCTTACTGAGTTCAAATCTGGCTTCAGACACCTAGCTGTGTGATCGTAGGCAAGTCACTTAACCTTGTTTGCCTCAGTTCCTCATCTGTAAATTGAACTAGAGAAGGAAATGGTAAACCATTCTAGTATCTTTGCCAAGAAAACTCCACAAAGAGTTGAACATGGCTGAAATGATTCAGCAACAACATTAGAGGTAAAATCTACCATGGCCAAACCTCTCTTTCCCCTGTTCCCTTTAGAATCCTTGCACCATGCTTAATAAACTCCCTTTAAGCTTAGGTTTCTTTTTCACACAGTTTCCGTCATCTGGTACTCTCAGAAACTTAGATTTTTCCTGAAGACATTTAATTTTTTGCCACCGTCTCCTGTGACGATCATTCTTCTCATTCCCCCTATGAAACAAACCTATGTTACACACACCTTGCTTCTCACTTCCACCACCACTAAACAAACTTTTCTCTTTTGAGATTCACTTCATTTGTCTCTATTACCCTTTCCAGAAACTGTCATCTACTATTCCTAAGGTCATATCTTCCTTGCTTAGGGACTTAACAGGTAGCTCCCACTTGTCTCATACTTCTCCACCCCAGTGGAGGTGCCCTTAATAACTTAGGTTTTCACAGATGTGTCCCTTAAAACACCCTGAATCCTGGCACTCTGAATCCAAGTTTATCTGCCCCATGATTCTCCTTGTCTGTTTCAGCTACCTCAAAACATGGCCTCCAGGGACGGCTAGGTGGCACAGTGAATAGAACTCCAGCCCTGGAGTCAGGAGGACCTGAATTCAAATCCAGCCTCAGACACTTCACACACACACACACACACACACACACACACACAAAACTAGCTGTGTGACCTTGAGCAAGTCACTTAACTCCAATTGGTCTACCTTCCCCCTCAAAAAAACCAAAACAAAAACATGGCCTCCATTATCTTCAGCTCTGAAATTCTCTGATCATAATCTCTAATCCTTTCACCTCTTCCTACTACTCTCACTAAACCTCTTCATGGTATAGTCAGTCTATCAAAATGGAGTTAATAGTATTTCTAGGACATGTGACCGATAAGATAAAGGACTAGATATTTTCTCGGATTCTCAAGATGTATTTAACCCTCTCCAAAATAGTAATTATTCAAAAAAAGATAAATCTAGTTCCAACTATCTCCATAGTCTAGGATATGAAGAATGCAAGCAAGTAAAAACCGTATGAACTAACAATGGAGAACTCTAATCTGTAATTCCTAAACTGTTCGTTCAGCCTCGATACCCCACTGCCCACCTGTGCTCCTGGCATCAGGGTTTTACAAACTTACCCATTGAATTGCAACAGAACTCAACTATATCCCCTGGTGCCCGTCCCACCCTCCTAGTGCCTCAGAGATTCAAATAGCAGAAAACTGGCTCAGGCTCTCGTAACGGTGTGACAGTAGTCTGTGTCATGACAGAGCACTGGCAGAAAATGGAGGAACAGAGGGAGAGGGAGCAGAGCATGTAGTGATGTGGGACTCTCCACCATGCTTTAGAGAAAGAATCTAACCACCTAGAACCAATTCTGTCCCCTCAAAAGTCACTTGGGGCAGAGACTGAAGCTGGTGAACCGGTGAATTACACAATGTAGGAGGAGCTTGAATGGCTCTGAGTTCCACCCCCCAGGGAAACTGCCATCAAAGGGGAGAAAGAGAACAACAGACAAAAATAAGGGAAAAAATACAGAAATTACTAAGGATCTCAGGAGGAAGAAAACTAAGGACCTTGAACATAAGCCAGATACACCAAGAGAAGAAGATATAAATAGTAAAGGGGAATATGGCCTCCAGATCAGGTTAAAGAGTTCCAGGATCTATGAAAAAATATAAGGCAAAGGAAAATGAATCAGTATCTGATAAGGCAGAGAACCCTGTGGATTTCCAAGAGAGCTTAAAACCACTAGGAGGGTTGGACGGGCACCAGAGATTGCAGATGAGTTCTGTTGCAATTGAATGGGTAAGTTTGTGAAGCCCTGATGCCAGAGGCACAGGTGGGTGGTGGGGTATGGAGGCTGAATGAACAATTTCAGAGTAACTGATTAGAATTCTCTATTGTTAGTTCATAAGGTTTTTGCTTGCTTGCATTCTTTGTGTCGTAGACTATGGAGATAGTTGGAACTAGATTTATCTTTTGTTCTCTCCACTCCTGTCTTAAAGATCCTTGTTTCCTCTAAGAGTTATCTCCAAAGTTACCTTCTAACATGAGGTTTTTATGGTTCTCTACCCCCAGCTCAAAGATGCCACTGCTCTACCCCAGTTATCTTGTTTCTGTTTTTTACGTGTTTTTTTTAATATACCTAAATACATAACATTAGAACATCAAATCCTTGTAGGCAAGGACTTTTCCCACTTTTGCCTTTAGTATTCATAGCATCTAGCAGAGAGGCTGATATATCATAAACACTTAATATTTGTTGAGTGATTTCTTCTCAGCATTTACCTAGATTTCCTGCCTCCAGTCTCCATACCCTCTAATCTACATCACACACCAATACCAGAATAATCATTCAAATGCACAGCTCTGATTGTTTCTCTGTTGCTTAAATGCTACAGTGACACTTAATTGCCTACAGAATTGTCCAGATTTCTTAGCCTAGCCTTCAAAATCCTTTATAGTAAGGCTCTACTTATTTTCCCATCTTATATAACTTCCTGTTCATTACTAGTTTAGTTTTAAAATAGACCATACTCCCCTGCTGCTCCCCTTTTCATCTCCTTAAAAATATTTGGTGCATACAAAACTCATGAGTAACCTATTATCATGTTCAGCCTATAGAGAAAGTAAAATTTAAGATAAGACATTGGGAATCATATGGAACTTTGACATACTTTTTGATGGGTCATACCTGTAGCGTTTCCCTCACAGAGTGTTGTGAAATTCAGACAAGGTAATATATGTAAGGCACTTTACAAACTGATTCCTCTTGTATATAACAATCTGGATGATCATATTGGGCAGGTAAAGGAAATCTCTTGGTTGTTGAGATGCATTTGGGATGCAAATTTTAAAGCAGAATTTATTATGCTAAAACCACAAATAATAGGGGAGAAGTGTGGTGTTGGTGGGAAGTATGTGTAGTAGAAATTAAAGAGGCCAGGATGGCAGAATAAGGAATGAACCATCTGAAACTCTCCTAGATTACTCTTCATACAACTAGAAAACTGCCTCAGAACTGATCTAAGATCAAGGAAACAGCTTTCCAGCATGGCAGGAAAGGTCTGTTTCACTGAGGTGGGAGAGCAAGACCCAAGAGCAGCAGCAGCAGCATCCAGACTCACAGTAGGGAGCCTGCAGCAGGGCTCCAAGCCTGGGGCAGTCTACAAGCAAGGCACCCCCTTATGCAAACCAGCAGACCCTTAGAAAAGTAAGCAATCTGTGTACCACAGCAAGGTCCCATCCCAGTGGCTCCCACATAAACCTCCAGCAAGGTCTTAACCCCATTACTGACCAGTGGTGAAGCCCAAACCCAGGGGTGGTCAACAGTGAGCCCCAACCCTGGGGCCTATGAGCAGAGAGACCCTACTTCCATAGCAACCATTAGCAGGTACCCAGCCCTGGAGCAGGCCAACAGCTAAACCCCACAGATGGGGGAGGCCAATGAGGAGGCCGCATACCCCAGTACAGGCCAGAAAAGAAGCCTACCCTCCAGGGAAAGCAAGCAACTAAACCCTAAAGCCCAGTGAAAGCCAGCAGTAAGACCCAGAGCCCAACTCTCACATAAAAACACCAAGTCACCAAAAAAGGCAGAAAAAAGGAGCCAAAAAAGCTTAACTATAGAAAGTTACTATGATAATAAGGAGGATCAAGGCATAAACTTAGAAGAAGACAATAGTCTCAAAATGTCTACATATGAAACCCCAAAGAAATATGTAATTTGGTCTCAGGCCCCAAAAGAATTCCTGGAAGATTTTTAAAAGAATTTTTAAAAAATTAGAAATGTAGAAGAAAAACTGGGAAAAGAGATGAGAATAATGTAAGAGAATCATAAAAAAGTCATACAAAAATTTACCAAGGAAAATAACTTCCTAAAAAATAGAATTGACCAAATGGAAAAGGAAATATAAAAGTTCACTGAAGAAAATAATTTTTTAAAAACTAGAATTGAGCAACTGGAAACTAATGACTCCATGAGACATCAAGATATGATGAAACAAAATCAAAAAAGTTTTTTAAAAAAATAGAAGAAAATGTGAAATTTTTCATTGGAAAAACAACTGATCTAGAAAACATAACCAGGAGAAATAACTTAAAAATTATTGGACTACCTGAAAGATTTGATTTTTTTTAAAAAAAAGCATGAACAGCATCTTTTCAAGAGATTATCAAGGAAAATTGACCTGATATACTAGATCCAGAGGACAAAATAGAAATTGAAAGAATTCACTGATCACCACCTGAAAAAGATCCCAAAAATGAAAACTCCCAGATAGCCAAATTCCAGAGCTCATAGATCAAGGAGAAAGCACAGCAAGCAGCCAAAAAGAAACAATTCAAACATCATGGAGCTATAATTAAGATTACACAGGATTTGGCAGCTTCCACCTTAAAGAACCACAGTGCTTGGAATATGATATACTAGAACACAGAGGAATTAGGGTTACCACAAAGAATCACCAACCAATATAATCTTTTGGGGGGAAAATAGACATTTAGCAAAATAGAGGACTTTCAAGCATTTCTAATTAAAAAACAAGAGCTGAATTAAAATTTTGACCTCCAAATACAAGAATCAAAGGAAAAATAAAAAGGTAAAAAAATGAAAAAGACAAAACATAAAACATTCAATAAGGTTAAACTATTTATATTTCTGTATGACCAGATAATATTTTAACTCTTAACAACTTTGTTACTATAAGAACATTTAGAAGGAATATATGTAGACAGATGATATGGATATAAAATAACTTTGATGGGATTGATACCCAAAAGACAAAATAAAAGGGATGAAAATGAAAATTGCGCTGGAAGAAACAGGGAAGAGATAGAATGAGGTAAATTATCCCACATAAAAGAGGCATGAAAAAGCTATCATAGGAGGAACATAGGGGGGTGGGGTTGACAGGCAGAGCTTAAACCTTACTTTCATCAAAATTGTCTCAAAGAGGGAATAACATACATGCTCGCTTGGATATAGAAATCTCTCTTACCCTGAAAGGAAGTAAAAATGGATAGGGATGATAAAAGGAGGAGGGGACTGATAAAAGGGAGAGTATATTGGTCATGGTAGGGATTAGAAGTAAAACATTTGTTAAGAGGGAAAAGGTGAGGGCTAAGGGAGAAAAGGGGATAAACAAAAAATAGCATGGAGGGAAATACGCAGTTATCATAACTATAAATGTGAATGGGATTTGTGGAATAAATTAGGTACAAATTACATTATAGTAAATTATCATAGTAATCTAGTATATGATAAACCCAAATCCAGGCTTTTGGAACACAAACTCATTTGACAAAAACTGGAAAAACAGCAGGAAAATGTATGGCAGAAACTAGGTATAGATCAACATCTCACACCATATACCAAGGTAAAAGTCAAAATGGATACATGATTTACACATAGAAGGTGAGACCGTAAGCAAATTAAGAAAGCATGGAATAATTTATCTGTTGGATTTATGAACAATGGAAGAATTTAGGGCCAAAGAAGGTACAGAGAGCATTGCAAAATGTAAAATAGATTATTATATAAAATTAAAAAGTTTGGCACAAACAAAACCAATGAAACCAAAATTATAAGAAAACTGGGAGAGGGGGAGGAATTTGCAATAAATATCTCTGATAAAGGCCTAATTTCTCAGATATATAGAGAACTAAGTCCAGTTTATAAAAATACAAGATGTTCCCCAATTGATAAATGGTCAAAAGATACGAACAAGCAGTTGTTAGACAAAGAAATCAGAACTGTCTATAATCATATGAAAAAATGCCCTAAATCACTATTGATCAGAGAAATGCAAATTGGAACAACTCTGAGGTACCACCTCACACTTAACAGATTGGCTAATATGACAAAAAATGGAAAATTTTGGATGTTGGAGGGGATGTGGGAAAACTGGGACATTAATGCACTGCTGGTGGAGTTATGAACTGATCTAACCATTCTGGAGAGCAATTTGGAACTATGCTGAAAAGGGCTATAAAACCGTGTGTACCCTTTGGTTCAGCAATGCCACTGCTAGGTCTATATCTCAAAGATATCCAAAAAAAAGGAAAAGGATCTATTTGTGCAAAAATATTTATAGCAGCTCTTTTTTGTGGTGGCCAAGAATTGGACATCAAGAGGATTGGCTCTTAATTGGAGAATGGCTAAGCAAACTGAGATCTATAATTTTAATGGAATATTATTGTGCTGTAATAAATGGCAAGCAGGGTGATTTCAGAAAAACGTAGAAAGACCTACATGAACTGATGCATAGTGAAGTGAACAGAACCTGGAGAATATTGTACACAGTAACAGCAGTACTGTTTGATGAAGACTTTTAAAAGACTTAGCTATTCTCAGTAATACGGTGATCCAAGACAATCCCAAAGGATTACTGATGAAGCATACAGAGAAAGAACTGATATTGTCTGAATACGGACTGAAGCATGCTATTTTCCACTTTTCTTTTATTGAGGTCTTGTATAGAATGACTAATATGGAAGTTTTACATAATTACACATGTATAACCTGTATATCTGATTACTTACCATCTCAGGAAGGAGCAAGAGGAGGAAGGAAGGGGTAGAAATTGGAACTCATTACTTTAAATAAAAATGTTTTTAAGAAATTAAAGAAGAAAAAACCTTTGAAAATAATTTCTACATGTAAAACACTTTGAAGGTCCTAAATTGATTACTATCCTGAGGCTGATAAATATCTGCTTTCTTCTTGCCATCTTGTTTTTGTTGTTTTATAACAAGAAGGGAAGCTGTTCAGTGAAAAACCTTGAAAATTGTGATCAGTTTTAAAGCACTTCAAAAGACATTTAAAGCAGGCAGTGGAAAAGGCTAAAGACTTATACCAAAAAAATGGCTTTGTTTTGGATACCATTAGTTCTTTAGTTGCCATTTGGGTAATCGGTACCATTTGCTAGCTGGTGCAGTGGATAGCAAACTGGGCCTTGTGTTAGTAAGAACTAAATTCAAATCCAGTCTCAGACACTTAATATCTGTGTGATCCTGGGCAGTCACTTAACCTCTATTTGCCTCAGTTTCCTCATCTGTAAAATGGGGATAATAACAGTGCCCACCTCCCAGGGTAGTTGTAAGGATCAAAGAAGATAATATTTGTATTTAGCACAGTGTGTGGCACATAGTAAATGCTATATAAATGTTATTTTTTTAAATAGAGTCTGTTGAATGCCAGGTAGATCTTTAGCTACTTTGGAAATGCTGATGAAACGCTTATATTCTTTGATATGCCAATGGACATAACCACATGAGAAAAAAAAATGAAATCCAATCCTTGTGAAGTCCACAGGAAGTGAGAAAATGTGCCTTATAAACAGAATTAGATATAATGACTATTGGTCAGGAAATGTTACCCTATAATGAAGTAACAAACATTTTTAAGACAAAATATCCCCAATGCAATAAATGTGAGATGTCAAGAATGGGGTTGGATAGCCTCAGAATCAATGAATACCTGATTATTGGTTGTATGGAGTAACAAGCCTTAAGCTCTTTAACAAAAGGCAGTACTAGTTCTAAACACATTTGAAGGGCATCTTACCCCCCAAACTAAGTATATTGGATCACTGAAATCAGAACTATAAAGCAAGGTCAAAAGATATCACTGCTACAGGTCATTGAAGTTGTTGTGAATTAGCCCTTCAGGCACTACCTCCAAAGACTGTGCTGTAGTTAGCTTTTGCTACATCCCCATCCCAAAAGTTAATGGTGAATCCGTTGTGCAAAAGGATTCTAAATGCATGGGGATATGTGTGTGTATGTGTGTTATATATGTATATGTGTATACATGTGCATAAATGTGTGTATACGCACACACGTGTGTGTGCATGCATATGTGTGTACACATATAGGGGAAAGCAACATTTTTTGAAGCCATTAAGCCATAGATTCTGGATTTACATAAATATGCATATACACATATGTTTGTGCATTTTTACATAAATCCACAATCTCTGCTCAATAGCTTCAAAAAATGATGTCTTTCCCATGTCATGGATAATGAGGAAAATGCTGATTGATTGTAGAAAAATTGGGAAGGAAACAATAACCAAAGTAATGAAGACAAAGGTAGCAGTGATGATAAGAATGAATACCTTAATGATGTAATGGCTTGGTGATCTCATTAATGTGAATATTATCTGAGCACAATCTATCCATATTCATTTATCCTTGTTTTCAGATACATCCTCCAGAGAATCCAACCACATTTTGTATGTAACCTCACTGTACTGTTCAAATTATCCTTTTGTTATCCCTTAAGCCAATGCCCTCCTTATTCTCTTTTACATGATTCCTTATGCTCAGATTACTGAAATGTTGCTGTAGCCTGCTTATGCCCTTCATGTGACTCTGTGATCCTTTGGGTAAATTGCTGTTTGGATTCTACACAGATTAGGTCCATGATTTGCTTCTCTATAGTGCTACTGAATCCCAATAATTGGCTATTTGCTTAAGTTAAATTCAACAACAATATATTGAGTTCCTGCTATGTTTAAGGCACTAAGCTAAAGTCTGGGAAAGAAAGACAAAAACCAAACAAGTCCTGCCCTATTAATGCACTTCTGTTTTAAGGGGGTGGGGGGGACAGGATAAGACATATACACAGATAAGTAAATGCAAAATAATTTTCCAAAGGAAAGAGTATTAACAACTTGGGGGTGACCCAGAAACACTTTTGTAGGAGGTGGCACCTGAACTGAGCTTTGTTGAAGGAAGTCAGGAATTATAATAAGTAGAAGGTGAGAAAGCATTCTGGGCATGCTTATGTAAAGGCGTGGAGGTAGAGACTGCATGTAATCATTTGACTGAGATACAGAGTACTTTAAAGGAAGTAATGTAGAAATAAATATGGAAAGGGTAAGCCGGAGGCAGATTGTGAAGGACTGTAAACATGAAACCAAGGTCTCTGCCAGCTCCTATTGTTTGGTCTTAACTTCCTTTTAAGTCCTGTTGAATCCTTGAGTCACTAGTATGGATCTCCCTGTATTCAGTTTGGTTGCCATGCAAATTAACTTGGCAGCAATACTGAAAAGATCCAGATAGAATAAGTGACTTCTATCTAGCTTTTCATCAGCAACCAAAATCACTTGACTCCCTACATGGTATTTTTGAGTCAACCAGTATGATTACTCCTAGAACTCTTTTGATGTGTTGCTAGGCTGCTCTTCAAAAAGGTCCTACCAATTTGCAGTTGCTTAAGAAATGTGAGACTCAGCCTTCTAACTACCTTAGAAGTTAAAATATGGTCTTCTGTTTCCATTGCTATAAGGTTAGATATATGTATATGTATACATACAGATAGACATGTATACATACACATATATACATGTGTGTGGATACACATCCCATGCAAGTACTCACTGATAAAAATAATTTGGGCATTTGGATGAGTATCAGGGTTGTACCAGAGAATTGCTTTAACTTGTATTTCTTTAAATACTAGTGCAACATGCTTTTGAAAGTACCATATAATAACTGTTTTGTAATGTTCTTTAAAGTCTAGGAGACCAAGTCTACGTTCATCAACTTCTTGCCGCTCAGTTGGTCAGACAACAAGTTTTTGTTAAGTGCGTACTACCTGCCCAGCAATTTTGTTTATTTCTCTCAAAAGAGCCCCTTGAATTTTTACCTATTTGTTTATATTTTTCTATGTAAATGGTTTTCCCCTCTAGCTCTTATTAAAAAAAAAACAATTGGTATAGATTTAAATCTATAAAGGAATGTGGAGAGTACTGTGATTTTTCCCAGTGTTGACTTATACCTTAGTAAACAGTCATAATAATAGCCAATATTTATAGTACCATTAGATTTACAAAATATGTATGTATATTTCTATGTGTGGATATATACATACACATATATACATACATATGTATATACAATCTCATTTGATGAGCTGTAATATCTAGAGTTGAGATCTGATTCAGGGGAGATAGTTACTCACATCAACAAAATAGCTCCTCGAAGTTTTGAAGTAAGAGCTAATACCTTTGTTTTCTTTAAAAAAAAGACAAAACACCCCTAGACAGAATGGAGTTGTTCTTAGTCTGTGAGAATGGAGAGGGAGAGTAGGGGTAGATATGTTAAAGGGGGTTTGGTGAGGAGGGCAGTTGGCAGTCTGAGGGAATCTTTGGATCCCTTTTCAGACTAACATTTTAAAAATGTATTAAATTGTTGTGGTTTAAACCCAGGAATGCCAAAAACTGTTGAAGTGGGAGCTCTGCCCACCCAAAAACTGTTGAAGTTTCATGATGAATTGTGGTGAAACTGTCTCAAAGAATTCAGAGTCAGACCATCTCTAATCCAAGTAGAGGCATTTATTGAGATTGACACCTCTCATGAAGCAGGCTAAGGTCCAAGAAGAACCAGCAACTTCAGAGAAAGCAAGATGGATTTTTATAGGGTAAAGATGCAATTATGTAACAGAAATCATGAATATTAAAAAGGCCAGAGGGGTTTGTTAAGGGATTAGGTAATGGAGGGGAGGTCCCATCTATGGTTCGGGGGTTAAACATTGCGGTCATGCTGCCCTTCAGTTGGCTAGCTGTTGTGGTTCTGTCTGGTCAAGATAGACAGGTATTGTGGTCCTGTCTTGGGTTATATGAATGATGTGATCATAACTGAATACAGGAACATACCTGTTCTGTGGGAATGGGTCTGGGGGCAGTGACTAGGTAGAGGCAGTAGCTGGGTTCCCATCACATGGACACACCTGCTGCTATTGTGGGAACTAAGAGTTCAGGGACATAGCTGTTATTATAGTGAGTAGTGAGGCATATATGAAGAAGTTAGAATATTGGGGGGGGGAGGGTGCTAGGTAGATATAGTGGGGCCTGTAATAAAGTTAAAATATTGGGGCTGGGAGCAGCTATATTAGGAAGTACAAAAGCTCAGTGAAGAAAATAATTCCTCAAAAAAATTAGAATGGAGCAAATGGAAGCTAATGACTTTATGAAAAATCAAGATGTTATAAAACAAAACCAAAAAAATGAACAAAGAGAAGACAAGGTAAGATATCTCAATGGAAAAACAACTGACCTGGAAAAATAGATCCAAGAGAGATAATTAAAAAATTGTTGGACTACCTAAAAGTCATGATCAAAAAAAAGAGCCTAGACATCATCTTTCAGGAAAACTGCCCTGATATTCTAGAACCAGAGGGCAAAATAGAAGTTGAAAGAATTCAACAAGTTTCCAGGCCAAGGAGAAAATATTACAATCAGTCAGGAAGACACAATTTGAATATTGTGGAAACACAATCAGGATAACACAAAGTCTAGCAGCTTCTACATGAAGGGATCAAAGGGCTTGGAATATGATATTCCAGAGGTTAAAGGAACTAGGATTAAAACCAAGAATCACTTACTCAGAAAAATGAGTGTAGTACTTCAGGGGAAAATGTGGATATTCAGTGAAATAGAGGGCTTTCAAGCATTCTTGATGAAAAGACCAGAGCTGAACAGAAAATTTGACTTTCAAATACAAGAAACAAGAGAAGCATGAAAAGGTAAACAGGAAAGGGGAATCATAAGGAACTTATTAAAGTTGAACTTTTTACATTCCTACATGGAAAGACGATATTTGTAACTCATGAGACATCTCAGTATTAGCATAGTTGAAGGGAATGTGTGTGTATACATATATATGTATGTATAGGTATGTGTGTATATGTATGCATAGAGGGCACAGGGTGAGTTGAATATGAAGGGATGATAACTAAAAAATAAAATTAAGAAGTGAGAGAGGAATAAATATATTGGGAGAAGGAGAAAGGGAGAGATGGAACAGGGTAAATTATCTCACATAAAAGAGGCAAGAGAAAGCTGTTACAATGGAGGGGAAGAGCAGGGAGGTGAAAGGGAATAAATCAACCTTACTCTCATTTAACTTGACTTAAGGAGGGAATAACATACACACTCAATTGGGTATCTTACACTACAGGAAAGTAAAGGGTAAGGGGATGGGGATGATGAATATAAGGGAGGGCAGAGTTGGGGAGAGGGTAGTCAGAAGCAAACGCTTTTGCAAAGGGATGGGGTCAAAAGAGAAAATAGAATAAATGGGGATAGGATGGAGGGAAATAGAATTAGTCTTTCACAATATGACTGCTGTGGAAATGTTTTGCATAACTACACATATATAACCTATATTAAATTGGTTGATTTCCCAGTGGGGGTGGGTGAGGAGGCAAGAAGGGAGAGAATCTGGAACTCAAAAGTTTTAAAAACAGATGTTAAAATGTTTTTACATGCAGCCAGGAAATAAGATATACAGGCAATGGGATACAGAAATCCATATTGCCCTACAAGAAAGGAAGGTGGTAAGGCAGGATATAGGAAGGGGATATAAGAGAGAGAAGACTGAGGGAAGGGGTATTCAGTATGCTTGTCATCTTGGGTTGGAGGGTAGGGGAGAGATGGGGAGAAACTTTGTAACTCAAAATCTTGTGGAAATGAATGTTGATAACTAAAAATAAATTCTGGAAAAGAAAAAATATATAGTTATGGCATATCACTGCCAAAATTTAATTTCTACTACTTTAAACCTTGTAGGATAATAGATCTGGAACTAGAAAAGACCTCAGATGTTATCTTGTCCAATCCCTCAGTTTACACTTGTGGAAACTGAGGGTAGAGACAGTATAAGTAGTAAGCAAAAGGGGCAGAATTTAAACTCATGTTCTCTGACCCTAGAGTTGATAGTTTTTAAACTGTCCCTAAGTCCCTTTCTTATAAAGCAGATATTTGTTTCTATCTGCTCATTAATGTAACATTAATTATCAAATTAATCTGAATAGCTATATTCCAAGTCAAAAAATGTTCAAATGAAAAATGGGACAAAATGGGGACTGAATTCCCAAGGGAATGTAAGCATTAGCTCCATACCACCACCACCATCAACCCCCTTTTTTCATTGCTCCAAATCCAGTACAACCTGATACTGATTGAATGTTATCAGCCGATGGCTGGATGTTCTGTGTAAAATGAGTTGTTTTCAGTCCAATTTCTAGTAGACTAATGGCTGTATCACAAAACATGCTATTGCTATAGCTTTCTTTATTGTCAGTCTTAGCAGGAAAGGTCCAAAGCTAAAAGAGTACAAAAACTGAACTACCTACTGATTTGCTACTGGACACAGGTCTATACATTGTGATAAAGCTTGGGGGAACAGAGCCAGGATGGCAGCATAGAAGCAGGAAAACTCCATGAGTTCCCCCCATAACCACCTCAAATACCTATAAAATATGACTCTAAACAAATTTTAGAGCTATAGAACCCACAAAGTGACAGAGAGAAACAAAGCTCCCTCTGAAGGCAGCCTGGCAGGCACACAGGAAGGGTCCATCAAAGCATGCAGGGGGCTGAGCCCAGCCCCATGTGAGCCCTTGGTTTTAGCCCCAGGGTGGCTCCAACCAAAAGCCTCTGGAGCAGATTTTGGGAGAGTGGATCACCAGCAACTTTGGTAGTTTCCAGAAGTAACCCATAAATGCCAAAGACAAAGTAAAATGTCAATGTGGACTCTGTGAGAACAGGGGGACTGAGTGTGTGGTCCAGCCATTGCTCCCAGGCAAGAAGGCAAGAAGCAGCAGAGGCTCTGTGGCAATGTGGCTGCCTCCGCATGGCTGCTTCAGAGCTCCTAGCCTGCAGATTGTAGGGGGACCAAGAGACCATTCAGAGGGTAATTGCTCTTGCTTTTACCTGCTTGGATCTGGATCACTGTCTTGTGTGGAGGTTCTAGGGTATGTGACCAGTGAGCCAGAGCTTGTGGGCACTGTAGAGAAGGCACCCAGCTAATAGCTCTGGCAGCTGTGAAAACCCCAGCAATTTGGGACAAAGCTCTCCTTTCTGGAAGCATAGTGCTACTATGGCAAAGAGCTCAAAAGTCAAGTAATTAAGTGCCAACATGAGCAAGCAAAGGAAGCAAAGCAAGCACAGCAATCAAACCTTAGATTCCTTTTTTGGGGACAAAAAGGATCAAGCATGGAACAGGAGGAAAACAACAAAGTCAGAACTCCTGCCTTAAAAGCTTCCAAGAAAAACATGAACTTATTACAGGCCATGGAGGAGCTCAAGAAGGATTTTGAAAATCAAGTAAGAGAAGTGGAGGAAAAATTGGGAAGAGAAATGAGAATGATGCAAGAAAATCATGAAAAGAGAGTCAACAACCTGACTGAAGAAAATACTAAAAATTTTCTAAATTTCTGCTAAATTGATTACTGTTACAGAGAGGACTAT
>CM053584.1:73112349-73138699 GCA_028627135.1 Pseudochirops cupreus
ATAAGAGGGGAGATGATGGAAGGGAGGGCAGATTGGGTGGGAGGGTAGTTAAAAGCACACACTTTTGAAAAGGGACAGGGTCAAAGTAGAAAATAGAACAAGTGGGGGGCAGGATAAGATGGAGGGAAATATAGTCAGTCTTTCACAATATATTCACTGTGGAAATGTTTTGTGTAACTACACATGTACAACCTATATTGAGTTTCTCATCTTTCCAGTAAGGGTGGGTGACGAGGGAAGAAGGGAAAGAATCTGGAATTCAAAGTTTTAAAATGAAATATTAAAAAAAATTATTATTATTATCTTTTACATGCAACTGGGAAATAAGATATACAGACACTGGGATATGGAGAGCCATCTTGCCTATGGGTAATTTGGAGGGGGGATAGGAGAAGATATAGGAGAAAGCAGATTGGGGGAGAGTATATTCAGTGGGATTGCTGTTTTGAGGTGATGAGTAGGGGCCAGATGGGGAGAAAATTTGTAACTCAAAATCTTGTGGAAATGAACGTTGTAAACCAAAAATAAACACAAAATTTATTTAAAAAAAAAAGAAACAAAAAAGAAAAAAGCTTGATGGAAACTTCCACTACCTTAGAAGTTAAAATAGGACCTTCTGTTTCCATTACTGTCAACTTAGATGTATGCGTATGTATATATACATATAGACATAAGCTAGGCCCTGATAACTGCAAACAATGGAACCTCTGAAGTGGTCCTGTGTATTAAAATTGTACTATTAGAAATTATAATTATATTTTTTAAAATGGTTGTTGGTATCAGCCCAAAAGAAATCGTCAGTGCAAATTCAAATAGTGTGACTACATTGGAGGATCGTGACTCTCACTAATCAGGGAGTAGCTCTATCTGTCTATCTTGATGTGTATAGCTGTCTATATCTACATCTTAATTTATAATAACATCTACATTTATCTATATTTATATCTATTTTTCTTTTAATCTTTGAAAACAATATCATAATGATATCAAATGATACCTGATGCAAAAAGTCAGCAAAGATATAGTCTCTTCAGTACTTCAAAGTCTGGGATTTCACTAAGGGGGTATTCCTTCTTCCCATGCAGATTTCAGTCCCATTCACATCCCTACTCCCAACATATACATTACTAGATGGATTATATAGATTTCCAGGGCTGAAAATTTGCATGATGTTGTTGCCCACCCTCTAAAAATGAGGCTATCTGAAATCAGACTGTTCTTCTATAGTGCCAGTGCAATATTCACAGCACCAACAGTCACTACAAATATGCCTGAATAGTGCTCAATTGCAAAATATAATAGACTCTCCATATAAAATACAGAAGCAAAACATTTATTCAATCACCAGAAAACCAAATCCTGAAACTAGTAAGCTGATTCCATCACAGTAGCAGAGAAGTTAATAAGCCATAATGGCACAGAGAGCCACAGCAGCTTTTAGCTTTTAGCCTTCCCATAAACCAACATTTACTCACAAGCCTAACTCCCCTCCCTCCAGTCTATCTGCTCTCCCAGCTTCCTGTGGGCTCTGCTCTACCCTTCAGCAAACTCCTCCCACTATAGGCTCCATGTGATTACATTTAGCCTATTAGGGTGCAGGGTATATCTTCAAAGCAGGGAAGGTCTTCAAATTCCCTTAGGCTTATCAAGAAGCAGGGAAGATCTTCAAATTACCATTACCATTACATCTTCAGACCACATTCTGTTACCTGTTCTGCCATCTAAGGCCTTAGAAACTAATAAAACCTTCCTTTCTAGCTTGGTAGAGTTTAGACTCCCCTTTGGTGAGTCAGGGTCATGTCCAGCCTTATTGAAAAGGGGCCATCTATTCCAACTTCTTAATTTTACAGATAGAGAAACTGAGACCATAAAGGTTAAGTGATTTGCCTAAGGTCACACGTTAGAATATAGGTCTCATATTTGAACCCAGATCCTCTGTCTACAAGCCTAGCCCTCTTTACATTATAGCAGCTGTCTCCTCAACAAACAAATAAGTACTTTGCTTCATTTTCCTTGAAAAGCAAATAAATGGTATACAAAGGGCAGGGACATAGTAAGGAAAGAGTGAAATCACTACCTTCAAGAGTCGAAGCATGAATTGTGCAACACATTTTAAGGGAGGCTCCTTTTCTACTTGTTGAGTATTTTCTAGATATCTTTTGCCAGGATTCTTTAAAAATATTCAGGGGATTTTGCTACTTCTTGATCCCCACAGCTAATAAGCCCTTCTTATGCAGGACTTACAAATGTTTTTATTCCATGGAATGGGTATTTTTGGTCCTCTAGTCCTTATCTTGCTCAACAAGTTCATTTCAATTCAGGAAATATTAATTAAACACCAGTTATGGGCAAATATTTGCACTGTAAGAAATTATAGTTTACTGAGGGCACACAAAGAGCCATAACTAACATATTGGGGCATGAAACAAGCACTAAGAATGTTTGGTTTCAGGTGGGAGAACCTCGGAGCTTGGGACATATAATGGCAAGCAAAGAAGTACTTAGCACCTTGTTTCAGTTACTTATTTAGCACCTTGTTTCATTTCAAGTGTCCTTGAGCCTTGCCCTGATTATATCAAGTCTTTGTTAAGAAACAGAACCTGTGAATCTGTAATGGCAAGCACAGAAGTAGTTCACATCTTGTTTCAGCTATTGAATTAACACCTTGTTTCAGTTCAAGTTTCTTCTGAGCCTTCTATCAAGTCTTTTAAGAAAAAGAATGTGGAAACCTCACAACTTGTGAACTCCTGGGATGGAGCTAATGACCATGTATGAGAAGAGGCCCAGACTAGAAAGAGCAGAACTGAGAAGGGGACTCTTGTGGTGGCAGAGTCAAGAAGGAGAAAACTTGTGGTATCCTGGCACTGTGTCTATTCTGTCTGTGTTGACGTTTGTGATACTTTGTACAGAAGCCCTAGAACCTTATTGGAAGCCCTGAAAGAGGATTCTCTGGTTATATGTTTACAGAAGTCCTGGAGGAGGGTTTTGGAGGTCCTAGTACTTTACTGATGATTTGTGCTGACCTCTTGGACCTTGTTGGTGGGTCTGAGTTGATTTCACAGGCAGATAGTGAATTGATGATGGTGCCGGCAATGTGCATGAATATTATTATGGCTTTGTCAAGCTTTGTCTTCCCAGAAACAGGAACTGTGAAGGACTTGAGGTGTACTGGACACTGTGAACTTCAATATGGAATGGGAACTGAACAAAGAACCGGACAAGGAGCTGGACAAGGAACTGGGGGCTGCCTGCCTTTGAACCCAGGTGACAGTTGGAGCTAGGACCATGGAAGAGGAACCATGGAAGCTGAGAGCCAACCTCACAAGGCAAAAGAAGATTTTACTTGGATACTGTGTACTGACTGAGAAGATTATGTTTTACTGTCACCTAGGGATGGAGAACTTTGACTTTTGTACTTTGTGATTGAATTAAGGATTTTGTGATTGACTAAATGAATGTAATTTGTTTAAAACTATGTGACCACTTTGGTGAACACTATGTTGCCATTTTAGTGATAAGTTGTTGAATTGTGACATGGTAAATGCTGTATCTTGATTTTCTGTGATAAGTTGTAACATTGTGAATGCTGTATTTTGATTTTCTATGAATGTTTTGCTCTGATTTGTTATTGAATAAACAGAAAACTCACTATACTAAATAATTAGAACCTTGAAAGCTGTTCATAGCAGCAGTCCTCTGGAAAACTGCTTGTGCGTGGCTTTATATTATGGTGTAGTCAGTAGGATTACAAAGTACAGTGCCTCCATTTGTTCCAGGATCCATGGCCATTTAGACTGAGATTGTAAAAGCCAAGGATCCTGGAGGGGTGGAATGTAATGGCAAGCACAGAAGTAGTTCACACCTTGGTTCAGCTATTGAATTAACACCTTGTTTCAGTTCAAGTTTCTTTTGAGCCTTGTATCAAGTCTGTTAAGAAACAGAACATGTGAACCCCACAACTTGAGAACCCTAGAACTTATGAACTCCTGCAACAGGAAGAGGAGGAGCTAATGACTATATATAAAGAGAGGCCCAGGCTAGAGGCAGCAGAACCCAGAAGAGGACTCTTGTGGTGGCAGAGTCAAGGAGAAGAAAACTCTGTGTTTATGTTTGTTTGTGATACTTTGTACAGAAATTCTGGGACCTTACTGGAAGCCCTGAAAGAATGTTTTCTGGTTGTATGTTTACAGAAGTCCTAGAGGAGGGTTTTGGAAGTCCTGGGACTATACTGATATTTGTGTTGAGTTCTCAGACCTTATAAAGTCTTCTTTCAGCTTGACTCAAGGCTGGCTCTCAGCTTCCATGGTTCCTCTTCCATGGTCCTAGCTCCAACTGTCACCTGGGTTCAAAGGCAGGCAGCCCCCAGTTCCTTGTCCAGTTCCTTGTCTAGTTCTTTGTTAAGTTCCCGTTCCATATTGAAGTTCATGGTGTCCAGTCCACCTCAAGTCCTTCACAGTTCCTGTTTCTGGGAAGACAAAGCTTGATCAAGCCACAATAATATTCATGCACATTGCCGGCACCATCATCAATTCACTATCTGCCTGTGAAATCAACTCAGCCCCACCCACAAGGTCTGAGAACTCAACATAAATCATCAACAAAGAAATCCACACAGACCCACAAACAAGGTCCAAGAGGTCAACGAAAATCATCCTTCCAAAACCCTCCTTCAGGACTTCTGTAAATATACAACCAGAAAATCCTCTTTCACAGCTTCCAGTAAGGTCCCAGGGCTTCTGTATAAAGTATCACAAACGTCAACACAGACAGAGCAGATAAACAGAATGCCAGGATACCGCAATTTTTCTCCTTTTTGACTCTGCCACCACAAGAGTCCTTTTCTGGATTCTGCCACCTCTAGTCTGGGCCTCTCCTTATATATTGTCAATAGCTTCTTCCCTTCCTGTGGCAGGAGTTCATGAGTTCTAGGGTTCACAAGTTGTGGGGTTCACATGTTCTGTTTCTTAACAGACTTGATAGAAGGCTCAGAAGAAACTTGAACTGAAACAAGGTGTTAATTCAATAGCTGGAACAAGATGTGAACTAGTTCTGTGTTTGTCATTACAGAATCTCACAGTGAGAGGTAACTTGCCAAAGATAGGAACAGGAAGGACTTAAGAGGTGGGTGGAACTGGGAGGAACTAATGACAGATAAAAAACTGAGCACAGCTGGGATGGAGCAGAGCTGAGAAGGGGAAAACTTGTGGTGTCTGGCACTCTGTTCTGTCTGTGTTGACTTGTGTTTGTGATACTTTGTACAGAAGCCCTGGGACCTTACTGGAACCCCTGAAAGAGGATTTTCTTGTTATCTGTTTACAGAAGCCCTGGAGAATGGTTGCAGAGGTCCTGGGACCATACTGATAATTTGTGTTGAGTCCTCAGACCTTGTTTGTTGGTCCGTGTTGATTTCACAGGCAGATAGTGAATTGATGATGGTGCTGACAGTGTGCATGAATGTTGTTTTGACTCTGTTAAGCTTTGTCTTCCCAGAAACAGAAACTGCAAAGGACTTGAGGTGGACTGGACACTGTGAGCTTCAATATGGAACAGAAACTGGATGAGGAGCTGGGGACAAGGAGCTGAGAAATGCCTACCTATGAATCCAGGTGATAGTTGGGTAGATTCAGACAAAAGCTGGACCCATGGAAGAGGAACCATGGAATTTGGGAGCCAGCCTCAAGTCAAGATGAAAAGACCACTCCTTGGGTACTCAGTGCTGACTGCGGAGATCAAGATTTACTGTGGCCTAGGGGTAGAAGAACCTTGTACCCCTTAAGGATGATTGAGTTAGGGATGATAGGAAACTAATCTCCAATCAAAAAGAAAGAAGACTTTTTGACTGAGAGATTAAGACAATGAGGGGCAGCTCTGGTGGTGCAGTAAATAGAGCACCTGGAACCCTGGAGTCAGGAGGACCTCAATTCAAGTCTGGCCTCAGACACTTGACACACTCACTAGGTGTGTGACTCTGGGCAAGTCACTTAACTTTGACAGTTGTACTTTGTGTCCCTTAAAGAGGATTGCTCCTTAAGGATGATTGAGTTAAAGACTTACTGAATAACATCTTTTGTTTAAAACTATGTGGCCACTTTAGTGATAAGTTGTTATGTTATTTCATTGTGAATGCTGTACTTTGGTTTCTGGGAATGTTTTACCTTAATTTATTGCTGAATAAATAGAGAGTTCACTATACTCTGTGATCAGAACCTTAAAGCTATTCACAGCAATAGTCCTCTGGAGAGCTGCTCGTGCTTGGCTTTATAGGATGTAAGGCTCCATGGGGTAAGGGAGGAGGAAGATCTCAAGTAATAATTCTGCTGAGCAGAGATAGAGACGAGGAGTGACCACGAGGCTGCTTCTGGAAAAGCTGTTTGTTGTCAAGGGGAGGGGCAGAACTGACCTGGGGTATGGACACCAGAGGTAGAAAGCTATGTGTAGAAGATGGATTGGGGGTAGGGGAAGAGACTGACATGATATTGCAATAGTTTAGGTAATGATATCCTGAAGTAGAATGGGGGCCATATAAGGGGAGAGAAGAGTGACAGATGAGAGAATCATTATAGAGGCAGAATCAATAAGATCTGGCAGTTGTTTGCTTATGGGAGTTGATTAAGAGTGAAGAGTAATCTATGATTGTGAATCTCTGTCACCAGGATGGTGATTCTCTCAACAAAAATAAATGGATAGATAGATAGATAGATAGATGTAGGGGAGGATAAGGGGAGGTTGGGCCAGTAGTAAGAGAGCCAGAAAAGCAGTGTCACAAAAGCTCAGGGAGAAGTGACTGCACCATAATGTTATTCTCCATGGTTTTTTTTTTGAGGGGGCGGGGTTAATTCAAATTAAATTAAATTCAAGTTAAATTAAAATCAAGCTAAAAAATGAAGAATTTTTTTAAAGTATGCATCTACCCTAGAAAAATACCTTTGGCCAAACAAGGCAACCTGGGTTTTACTCTCAGCAGCATTGCTTACCAATCATGTGACCTTGGGCAAATGATTTAATTCTTCTGAACCTTAATTTCCTTACCTGGAAAATGGGGTTAATAATAATATATGACCCTGCCTACCTCACAGTTTAGTCATAAGGGTCCAATGAGATAATCTATGTGAAGGTGCTTTGTAAACTGTAAAAATCTAAATAAGCATAAATTGCTATTATTATATTAGTTTTTGAGAAATGATTGACATTTTTTGTGATCTGAAATGAGGTGGGCAAAATTATATTTACTTTCCTTATGCCAAGGGATTTATTATTTTATTGGAATAGATACTCCCTCAATGGTGTGGTGTGAAACCTTTATTTTGTGCAGTTTCTTATCTGTGTCCTCTTTTGGATCCTGGAAACCTGGCTGAAAGTGAAAAGGGGAGGTCTGGGACAAGTGAGTATCTTTCAGTTGATGACAGGACAAAAATCCTCTAATCCAAAGCAGCCTGTCTCTTAAAGGGCAATAACTCCCAGAAAACTAGAGGACTGCAGACACAGTTGTGCCAGCAAAAGGACTCTCCGAAAAGCGCAGTGTACTTTTCCATTTAATCTGCTTTATTAACATTTTCTCCATTACTTACTTAAGTCTAGACAGTCAACACAATAAACCAAGCCCTAGTGTGTAGCATTTATGAGGTGTAAATGTTCACATTGAAATTGGTTAATAGGTGCCCATATAGAGTTTAGAATGTAACTTTACTCTTAAGACACTAGAAGGATTTGGGTAGTAGTGGCAGGTCTTAGAAAAAGAGCATTTCTAGGAAGGTGAATTGAACCCAGCAACATATATCTGACAGTTGACCTATACTGCATGGCCTCTGGTTGAAAAAATAAAACAGGTAAACATTTCACATACATTGCACAACTCCTGTTTTAAAAAATAATATAGACACTTTCTCTTCCTTAGTGGGTCCTGGCCTAAGTCCTGGGCTACATGTCCCTCTCTGTTCTGCTTCCTGGGTGTCAGCCTGGGGTGTGAACACTTGTCTTACCCTCTGCTATCTGTAGCTCATAACTTCCATGTCTTGTGGCTGGAGCACTGGGGTTGTGGTAAAATATATCCAATTCCATCTTTCTCATGCATTTGTGAAGACAGCTGGATTTTTAGGGTATGCTTTTTGAAAAGTTGTTATTCCATTTGCAGAAACTGTTTTGGGTAGATCTGCAAGGTTGCTTTAAACTAAAATCTCTCCAAAATGGAGGATGTGCAGTTTGGTCTTGTATGACACGCAAGCTGTATGTCCCTGGGCAAGTCTCTTAATCTGTTTTCCTTAGTTTCCTAGGCTGGAAAATAGGAATAATGATAGTACCTACTTCCCAGGGTTGTTGTGAAGATAAAATTCGCAAACTTAAAGCACTATATAAATGCTAACTATTATTATTAATTTGGAGAGGTAGGGTATTAGAAGAAAGGAAACAAACATTTATTAAGTGCCTACTGTGGGCCAGTCATTGAGCTAAAGAATTCACAAATTCACTTATTCAGTCCTCACAACAATCGTGGAAGGGAAGTACTATTATTATCCCTGTTTTATACTGAAGCCAGTTTTGAACTCGGGTCCTCCTACCTCTAGGTCTAGCACTCTATCCATCATGCTATGTAGCTAAATCCAATTAGAATTTTCAGGGAATCAGGAAAGAATTTATGTAGAACAAAGGTGTCAGTCATATGTAGCCCATAACACCCCTGAGTGTGGCCTGAATTAGATAAAAATGTAATTGGAAATACTTAACAAAGTAAATAAAAACACAATAAAACACAATAAAAAGATAATATTACTTTTTTAAAAATTACATCTGTAGCCCTTAGGGATCCTTACGTATGGATTACTTGCTGTTTCTATTTGATTTTGACATGGGTGATGTAGAAGGTGGGGGCAGCTGGGTAGAATGTTGGGAAGACCTGAGTTCAAAACCTGTCTCTCTCAGACAGCAGTGGGATCCTGGGCCAGTCTGTCAGCCTCAATTTCTGCATTTATAAAGTGAGGATAATATTAGCCCCTACCTCCCAGGGTTATTATGAGCATCAAATGTATCAATACATGTGATTTCCAAACCTTAAAATTATATATAAATGTTAGCTATTTTTGTAGTTGTTGAGATGAATCTTGACAGAAACAAGAGAATCTAAGAGTATGAAGGTGAGGTCACAACCAATAACACAAATTGAGAGTGATGTACTAAGTTTCAAGGAGGCATTTAACACTGGAGAAGGAAGGCATGGTCCTTCATTATTGCAGCTAGAACACAAATCTTTGCTCTCCTCACAAAAGTTGGAGGCAGTGTCTTAATTTTGCTTTCAACTTTCTGGAATTTAATACTTACAGATTATTATTTATAGATTAATATCCTGGCTAGCTATGTGGACTTGGTCTAGTCCCCTGACATCCCTTGACATTGCTTTTCTCATCTTTAAAATGAAATAGTTGGACTAGATAACCATATGGTTACATCTAGCTCTAAATCCTATCATCCTAAAATCAGAATGATGTATGTTTTGAATTGCCCTTCAAAAAGTAGTTTGTTTTTCTTTCTACCTTTTACCTTAAATAGAAACAGTATTGGACAATTTTAGATCTGTGAAACAGACCAAATCAAAGATCGCCTGAAAACACATATTCTCTCTCTCTCTCTCTCTCTCTCTCTCTCTCTCTCTCTCTCTCTCTCTCTCTCTTTCTCTCTCTCTCTCTCTCTCTCTCTCTCTCTCACGCACACACACACACACAGACAGACACACACACACACACACACACACACACACACACACACACACACACCCCAGCAAATCCGTAGAGGAATTTCCAAATTTTAGTTTTATTATGTTTTCCTAGGTTCATTTCACCAGACATTTTTTCTATTGACAACTTTAATGACATAGGTTAGATCTGATGGGGAGTGGAGGTATTGTGATATCAAAAGTGAAGATGAAAGCAGAGTGTTTCCCATCTAGTTTTCAAGTCAAATTTGAGGAGATGAAAGGGTTGCTGCCTCTTCATACAGAGTTGTACCCATCAAACTGCCTGTCATCAAAAACCACAGAAGTGAAAATATGGATTGGCAGGGAGGTGATACATGAAATCTGTGGTTACTCTAACTCCTCTGCCAAAAGAGAAATGTCTTACAACAACTTTAGCATAACAGGCACTTGTCAAAATATCAGCTCAAGAGGGAGCTTACAGATGATTGGAACTGGACACATTCTATGCTTGAGAGAGTGCAGGAACAAGAGATCACCATGCATGACCATGCAGACAATTACAACAGGGACAAAAAAACAATGTTTTCTTCACTTGAAGAAAGCCTGATTGCTACATTTTTAAATGCCTAGTACCTTCAGAAAATATAATCAGAAGACAGAAGAAATACTTCACAACTAGAATGAATTCCCAAGGGAAAACACATTCTAAGTTGTCTTTGTTAGTAATTGCTACAGGTAAATCTGTTGGTATAGTCATTTTTTTACATCAGTGGAATATGGGTTTTAACTTAGTTGAAAAACATTATTTATTAGGCTGAGGTCATGGCTCTTCCCTTCAAGTGCTACCCCAATGTCTCAGCGTATCACAGTTGTTAGTCCCAGGTTCTCAAAGACAATGCTAGTAAGGCACAAACTCTAGGGAGTCCTACAGAGCTACAGTGTAAGTCTGGTGATATATTATGTAGATGCTATCCAAGGTACTGGCTTAGCTAATGTCAGAAATGCAGAATCTCAGAGCAGGTGGAGACCTCAGAGGTCACCTAACTCAACCCATACCCAAAAATGAATTCCCTCCATAATATCTCATGCAGAGGTTAGCCAGCTCTTGATTGAAACCTTCTAGTAGGAGAGAACCTGCTCTTTGCTGGGGTAGCCAATCTCATTTTGGGACACTAATGGTTTTTAGAAAAATTATCCTAATGTTGAGCTGAAATCTACCTTTGAAAACTTTAGTTGTTCCTACTTTTGCCTTCTGGGACCAAGTAGAGTTTAATCCTTTTTCTATGGGACAAGACCTTCAATTACTTGAAGGCAGTTATTGAATTTTCACCCCTACCCCATCAACTCATTTCTTGTTCATGTTAAACATTCATATTTCCTTTAACTTATCCTTCTGCATCATGGTTTTTTCACCCTATTGGTCACTTCCTGTGGACACACTTCATTTAGTCGACATATGGAGTCAGCCTCAGTTTCCTCATCTGTAAATGGGAATAATAATAGCACCTACCTCTCACAGTTGCTGTGAGGATAAAATAAAATAATAATTGTTATGTTCTTCGAACAGTGCCTGACAAATAGTATATGCTATATAAATGTTAGCTATTAGTATTAATATATATGTATATACACACATGCATATACATGTGACTAATTTAAGAAATACTAT
The DNA here is from genome assembly GCA_028627135.1 of Pseudochirops cupreus. Classification (NCBI taxonomy): domain Eukaryota; kingdom Metazoa; phylum Chordata; class Mammalia; order Diprotodontia; family Pseudocheiridae; genus Pseudochirops; species Pseudochirops cupreus. The sequence goes on from CM053584.1 coordinate 73,123,704, forward strand.
CAATTATACATTGCATTCAAGTTTTATAGAAACAAAACTTTTGGGAAAAAATGACATGTATGTATCTAAATATATGCGTGTGTACATATATACATGTTATTGTTGTTCACTTGTATCTGACTCTTAATGACACCATGGACTATACTGTCCATGGAGTTTTCTTGGCAAAGATGTTGGAGTAGTCTGCTCCTTGCTTCTCCAGTATATTAAGGCAAACAGAGGTTAAATGACTTGCCCAGGGTCACACAGATAGTAAGTATCTGAGGTCATATTTGAACTCATGTTCTCCTGGTTCCAGGCCCAGCTCTCTATTCACTGAGCCACCTAGCTGCCATCCATATCTATCTTTATCTTTATCTGTATCTATATACATATATAATAATACCTATACATATACACATAAATACCCATATATGTATATAAGTATGCATATGACATATGTACGTATAAACATACACATATATACACAATACCATGTTGGTAAATAGGATATATGAAGACAACAGGAAAAAAATTATCTTTTGCTATTTGATTTAAGTTATATTACTCTGGTCCTAATCACAGTTAATTGCTAAGAATTATTCCTTAATTGAGGTCAGTTATTCTCATGAAAATTATTCTTACATTTTAATTATTATTTTGTCTTTAACATAACATTGATGAAGAGCAAAGCAGACCATGAGTAATTTCTCATAAAAATATAAAAGCAAAACTGGAAAAATTAAAGATCAGCCTAATGCCATGGAAATCAAACTGGACTCAGAATTCTTGGTTCAACAGGAGAACACGGTACACAGTAACAGCCAAATTGTGCAATGACTGACTTCAATAGACTTAGCTCTTTTCAGCAGCGTAAGGATCTAAGACAATTCCAAAAGACTCATGATGGAAAATGCCATCCACATCCAGAGAAAGAACTTTGGAGTCTGAATGCAGACTATTTGCTCTCCTTTCCTTTTATTGTTTTGTTTATTTCTTTCTTCTTATGATTCATCCCATTAGTTCTAATTCTTCTTTACATCATGACTAATGTGAAAGTATGTTTATTTTTATATGAATGTATATCAGATTGCATGCTGTCTTGAGGATGGGGAGGAAAGAAAGGAGGAAAAAATTTAAAACTAAAAATCTTTTGAAAGTGGATTTTGAAAATTAAAAATAAATAAAGTGTGTGTGTGTGTGTGTGTGTGTGTGTGTGTGTGTGTGTGTGTGTGTGTGTGTGTGTGTAAAGAAATCTTGGTTCAAATTCCTCTGCTGACACATGAACAAGACATTTAATTTCTCTAAGCCCCAGCTTCTTCATCTGTAATAACAGGGAAGTGATACTCATATTATCTATCTCCTAAATCGGTTGTGAGTAAAGCGCTGTGTAAGCCTTGAAGTGCAAAATAAAAGTAGAATAACATTATAATTATTGTAAATTAGCAAGACTATGTCATGGTGTGGGCATTTTTGGTTAATCACCCAGCAAATTTAACAACTGCATGCCTTGCACTAGCTAGACTATGTACTACCTTGGGAAAGAGTATTAAATATTGCTCCTCTTCTCAAAAGAATTTATAGTATATTTAAGAGGCAGGACTATCTCATAAAACAAGTATAGTTAAGTGCTAAAGTTATTGCCCTCTACTGTTAAGTGAAAAGAGAAGGGAAAGATCACTGGGTTGACTAGCTCACAGAAGGCTTTATGGAGGAGGGGCAGTTTGATACAAGGCTTGCAAGAAATGTAGGTATAATGACCACCTGCCACCAGAATGTAGGATGGGTAGCAACAAAGCTACTGACCCTAAAGCTAGTAAATATCAGAGTAGGGACTCAGACTCAGGTCTTCTGAGTTCAGATCTGATGCTGTTTCCATTTTGTCATTAGCCAATGGGTAGGAGTTACAAAGAGGTAGGTTTACGATTGATAGAAAGAAAAATAGCTAGTGATGTCCAAAAGTCCTTCTCATTGGTAGTCTTCATACAGGCCAGATGACCAGTTGGTAAAGTTGTAGAGAAGGTTTCTACTTTGCTCTGGATTGGATCGAATTACCTCTGAAGACCCTTTCAATTCTGAAATTCTATAACTTTGGACCTGCTGTCAACTGTTGAATTGCAAATGGTTTAAACTGAGATTGAATGAATTTCCCGCAAGGGTGAGGGGAGAAACAACCTGTTGGAAGTTACTTTGCCTGCTTTGTGTAAATAACAAAAAAGGCATCTGGCAAAGCCTTCAGGCCAAAGATCCAAACTGTCTATATCAGGTTCCTTGGAACAATCCTCATTTTCCTTTAATAAATTTCATCTCGCCAGAATATCAAATGCTCAATTTCTTACATTTTGCATTTTTTCCTTTTTACTGGGCAGATATGCCACAGTGCATTCTATCTTTTCTTGCTTCTGTATTTCTTTCTGAGAAATTAATTTTCTACCCTTTTTCTATAACATTAGACTAGCCTGATAAATACCAGGATTCAATGCCATGTCCATAGATTCCACTTAAATTTCCACTGACAATAAAGTGCCTTTTAGTCTTACAACTTTCCTCACAAGAGCCAAATATTGGAATAGCAGATAAAACATCACAAGACAGCTAATAACCAGTGTTATCTAGCAACTCCTGAAGTATTCTCCTGAGTTCAGCAGGTGAATGGGCATTCTAGATAATGGAGAAACATTTCAGAAAGTTTTCCTTTTTCTTTTTCCACCTCAAAGTAATGCTTCTCTCATGAGCCTACATGTCCTGACCAGTCAATCTGGAATAGAGCTAGTTTTATATGACACACTAAGAGCTTTTTTCCCTTTTAAGTTAACTTTACTGTTATCATCAAAAGTAAAGCTAGGACACTGTGGGGTTGCCAAGATTGATACAGATGTAGGCTACGAAATAATGGAATTGTCACGAATCAGCCTCCTCATAAAAACCTTTTTTTCATTACAAATGAAAACCAGTAGGTACAACCAAATGTTTAAGTGTCTCTGATTAATCTTTAAAAGTCTCTGTGATGGTATTTGCATAGAAGTAGATTATGAAGCCATTATGTCAAATCAGTTCAGGTGTGTAATGTGGGATTCGAGGAAGGACATTTATTTCCTACAGCTTTCTCTTTTTCTTATTACAAAATGCCAAGCACCCTTCCAACCAAATGACAAACTGAGGTTATTGCGGCTCTAGGATGGCATGGAAGTTTCTTCTATTGTCTTGTGTAACCCCCAAAGCTAAGTTGGTTTTACTACATTTTCCCCCAGATGTCTGCTGGCTGAATTGATGATTATGTTTACAAGTATATTTCACTCATTCATTCAGCAAATACTTACTGAATCAGGCAGGGAAAGAAGACTAATGAAGTCCCTGAGCTCAAGGAACATACAATTCAGTAAAGATATCAACAACAGAATAGCAATTTATTAACTATATGATCTTGGCTAAGCCAATACACCCCTGGGCCTCATTTGTACTGAACCATCCTGCAAGAGGCAGAGTGAATAATGCCCAATTTCTGGGTGTATTAGCCTTAGCATACATAAATACTGGGGGATTAGGGTTGCACCAAACTGGCTTCATTAATTCAAAATTGTATTTGTGTCCATGAAATATTAAAGGAACAAGAGGAAGATGTCCAGTGATTTGGGTTGATATTCTACAGAGGATTTATATAAAGGTAGAAGCAAGAATCATATTGACAAGAACATATGGAGTAGGGGGAGGGCTACAGTCTGTACTGGTGGAGAGACTACCTACATTCATGGGATCAAGGCTACAACTGAAACACTGAAATATGCAAAACACTATCCGTACCAAGTACTGAGACTGCAAGGACAGAAACGACAAAGCATCTGCTCTCAAGGAATTTAAAATTTATAAAATTATAGATTTAGATCCCCCTATCAATGGACCTCAGAGACCATCAAAATCCAACCCTTAAGGCACAGAATGGGTAGGATAGGTCACATAAGCTTCAGAGGTAGGATTTGAACACAGGTCCTCTGACTTCAGAACTAGTGTTCATTCCACTGTATTACACTCCCTTCCCTTGATACCTAATATATGAATTAATTATCAAAGGCTTTGTCATTTTGTCAGCACAGGGAGCTTCTGGTGTGGAATTCCCTCCACCAATGCAGATTGCAAGCTGCCTATGACTTAGATAAGCCTGAAGCACAGTTGCCTGAAGCTAAAACCCTAAATAATATTATTTTAGCAATCTATTAAACAGTGTTTAAATTACCTAAAATACTTTATGTGTCTTTCAGTACGGAAATAATTTAGGGACTAGGGACTAATTTATATTCAGTGTGGCCTTGTTGATATTGGGACAGCATGGTTCAGCGGTATAGGGCAAGCAGAACTGCATAGTTTTATATTTTCAAGAGATTTGTCTGGTCCTTAGTAGGAATTACCACAGAATTGTAGTTTCTTTCAATAAAAAAATAAAGTACAAGATGTGTTGAGAAAAGCTAGATATGTGTGGTTCAGTGGGGTTATCCCGATAAAAAAATACAATAAAGGGTGTGCAGTAGATCACCTTGCTTCATAAAGTGTGCCAAGATTGCAATTGCCCGTTGGCAGTGAATGAATTAAAAAGCAATTTCTTCCACAGGTACCAAACTCAACCATACTCAAAGCATCAGACTCTCCCCATGTTTTCCATTTTTTAAAGAAAATTCTCTATCTGCCTACTTAGCCCTCTCATTTGAGATTTGTTTTTAATGTTCACTGAACTCCATAAAGATAACAATTCTCACTCCAATAGTTCACCTCTGCCTGCTCTTTAAGATCTGCAATGTGGTCTTTCCTTCTGTTTCTCTCTCTCTTTCTCTCTCTCTCTCTCTTTCTCTCTTTCCTTCTCTCTCATATAAATAAAGAACACAATGCCTCCTCCTGATGAGCAAGAATAATTCACAGTTGTTCCATATTATGTTCAATTATGTATGATAGGTTTCTGACTGAGCTGAGGTAGCCTAGTTTGCTTAGCATAGTGCAAAGGCATCAAGTTGGACAGGTGACAAGTAAGAGGGGATTTTTACTGAGGAAGACTAGAAGCAGAATGATGAGACAGCTTTACTTTCTCTTTATACTCATGAACTTGAGAGTGTACAATGCCAGGAGAACAAGCAAGGAAAATAATAACAGTTAACAGGTAGCCCAAGAACAAAATTGGATGATGGAGTCAAAGATGGAAGAAGAATTAAAAATGTAAGGGATGAAGCCAAACAAAGGGCAAGCAAGTGAGGGCCAGAATCCAGGCATCTAAAATGGTCTGGCATTGAAATGAAGGAGAAGTCAGCCAGTAAATATTTATTAAGCACTTATGTGCCAGGCAATGTGCTAAGCACTGAGAATACAAATATGAAAAAGAAAGTCCTTGTCTTCAAGGAACTGACATTCTAATGGGAGAAGACATCACATAAAAGGCAGCTGTAAAGGGGAGGGAAGTTATACAGGGTGCTGGGGTAGGATGGAGTCCAGTCCAAAAGAGTAGAGCTGGTAGGAAATGAATAGATAGCTGCCCTGAGAGTTCTTTTTAAATGGAGGCTTTGGAAAGAGTTGCTTGTTTCTCCCTCTAGCCCTCTCAGCAAAGGGGCAGTCACTACCGATGAGGTGTGAAGACTAAGGCTGAAGAAATCTCTAATGATGTTGCTTTTCCTAATGATGGGGTTGCTTGGGGCCAGGATGGAGTTCAGTCCAAAGGAATACAACAGGTGGGAAATTTTTTAAAGTTGCAAGAGTAAGAAGAGTAGTAGAACACATATAACAAAAAATGAATATTTACACAGCACTTTTCTGTTTTTGAAGCATTTTTTCCCATTATCTCACTTGATCATGGTATAGTGGAAAGAACACTGACTTGGGGGCCAGAGGACCTGGATTCAAATCCCATTCTTGTTACTTATAACCTCTGTGACTTTGAGCAAGTCACTTAACTTCCTGTAACCTTGTTTTCCTTAACTATAAAATGAGGATGAGAGGTCAGACTATATGACTTCTGATGGTTTTTTTAATCTGTTAATCTTTGATCCTCGAAGTACCCCCTTGAGGAGGTGCTATTATTCCCACTTCATAGATGAGGAAACTGAGGCTCAAAAAAATTAAGTTACTTGCCTAACGAGAGGCAGGATTTGAACTGGGGTCTTCTTGATACCAAGACCATATACAAAGACCATATAGAAAGGTTAGAAAAAAGGAAAGCAACAGAAAAGAAAGAGAGGAAACAGTAGAAATCAATAGTCACTAAGTACTTATTAAATGCCTACAAAAGTAACATTGATAGGCAGAAGGTGTTAGAAACTTTGGATGGAGGCAAACCTCTGTGATTCAACAGCAACTACTGAATGAGCTGTTGTTGTTCACCTTTCATTTTCAAAGAAAACCAATGACATCATGTTGCTGGGGTCAGAGTACAGTGTGTTTCTCTCTGGATGATTAGTCCAACACAAATTCAGAAGGCACTCCCATAGATCAGGCATGAGGAGTCTATTGAAACATTTAGAGTAGAACAACAACAAACACCATATCTGTAGTCCATCTAAACTCTATGGGTCTTTATTCTCATTGGAAAGTTAGGTTCCAAGAACAAAGTCACATCTCCCCTCAGTCTTCTATGGGTATCCAGGAGAACTTAGAGTTTATTCTCTAATGCTTCTGACTCAAGCCTACATTCTAGTGTTCTCAAAATCAATTTCCTGGTTCAGCTAATTTCTTCCTTTTGTCCTTGATTGCTTGGTGCTTACTGCCCCACTATTATTTAACCAATTAATATAAATGAGCCTTTTTAATGTACTTTTTTTGGAGGGGGGAAGGCAAGGCAATTGGGGTTAAGTGACTTGCCCAAGGTCACACAGCCAGTAAGTGTGTCAAGTATCTGAGATCAGAATTGAACTCAGGTCCTCCTGATTCCAGGGTCAGTGCTCTATTCACTGCACCACCTAGCTGTCCCTCAATTAGCTTTTACAAAGATATATTTAAAGAAAGATATAGGAAGAACAGGAGTACAAACATCCCCCTGAACTGGCGACCCACTATTCCCTACATTTCTTTGGTCTGAGGGGAGTGGGCTCAAACTTAAGGTGGTTGATACAAAGTATTCACCACCACTAAATTTATTTCCAGATGTAGCATAGTTAATGGATGAAGTTGTTTTCTTAAAGTCAGAACAATGTCTCTGTAGACCTTCAGTTGGATATGTAGCCTGATATATCTTTCCCACACTTTCTTTTGAAGCCTCCCAAATGCTGAGCTAGCTCTGGCAATATGTGCATCCACCTCATCATCTATGTGAACAGCCCTGGAGAGTGTACTGCCAAGGTAAGTGAATTTTTCCACAGAATTCAAAATTGCTCCATTTACTGTGACGAAAGTTTCCATATATAGATGGTATGGTGCTGGCTGGTGGAGGACTTCTTTTCTTCAGTGTTCATTGTCAGGCCTTTAGCACAAGTGGCAGAAAATCCATCCATACTCTGTTGTATCTCAGCCTCAGAGGCTGCAATGAGTGTACAATAATCTGTGAACAAAATGTGGCAGCTCCCCTTCCACTTTGGTCCTGGCTTGTAGCTTTTTCAAATTAAATAGTTTACCATCAGTGTGGGAGATGATCTCAATGCTATTTTCATCCTCATTGAAGGCATCACAGAAAATATGCTGAAGAATCCTGTTTCACTCTGTTGATAACTGGAAAAGCAAGAGAGCATTATCTTTCATCCAGAACCTTTGCAAGCATGCCATCATGAAACCGGTGTACAATGCTGATGAACCTTTCCAGGCAACCAAATTTAACCACGATCTTCCACAAAGCCTTCACAGCTGACAGTACCAAAGGTCTTGGTCAAGTCAATGAATGTTACATACAGACTTCTTTCCTGTTCCTGGCATTTCTCCTGAAGTTGCCAGGCAGCAAACACCAAGTTGACTGTTGTGAGGCCCTTTGTGAAGCCCAGCTAATTCTAGATAAAGGATCGGCTGATTAAGGAGGTCTCTGGCAAGGATCTTATCAGCAATGACTAGAAGAGAACCCCCCCCCCCCCAGTGTGATTGTCCCAGGAAAGCCTGTTTCCTTTCCCTTTTTAGAGATAAACAATGAAGGCACCCTTTTCAATCAGCTTTTGTGTGAGCAATGGACCCCTGCTCTACTGGGATGAAATCACTGTGAGGCATTTTGCCACTCTAAAGGAGCTTGGTAATATTCAGTACCTCTTCTTCAGTTAGAGACTTATCTAGAGAGGAAATGATCACAACCTGAGACATGATCAATGGCTTCAGCATTGATTGATGATGGTCTGTTAAGAACACTCTGAAAGTGTTCAGTCCATCTCTCTTGGATTAGGTCCTTGTCACTGACCAGTGTGACCCCATCGGTGCTGAGTAGTTTAGATGCACCAGAGGTCTTTGGCCTATATGTGCTTGGGATACTTCAGGTACCAAGATAGCAGAGTAAGAAAGGAACCCTCTGAAGCCCTCCCAAATTCCCCTCCAAACAACTCGAAAACCACCTCAGAATGTATCTAGGAGCAGAGAAACAGCTTACCAGCACAGGAGGAAAGTTCTGTCTCATTGGGGTAGAAGGGGAGCAAGGTCTGAGAGCAAGTAGTAGCTAGTGTCACAACAGGGGGCCTGGGGCAAGAGTAGGGAATCTGCAGCCTTGAGGCCACATGTGGCCCTCTAGGTCCTCAAGAGGACAATTTGATTGAATCTAAACTTCACAGAACAAATCCCCTTAATAAAAAGATTTGTTCTGTAAAACTTGGACTCAGTCAAAAGGCTGGCCTCGAGAATACAGGTCCCCCACCCCTGGTGTTGCAATTCACCAGTGAAGCCCCGCCCTCCTGCAAACCAGCAGCTACCTAGGCAAGCCAACAGTCTCTGCAGCACAGCAAGACCCCATCCCAGCAGTCCCACCCCTAGCACAAGCCACTATGCAGGCTTTGAGCCCTTTGCTGACCAGTAGTGAGGCTCTACCCCAGGTCTGGCCAACAGCAAGACCCCAGCCCCAAGGCCTTCCCTCAGTACCCACGTTTCCAAACAAGTCAGCAACAGGGCCTCGCCCCTGAGGCAGACCAGTAGAGAAATGCCATACATTGGGAAGTCAACAAGGAGCCCCACCTCCTAGTACAAGCCAGAGGGGAAATGTGTACCCTCTAGTGTAAGCAAGTAGCTAGTTCCTGAATCATAGTGATAAATCAGAAGCAAGACCCTGAGCCCCAACACAAAAAGTTTGTAATAATGCAGGGCCAGAGCCCAACTCTCTCTTAAAAACATGAATCACTTAATACACAAGAAAAAATGAGCAAAAAACAATCCAGGGTAAAGCAAGGATGCCAATTATGACTTCTCTTATTCAAAATTATACTGGAAGTGTAAGCTATAGCAATAAGAGAATAAATCAAAGGAATTAGAATAGGCAATGAGGAAATAAAATTATGACTCTTTGCAGATGATATGATATACTCTGAGAATCCTAGACAACCAACTTAAAAAACGACTTGAAATGATTGACAATGTTAGCAAAGTTGCAGGATACAAAATAAACCCACACAAATCAACAACATTTGTATCTATTACCAAACAGTGTCTAGCGGTAAGACACATAGAGAAATTCCAATTAAAATAACTGTAGACAATACTTGGGAGTCTACCTGCTAAGACAAACCCAGGAACTGTATGAACACAGTTTAAAAACGCTTCACAGAAATAAAGTCAGATTTAAATAACTGGAAAAATATTAATTGCTCATGGGTAGGCCAAGCCAATATAATAAAAATTACAATTCTACCTAAATTAATCTATTTGTTCAGTGCCATACCAATCAAACTATCAAAAAATTATTTTATAGCTAGAAAAAATGGCAACAAAATTCATCTAGAAGAACAAAAGGTCAAGGATATCAAGGGAATCAATGAAAAAAAAATTGTGAAGAAGGCTAGAGTCTAGCCATACCAGATTTCAAACTGTATTATAAAGTTAAAATTATCAAAAAAAATCTGGTACTGGCTAAGAAACAGCATAGTAGATTAGTGGAATAGATTAGATACAGATTACATTATAGGAAATGATCATAGTAATCTGGTATATGGTAAAACCAAAGATACAAACTTTTTAAACAGGAACTCATTATTTGTAAAAAAATTGTTGGGGAAACAGGAAAACAGTATGGCAGAAACTAAGTACATATCAACATCTCATACCATATACCAATGGGTACATGATCTACACGTAAAGGGTGATAACATAAGTAGATAGCATAAGTAATTTGGGAGAGCAAGGAATAGTTTATATGTCAGATATATGGATAAGGAAAAATTTATGACCAAACAAGAGATAGAGAGCATTATAAAATGTAAAATAGATTATTTTTATTATATAAAATTAAAAAGTTTTAGCATGAACAAAACCAATGTAACCAAAATTATAAGGAAAGTAGAAAACTGGGGAAATTTGTTTTGCAACAAGTAGCTCTGATAAAGGCCTTATTGCTCACATATATAGAGAACTAAGTTCAATTTATAAAAATACAAGTAATTCCCCAATTGATAAATAGTCAAAGGATATGAACAGACAGTTTTCTGACAAAGAAAATCAGAGCTATCCTATAGTCATATGAAAAAATGCTCTAAATCACCATTGATCAGAGAAATGCAAATTAAAACAACTCTGAGGTACCACTTCACACTTCTCAGATTGACTAATATGACAAAAAAAAGAAAACGATGCATGTTGAAGGGGATGTGGAAAACTGGGACACTAATGCACTGCTGGTAGAGCATTCTGGAGAGCAATTTGGAACTATGCCAAAAAGGCTATAAAATTGTGCATGCCCTTTGAACCAGCAATACCACTGCTAGGTCTATCCCAAAGACATTTAATGAAAGGAAAAAGGACCTATTTGTACCAAAATATTTATAGCAGCTCTTTTTGTGGTGTCTATGGATTAGAAATCAAGAGGATGCCCATCAGTTGGGGAAATGGCTGAACAAGCTGTGGTATATGATTGTAATGGCATATTATTGTGCTATAAGAAATGACAAGCAGGATGATTTCTGAAAAACCTGGAAAGACTTACATGATATAAAGTGAAGTGAACAGAACCAGGAGACTGTTACACACAGTAACAGCAATATTATTTGATGAAGAACTGTGAATGACAGCTATTCTCAGAAATATAATGATCCAAGAAAATCCCAAAGGACTAATGGTGAAGCATACTATCTACCTTCAGAGAAAGAATTGATACTTTCTGAATGCAGACTGAAGCATGCTATTTTTCACTTTCATTCTTTTTCTTTTATGCAAAATGGCTAATATGGAAATATTTTACATGATTGCACATATATAATCTATATCTGGTTGCTAACTGTCTCAGGGAAGGGAGAAGGGAGGAATAGAATTTGGAACTCAATACTTAAAAAAAATTAAAACCATAGAACAAACATTAAAAGTTGTTTTAACAAGTAATTGGGGGAGAAATGAAATATATTAAAAACATTTTTTGAAAAAGAAGTGCTTGGGATTACTGCTACCAACATCCAATTGAATCTCATCTGCCTTCTTGCTGAGAAAAGAATCCTGCATCTGTCTAAACTTCACCTGTACTTTGCTTTTAATGGAGCCTTTAGGCTGCCTTCTTGGGGATAGATGAGCTCTCCTGCTTTAGGGATAAACCCTGTGGAGATCTTGTTTCTCATTTAGAAGATTCTGAATTTCTCCTCATTTTTGCTAAACTAATCTTGATGTTTGCAAGTGTTCTGGCCAAGATGAACAAATGCAGTTCTGTACACCAAGTTTCTGAAAGCTTCTCAGTCCTCTTCTGCTGCACTTTTGCTGACTCAGCTTTCCTTTCAGGTCAACAATAAACTGTTCACACAAGGAGAAATACTCTAGCCTGTTGAAGTTGAGTCTCCTGACAGTTTTGCCGTGAAGCCACCACTTTTATTGAATGCAAATGTTTAGGCTGGAGAGGGTAAACCTGTGATGGGTCCAGTACTCTGTGCTACTCATCACCTTCATCATTCTCCCATCCTGCCTGTCTCTTCTCCTAACGATGTAGTCTATTAAATGCTAATGCTTGCTACATAGATGCATCCAAGGACTCCCTGCCATATCTGATAGTCTGTGACTACTCTGGCATTAAAGTCACCAAGAATTGCAAGCTTGTCCTCTTTTGACACAAGGATGATGAGGATCTCCAAGTCTTCATATTCTTAACCTCATCAGAGTTCATCAATGGTGGAAGCATACACACATGGAGCTTTCCTGCAAGTGGTGGTTGTGTTGTCATAAACCCATCATTCACTCCTTTTGGGAGGCATATTTAGATTGGATTTGATTGCAAAACTTATGCCTGCTTCACAGTGCTCTTCATTATGGCACCACTCTAGAAAAATGTACATTCAGCAAGCTGGTGTTCATTTGCCAGCCTTGCTTCACTCGGGGCTGCTAATTGGATGCCATATCTGCAAGTTTTTTCACAATAAGAGCTGTTCGTCTCTCAGGTCTACTGGATTTCATGTTGTCTGTGAGAGTGCACTGATGATGAGTGGAATAACCCTTTGCAAAAACATTTTGGTGTGTGTGTGTTTCAATTACAGAGTGGCATTCCCCATGTGCAGCAATAAGCAAGCCAGTGTTGGGTGAAGAAGCAGACATTTTTTAGGGTGACTTTTCTAGCCCCATCCTCTCATGCGGTGAGCAGTATTATCTTTAAAAGGGCTGCTCAGATACTCAGGGGGCTGCTGAATCCTACACTGCTTTGGTCCAGCAAGAAGAAGCCCCAATGCCCTGGGCTGCCTGTGTGCAGGGTTACAGCTAAAGCTTCCAGTGTATACACACACCTGCTGCTTCTTCACTGGCCAGTTACCATAGGACTTCAAGATGGGTAAAGTAGTGAATTAAGGTTGATGTCTTGACTTGCATGTGAATTGATTTAAGTGAGGCAGAGTTGCACAAAGTCAGCAGCCTCACTCTCTCTTCCAGAGTGGTCAGTATCCAGTGGCAAGACAGAAATCAAGATGGTTGACAAATGCCTGGAATGCAGTGGTTGATCTTAGTGTCTTCTATATCTGACAAAGATCTGAGCATTTCCCAGGGCTTGTTTCAGTCACCTTCACGGCCATTGCAATAAAACTGTTCTTGAGTACCTATTCTGCTGGAAAAAGTCTCCACATGCTTGGGTAGGCATCCCTCTAACTCACTGATGAGTTTGAGGCCTGTCAGTTATGGTTTTATGAGGGAGTAGCTGCTACAGGGCATGCTATAGTTTCTTGGAGCCACAGGTGAGAGGTAGGTGAGAGGTAGACACCAAAATTGGGTGAACATCCCTGAAAAGGGCTCACTCAGCAAGTCTTCCCATAAGAGATACTGGTCCTCCATGAACATCCCATACACCTCAACTGAATGAAGTAGGTATGTGATCAATCCCTATTTTTGAACTTGCTTTATTTTGGATTTTAGCAACAGGAAGCATAAATGTTGAAATGCTTCCATATAAAATGGAAATCTGAAGATTAAGCCTCCAGAAATGTGAAAATTGGCTCCTACATAATTGATCATCAAACATTTGGTCACTGGAGCTAAAGCTTATAACCTACCTTGAATTTTCTGTTTCTCTCTTGCCTCTAGCAAAGACCGTGGGATTTCTGTCAGTTGCAAACAGACTGGCATTCAATAGGACTGCTGCATCTATTGTTACTTTGGGTAAAGTACCAAGGGATGACTAGCTAGTCAGATTGATCTATTGGCTGAATATTCCTGGAGTTGGGAGGTCGGAAGCGATTCATACTTTGAAGCTGATTGCTCTTAAATAGTTATTTCTTATTGAAAGTTGCTCTTTTTTATTCTCTGTGGTAATAACCACAGAACATGCAATTTATTAGTGTATCTCATTTCATTACATTTCAGATTTTAAGTGCTCTTGTAGCCTCATATATAAATCACTTATAGTTTGGTATGACAGTTACTGTTAGCAATTGCGGTGTGACAACATAATTGACAAAGCTGCATTATGCCGGTAAGTCACTTCTCCATAGACTGCAATTCTAGGTTGTTTTGTTGCTGTGTTTGGCCATCACTTTGCTACCTTGACAGAAGTGTTAGACTAACAACAAAAGCATACAATTGCCTAATCTCAGAGTTGGAAGGGATCTTAGAAAATTCCTCTGCAATATCCTGATCAATGGTCATCCAATCCTTGCTCAATGACCTCCCTCAGGACCTTTTGGAGTAGCTCATTTAATTAATCATTTAACTGACAAGCATTTATTAAGTGCCTCCTATGTGCCAGGTGCTGTTCTCCTTTCACTTTGGGACAGTTGTAATTATTAGAAGTTGTTCCTTATATCTGACAGTCTGCCCCTCAAAACCTTCACCAACTGTTTACCATTCTCTTCTCTGGGAGCAGAGTAAGTCTGAATAACCAGGGGAGTCTATAGTCCCACTCTCCTAGGACAATCTGCTGTTACACAATTGTGGAATGCTGAAGACTTAAACTGCATCCAGTTCTAATTAGGACTGGCTACTAAAACTCTTCTGAACGCCTGCTGATGTGACAGTTATACATCTGCCTCTCTCATCCTGAGTAGTCTTTCCTGCTTAATTTTTAAAAACCTCCCCTTTTGCTATTGACCCATACTCCCTGACTTTTTCATCCTACCAGTGAGGGAAGATAGGTATTGGAAAGGACTTCCCACAATGTGTGCTGACCAGCACCTTGCACGATGAGACTGGAGGCTGAAGAGGCCACATGTGACTCTATGCCTATACCCTCCAATTCTGTGGATAGCTGTGAGTTATCAATAAAACATTCTAACCTACCTCCTTGTCCCCAAATGCCACTCATCTGAACTCCACCCTAAATTTGCATGACAAAGTCAAACCTTTTTTTCAGATGGCAGGCTTTTAAATATTTGAAGACTGTAAACGTTTCCTCTCAGGCTTATTTCGTTCAGGCTAACTATACCTAGTTTTTCAACCATTTTTTACATGTTGTAGTTTTCAAATCCCTTACCACTTTGGTGACTAAATTC
>CM053584.1:73139199-73172660 GCA_028627135.1 Pseudochirops cupreus
GGTTTGTTAATGCCTTTTTAAAAAATAGTTACAATAAGTACAGTGCTTCAGATGTAGTCTAAGTAGGAGGGAGTCCAGGATGGTGATAACCTCTGTCATCCTAAACATTATGCTCCCATTAATGCAGCCCGATATTATATTATATTTTTTTTATTTTTATTTTTTGGCAGCCATGTCAAAGTGCTGGCTCATTAAACCTCTGTTTGGTTGTTTTTCTAATGAGCTTTTGTATAGCCAAAGTGTTATACAAAGAACTTTTGTAAAGCCAAACCCCGCCTTTTATTGTACTGTTGATTTTTGGAACCCATGAGTAGGACTTTATTTTCATCTTTATTACATTTCATCTTTTAAGCTCATCTCATCATTTAAGCCCTTCATTCTCTTTTTGGATCCCCATTTTTTCATCTAATTCATTAGCTATTCCTCTCATTTTTGTATTTGATCCAAAATGAATAGTCATGCCATTTATGGTAAAAATGTTCACACAACAAGGCCAAGGACAGATCCCTATTGTTCATAATCAATGTCCCTATTGTTTGTACTTCAATACACTCTAGGCCCAAACTTGTGGTGTTTCATAGTCTTCTCTTTAAATAGGCCAAATGCCAGTCAGACAAATGGGATTCTATATTTTATTCAATAGGGAAAAATTATCATATGAGGGATTTATTTCAGCAAGAGTGGATTGAGTGTAGTTTTATGCTTGTTTTGATTAGGCATTTCCTGTGGTTAAAGGAAAGGGTTCTACCTACTCCCACCTCAATTAATGTAATCAAAGAAGGCCCAAATAGCAAATAGCAAAATATAAAGTGGATGTTAAGGAAGTTTCCTACAACTTCACTACAATGTGCATATAAATCTCTAATTAATTTGAAAAGATTATAGGTGTTTGGCCATTGGATAAAGGCATAAATAGGAAACATCTTGTGATTGGTGGAGAGAATAAATTGTACCCTTTGGGTCTAAGTATAAAAACAACAAGTTTGTTTAGGAGTTTGCCATTCAAGATGTGGAAGATTCCAATTTAGGAGTTAAAGATTCCAGGTTTATAGTTGGAGTCAGGAGAGGAAGAAAAAGCAGTTCCCTAAGAAGGAATTGCTCTTCTGTGCTATCTTCCCTCTCAAACATTGACTGTGTCATCAGAGGAACTATACCCATAGGTCACAAAGCATCCATGTGGTAAAGAGAAATTATATCTATGTGTTATGAGGGCTGTCTCCCATATGTTGCATGGGGGTGGTGTTATGCAGCTCAAAAGAAGTAGAATAGACATTTCTAGTATCTTCTCCCCCACTCTTCTCCAAGGGAGAGTTTGATTCCTGCCAAGAGTAGAAGCAGGAGGTTGGGGTACAGGATAGAATTATATCTGTCTGCTCCCTTAAATGGTTTTAATCTAGGGGATATGATTTTCTGGTTCAAACTAACTTCTAATCACCAATTAATGGAGGAAAAGGACTCTAAGCTTTCTATCTGAAAGCTTGACCCTTTTCCCACCAAATACCTATTCCACAATGAACACATGTAGCATTTAGCAAAGAAACTCATTTATCCAATTCAATAGCAAAATAGAACTCAGAGAAAGTACATATATACATACACACATATATACATATATACACACATACATACATATACATGTGTATGTATATGTAAATGAATGTATACCAGACAAAACAGAGTGAAGGAGAAAGGCAATTCAGCTCAACCAAGAGATGAATCCTAGATCTTACCCAAAAGGAAATTCCTGGAAGTTTCTGGTATAGCAACTTGGGGACAGTGATATGATAGAGACTGCCAGCTCCTCTCATGTCAGTTTCTTCCTAGAGTCTTTTCCCTCAGCCACTTGAGGTGGGGTTAGCATCTGCCATCTTCTCTTCAAGCTGGAAGTCGGGAGTATCCAAAGCTGGAAGAGATTCAGTGACTTGAAGAGAACTGAAGAGATCTTCTTTCTCTTGTCCTTGTCAACTCTGTCCTGTCCTTTGGGCAAGCTCAAGACATTGATCTCCACCAGTTAGAAGACAGTCCCACACTAATGAGCTTTAGGACTGGGGTTACATATGGATTCCAGAAAGGAGAAGATCCTGGGAATCCAAATGAGAATCTTGCTCAGCAGAGAGCTTCACCAAAGAGAAGTAGTGTGAGAAGACTATGAAGAGAGAAGGGGTTTTGAGATTATGTAGTTCTGCAGTACTGAGGGTTGTGATTTACCTATTGCCACATCCTACATGTTTATCTCACTTCCATTGTACTTTAAGTTTGAGCCCACACTTCCCATGGATGTTGGATATATGTATGTGTGAATGTGCCCAGCATTTTCCTGGGAATGTTTTATACTGATCATCCTAACTATAACATCTTAGTAAATGTGTTAACTAAAAGCTAATTGAGTCTCCTAGCTGATAGTTAATGGGAAGCATACTTGTAGGGACTCTGAGCTATAGGAATAGGAGTCCATAGGTTTGCCTTTAAAAGGCACCTCATGGTAGCAATTTATCCACTACACCAAGCTCTACCTGGGGAAAAGGAATACTGTAGGGCCCAATATGCCAGGGAAAGTTTCTGGGCTTTTCCAGGGAGTAGAAAGTACTTCTCTAGGCCACATGTTACCCATTGAGATGGGAAGCTTCATGGGTCTCATTTTTCTGGTGAGGGGGTGTGATTTTCTGGACCAGGATTTGGCCTGGAAAGTGGGAACAATCCCAGGACAAGGGACCATGTTTCTCTGCACGGAAGATGTATTTCTTTAAACCCATTGGTGCTTGGGGAGAGATAACAGACCATTACACCACCTCTCATAAAACTCGTCTAGTGACCATCCCCCTCCATTCTGCATCAATTTATCCTATGTTAAACTTACAGTTTCACTAAAACAAATCCTCTTAATTACCCACTGAGATTGTCAACTCACTTGGTTCAGCCTGGAGATCCCATCTTTCCAAATATGAGAAGAGCAAATATCCATTAACATGTTAAAGGAAGGTGTCATGTTCAAAGTAGGATAGATTCAGCCTTGGGATGGATACCTGTTCTAACCTCCTTTGAACAAAAATTCCTTTTATGATGTTGCTGGCAAGTAATTATCTATCTCCTATGTGGAAAACCTTCAGGGAACATCAGCCCACTACCTTCCTATGTGTGAAGAGGAGGGAAATAAGCATTTATATAGTGCTTACTGTATGCCAGGCACTATATAAAGCGTGGTGCTTTACAAATATTAGCTCATTTGATCTTCCCAACAAGGCTTCAAGATAAGTACTGTTATTATTTCCTTTTTATAGTTAAGGAAACTGAGTCAAGTAGAGGTTAAATGATTTGCCCAGGATTCTAGAGCTATTAAGTACTTGAGGCTGGTTTTGAACCCAGGCCCTCCTGACTCAGATCCAGGGCTCTATTGACTGTACCATCTAGCTTCCTTTCAAAGTAGCTTGTTCCATTCCTGAATAGTTCTAATTGTTAGAACATTTTTTCTTACATAGAGCCCAAAATGACCTTGTTACAACTTCCTTGTTTATTGATGACTTTCGTTTTGATTTAGAAGATAAGACAGAACACACAAACAAATCACCAACACAGTATATTCCATTCATTCAGTTGAGCAAAACAGTACGAGAGTGTTGTCCAATGGCAATAGATGTATCTTTACATGAATGAAATTTGTTAGGAGAGGTATACACCTTAACTTTAGCAAGTTAGTACCAATGATATCCTTTGTACTTGATCAGAATTTTGTTTGCCATTTAATGTCTTCATTTACATAGTTGTCATCAGTGTGTATATTTTGGCTCTGCCTTCTTTCTTCTTGTAAAGTCTTCTGTCTTCCACTTGGCCACCTCTTTCCATACTTGAAGATATTTATCACTTGTGTTCTTGAATCTTTTTTTCCTCCATGTTAAACATCCTCTGGGATTTGTTGCCTTGGAAATTTCCATTGTCTTCCCTTAAAACATTTTAAATTGATTTAAACCAGGCATTCTCTCAAATTCCTTCCCCCTTTATCTTCATTCGCAATATAATTACCCTAGTTTGGGACCTCATCAGTTCTTACCCAGACTATTTCAGTAGCCTTCCAAATCGATATTCCTACCTCATTTCTCCTTCCCTCTCCAATCCATCCCCCACACAGGTGCCAAAGCGATATTCCTAAAGCACAGGTCTGACCATGTCAGTCCTTTGCTCAAAGAACTCTAGTGAATCAATACTGCTTTTAGAATTAAAAAACAAACTTTATACCAGTGTCATTCATATTCATCAATGCAGTACTAACGTTACATTACAATATCAGACCACAATTTGCTGAACTATTCCTCATATTTTGCCCCAGATTTTTATCATGAAGAATTCTGTGAACATTGTACAAATGCATCTTTTCTGGCTATCAGCAAGCAACCTTATTTAGTTATTGTGCTAGTAGTGGGATCCATGTCAAAAAATATGAACAATTTAGTAACTTTTCTTGAATAATTCCAAACTGTTTTTCAGAAACAGTTGAACCAATTCACAGCTCCACCAATAGCGAGCTAGTTCTTGTATCTTCCCGTAGCACCTCCAGCAATGTTTTCACATCTTTTCCTATCGTTCCTGGCTTGTATAATGTGATACTTCAGGAATTGTTTTAATTTGCATTTCTCTTCTTGTTAGTGATTTAGAATTTTTTTCCAAATATTTCTTTGTACTGCTTTTTCCCCCTGAAAATAATTTACATTAGTAGCTTTTAAAACTGGGTCAAATTGGAACTGTTTTAAATGCGTGCCAAATTTTCTCATTTTTATTCCTTCTAACCTAATGTTGATTTTAGTCTTGTTCCAACATGATAATGGTCTAACTGTATGCATTCAAGTGATACAGAGATGGCTCCTATAATGTTGACCAGTAATTTCCTGTCTACTAAGATCTAGTACTTTCATTTTTTTTGCGTGTTATTCTACGCATGCCATGTTTTTATGATCAATTGTAGACATTAACTATTTGTACTCCAAATGTTATCTAACGACCAAGTCAACATAATACTAGAGAAAGTAAATCACATCAATAGTGGCATTCACACCATCAATGAAATCAGAAGATTTAAAGTAATTATAGGTATATGGGAGAGTTGCTCATATGTTCTCCCAGGAGAAGCAAACAAAAAGTAATTTGGTGGAATTGGTTTTATTGTGTTATCTTTAGACAGGTAACAAGAAATGTCATTTTAGAGGATATTTGCTCTTATCACATCAAAGTGCTTGTGATGAGCATAATCAGAGCACTATTAAGACAACTGAAAAGCTTTTGCAATTCTTAAATACCTGCTCTACTTTCTAGGCCCAGCTCCTTGTCTATTCACAGTACCTGTCCAAGATAGAAACATATATAGAAATTACAATCTATTTGTTCATTAAATATTATAATCAACATATGTATGCATATGTATACATACATATGACTTGTATGTATGTGTATATGCACATTTCACAGATAAGGAAACTGAGACCCAGAGAGGTGGAGTGATTTGTCCAAAGGCAGATGGTCATGGCAGAGAAAGATGTGAATTCCCCTGAGATAAGAATGCCTGAGAATAGACTTTCCCAACCCAAGCAACTGGGGCACTGATAGATAATTCCTTCAGGATCTCATAGCAGAAGCAGATATATGCTTGCCTGCAGGGCCTTGGAGGGTAGTTCATGGAAAATACTTCTGAACCCCATATCCATATGCACAAAAAGAGAGATAGCTTCAGAGTCAGGAAGATCTGGGTTCAAGTCTTTACACTGACAATGGCTCTGAGTGGCCTGTAGAATTCTCTAAAGTAAAAAATGGTGGAACAGTTGCTAATCTGCATTGGTAGAGGCAATTTTCTCACTGGGGTCTTCCCTATACCAGTGAGATCATAGGTCCAGAATATAGACATATACATAATGACATCCTAGCTCTATGGTCTGTCCATCCAACTGCTTGTGTAATCTTAACAGTAGGTGTTCTTCATCCCTTTATTGTTGATTTTTTTAATCCATGTGGGTAATCAGATTGCTACATTTTAGTGGTTCTGAATTTCATTTAGAAGGCTCTGGGACATTCATTCTATGGTTTGATGCAATGAACAGTGTCACACACAAGAGCATTTGGAGGACCTCTTCATCTCTAGGGATTTCCTCTTGCATATGGACTGTGTCTTCCATGATAGAAACAGGTACCTTTGGCAAACATGCCTCTCTGTTACACATTTTGCTTGAAATTAGTCATCAGAGGACCATCAAACAAAGTTATCTTTGTTTTTATCTATCAAGGAGTGTTGTGTGATATTGATATATGCTTGGAAGACAAAGGAGAGCCTTTCAGGTGGTATATTTCTCCATTAAAACAAATGTTTTTGATAGTCAACTAACAATTAAAATTCAGATAAGAAATCTGTTTTATGATAAAATATGAGTATTCCACAAAAGCATGGAGGGCCATAAAAGATGTAAACTCACAGTCAGAAGAAAACTTGCCCACAAAGAAGTGAACATGCTCTTCTGTATATGGATGTCTGTTGCTATGCACAGGGTATATATTATGCATGGAGTGCAGATGGTGAGGTCCTGGCAGCATTTCAGTGATGCTGATTGGCCGTGTCATTTCTAGTCATAAAATTCACAAACATTGTGCCACTAGTGCCAGCAAATCAGAAGAAAAATCCTTGGTTAGATCATGTGTCCTGATTTTACCTTTGGAAAATATGATCACCACAGGCAAGTCAAGAACTACTGCAATCTACCCCCACCCATTTTCACAGTTTAAATGACCACTGGTACTACTAAGGTTAAATGGTAGGTGCCTTCTACGTGCCTTTCTGTTATGTCCCCTCTATTTTTTCTTGTGTGGGTAACTCCTGGTGTGAAAATTCCCTTCATTAATGCAGACCATCAACTCACTGGTAATTCATAGTCATCATATTCATATTCCACTCATATTCACACTCACATAAGCAGTATGTGTTAGAGACATTACTTGAAACCAGGTCTTTCTGACTTCAGAGTTTACTCCCTCCCATTACACCATGCTGCTTCTCAACATTTATATAGCCCCTTACTAACTAAGAACCTGCCATATACCCTGCCCCCACAGATCCTGGGCTCACATGGGTCAGGTACAAACTCAGTAGACCTTGAATCTGAGTTTCCACAGAAGTGGATAAAAGGAATTCCTAGCTCTTATGCAAATATATGGGTATTAGGTATGGGGAAACTTTTACTTTACTGTATAGAAAATGCTGTGAACTCACAGGAACCTGTAAGGAGATACAAAAAACACATTAAGAGCTCAAAGGTTTTACAGGAGTTCATAAGCAAATTCAGAACACACACAGACACAGACACAGATACACACACACACACACACACACACACACAGCATTCAGATGGCCTACAAATTTCCTTTCATCACAAGGACACTTTTTATTTGGAGGCAGCTGAACAAGCAACACCCCAGACTGGCACTGATTAAATCACCCTGTTAATAGTGAGAGAGTGTGTGTGTGTGTGCATATGCGTGAGTGTGTGTATGTATGTGTGTACATATGTGTATATGTGAGCGTGTGTACATGTGCATGTAGGTGAGTATGTATATGTGCACAAGTGTGTATGTGTGTATGTGTATGCATGTGTATATGTGCATGCACGTGTGTGAGTGTGTGTGTATGTGTGTTGAGAAGTGGACCCTTCATTGCTCCTCCATGTGGGTGATTTTTTTCTTCTTTGTCTAAAGAGCATTCTATTCAGGAAATCCTTTTCTCTATACAGAAAGTCAACTTTCCAAATTTAAATTCAGGAACCCTCCAACTGGCAATCATTCAGTAGGCAACCCTCAAGTCTGACATTGCCCAGGGAATTTTCCTACTGTGGTTAGAAGGCTAGATTCTGGAAATATGCTGTTTAGAAGATTGAATAATTTCTCCCCTCCCCCCTTTCTATAGTTAGGAAGTTTGGGTTCAGGACATTGCCTGGGAACTACCCTCTTGGGCCATGAGGGGACTTACATGTCAACTTCTGCCATGTGCTCCTAAAGGGCCTCGATCAGTTCTCTGGCTGCTGACCTCTCTTGGTCTGGTACAATCACTGTCTGGCACTGTCAGGCCATGTGCAAGCATAAGCTTCTATCTGACTTGTGTGATCTTGGGCAAGTCACAGCCTCTATGAATCACAGTTTTTTCATCTATATAAAGAGAGTATTGGCCTAGATGAGCTCTGGGCTCCCTTCTGGCTCCAAATCAGTGATTCTATAATTCCTAGGTAGTCAGGTTAGATTAGAATACATTCCATAGAGCTTGAGTGGAGATGTACTCAGCAGCCCTGGATGATTTTGGTTGGTCACTTGCATTGACTCAGGGCCTAAGGACTCAGGCACTTTGGGATGTGAAAGTTTCCTTTATTGGTTCCTTGGTCCTGTATTGGTAGCAAGGGGTACCTGTATCAAGAGAGCTAGCCATTGAGCCTGGAAGAGCTATTGATTCAATAGGCTTTAAAAGGGAAGACAGCTTTTGCTATCTCTGTCTGCCTCTGTCTCCATCTCTCTCTGTTTCCTTCTTCCCTCTAGAAAGTGAATCATATATGACCACCACCCTGGGAAGTCCTACAAGGGGTGGGGAGAAGGTTAAATGTCTATTCTGCAGTCTTGTATAGTACTTCATGTTTTAAAGTTTTAATTTCAACCTCTTGGGAGAATATAACATTGGTTATGGGTTACTGCTGTTTGTTAAAGGCTTTGTTAATGGGTGCATAATTAAGAGTACCTTGTAGTAAGCAATTTTGTTTTTGGTGGAGAGGAAATAGATAACTATTCCATACCCCTCATTTACATTGTACATTGAGTACTCCTTTTTTGGGGGGATATCCTGGGCATGAGCCAAGCCTAAGCTTTAAGTGATTCTTACTAGAGGTCACAGGAGGGAACCATAAGGCAACAGATAATTCTAGAAAAAAAAGCCTCACATCGTTTTTATAGAGGGCCAATGTCTCCCAGGACTTAACCTAGTCTGTAGAATACTGGACCTGAGGTCAGGAAGGTATCTTTCTGAGTTCAAACGTGACTTCAGACACTTTTACTGGCTGTGTGACCCTGTAAAATTTAATCCTGTAAAGTTCCTCATCTGTAAAGTGAGCTGCAGAAAGAAGTAGCAAACCACTACAGTATCTTTGCCAAGAAAACCCCAAATGGGATCATGAAGAGTCCAATACAACTGAAATAACTGAATAAAATGGGTGTGGGTCCACAGCTGAGAGGATCGTCCTAGTGGAGAGTTTGGGGAGGAACAGTGCCCCAACTCTCCTGAGTCCAACAGAATATTATAATTTTTATGTAGTTCTGTTATAAATCACCATAAATAACCAGGAGTGGAGTGGGTAGTGGGGAGGAAAGTGAAAAATTGTCTTCCTATCTCAATATGCATAGAATTCTTAGAACCCTGGTATTCAGGAAAAAAAAGACAAAGACAAAGTTTGAAAAGATCTACACTGGGTAGAGAGCAGGCTGTTGTTCTGCCTTATAGGCTGTCAAAAAGGAATATCTCTCACAAATACAGTCCAGTTTTCCAAGGTCCACTCAGTCAGCTATTTCATAGTCACCTCTTGTCACTGGAAACCAGTTAGGATCTTGGTCTGTCAGTGTGGCTCTCCAGACTCTAGAGGGGGAGGGGCATGTTGAAATTGATCATTGGGAAACCCACAGTCAACTCCACCTTGAATGTATATTATCCGAGGTCCATTCCAGCCCCAAATTTATGATCCTGTGCTCATATATCATCACCAACAAATATTTGTTAGGCAGGCACTGTGCTAAATTCTAGGAATATAAAGCAAGGCAAAAAACACAGTTCATCTTGGAGTGAGAACATCAAGTTGTAACTATATATCATGGGGAATTCTGGACTTTGGAGGGCAGTTATTGGACACTTTCCAAGCGGCCTTTGAGCTAAAACTCACATCCAGTGTTTGTATTCATGGGCACAGAGGTTGATGGGGGGATGAGGCTGCTTAGAAGCTTGTAACTATCCTGCTACACTTATCCAATTGACATAGTGAGATTGTCCCCCTAAAGAAACCTTTATTTTCATCATTTCTACAATTTAAAAATGCATCTCATTTTCCTTTATCCCATTTAAAAAACCACTTAGTTTTTTTCTCTTTTCTCAAATTTTGTCTTGATTTTATTGGCACCTTTCATTTTGAATATTATTTTCCTTTCCAAATATTCTCTTTCTCCCCACCCCCATTGTGGACAAGTTATCTTTTGTAATAAAGATGAAAAAGGATAGAGGGGGCTAGAGCTGTGATTTCCTTGCTACAGGGAGCTTCTGGGTGAGGTCTCTTCCTCTATCAGTGCAGATTAACACCTTATTTGCAACTTTTTGAAATCTTTTTATTGAGTCTTTTTCAGTCGTTTCTGACTGTTCATGACCCCATTTGAGGTTTTCTTGGCAATGATGCTGGAGTAGTTTGCCATTTCCTTCTCCAGCTCTTTTTACAGATGAGGAAACTGAGGCAAGCTGAGTTAAATGATTTGCCCAGGGTCAGATAGCTAGTAAGTAAGTGTCTGAGGCCAGATTTGAACTCAGGAAGATGAGTCTTCTTGACTTCAGATCTGGCAATGTATCTACTGTACCACCTCGCTGCACACTTGTAGTCTTACAGAATTGCTTATAGTACTGAGATGTTACCTGGAGTCACATAGCCAGTATGTGTCACAGGCAGGACTTGAACCCTGTCTTCCTGGCTTTAAGGCCAATTCTCTACCCACTATGTTATACTACCTCTCTTTTAAAAAGGGGGGTAGTGGTGGAGACAGTTTAATAAAACCAACTAATACCAACACCAACCAGTATGTCTGCTAGCATATGCAATATTCCTTGCCCATAGTTGCCTCTGCCTACGCTGAGAAAGGAGCAAGGTGAATTCTCTCACTTCTTCTCTGGGTCCAGGCTTGGTCCTTATAATTATACAGCATCAAGTTTCTTTTTCTTTAAGGAACCATAGGTGAGCAAGGGAATGGTAGTAGCTACTTCTTGTAAATTTCACCTGCTGACCAATTATGACAGACATTGAAAATTTTATCAACCCTGACTTGTAAGCTTTTTAATAGCAGTAGGTAAGATATTTTGTGGTAAAACTCAGGCTCTGCCTGGATACCTAACAAATGGGATTCTTTCCCAAGTGGCATGTCTTGCTCAGTTGTGAGAGAAAATTCCTCATGAAGCACCATTCTTTTTTCCCTCTTGGAGGAATCACAGTTGAAGACTCACAACTCATTTAAATGAAGGGAGAAATCCCAGGAAATGTATGCCTGCTGCTCCTGCTTTGGGATTTTTTCAAATGAAAATTAGAAGGCATTTAGTTGTAGAATTTATTCCAAGAGTACAATTATATACAGTTGCATGAAGCCCTCAAAGTGTTTTCCATAGGATAGAAAGCAAGGATTAGTCCTAGTGGGGTTTTTAATGTATCTGCCACATTTTTTTTTAACTGTTAGCTTCTTGTATGAACTGGTTGCCTTAATAAACCTAGTTCTTTAATCCTTTTACCCTTGTGTCTAATTCTTTAGCATAAAGAACTAACATAGAAATATGTCAACCTAAGCATGTTTTGCCCCCAGTTACATGTTATTCTTTTTGAGTTTGTGGCACATATAAAAGGAGACTGCAGAAAATTGCCCCATTGCCCTTAGAGGATTATTAAAATGCTAAATTAAAGGTCTTTGGCATCTTAAGGAAATTTAATCTTCTAGTTGTTTTTTCCCTCCCATTTTTCTGTGTTTGTTTTAGCAAAGAGGAATCATCTGTGATAATCTCTTTATATATTTCAATTTTTAATTAATGATCCAGAGCTCACTATAAAGCTTTAACATGTATTCAAGTTTATAGATCAAGGTCTCTTGGCTTATATGAAGTTGTCTCCGATTTGGCTCATTGCTACAATATTAGAAAGTAGTGCAGTAATTAATAATAATATCCATAATAGTTTGTCCATTTTCTCCTTTAAGGAATTAGAAATACTTTACCAAAATGACTTAATGACTTCTCACATCATTGTTGCTTTTGGATAAACATTCAAATCCCCATTAACTGATGAGGAATAAGAAAACAATAAGTGAGAATATTTCATATATCTCAAGCAAATGAAAAAAAAAGTAATAATTTGATTTTCCCATTTTCTTTTCATATCTGCTGAGCTCCATATAATAGTCTACATAGGGTCCCAGCCTGAAAACTGGCAGCGGAACACAAACACAACGAGAGAGAGAGAGAGACAGAGACAGAGAGAGAGAGAGAGACAGAGACAGAGACAGACAGAGAGAGAGACAGAGAGAGAGAGGGAGAGAGAGAGATTTTCCCTACAACTATAGAGTCTGGGGGGTGCCAAGGTTTCTGGTCTCTACTGACATGGAGTCTTTGTACTCTGAGACATAAGGGCACAGGGGAGAGGACTTATAGTTACATGTAGAATTTTTGTGCCTGGTCAAGGATTGGAGGGAAAGGGAGATTTTGATTAAAGCTGGGAAGGAAGTGTGCCCCAGGATACCACAAGAGTGTTCCATTGCTTGGAAGTAGCAGGCAGGGAGCTGGGGGAGGAGGTGTGTAGCCAGAGAAGGAGGAAGTACCTTCTGGGATGGTGTTGTCAGCACTAAATTTCAATGACCTAGGTAAAAAGCCTGATCATTGCACCCTAGTTACAGCTCTGACATTTAGGATTATTATAAAGCCATTTCGTTATTGAGTAGAAGAGATAAGGCCCTGGAATTTCTGAATTGAGTGCTCAGGATGGTTAGGCTAGCTCTTGATGGGGAGGAGACACGGAATATAATTCAGACTTTACAGACTCCTTCTCCCCATTAATGCTCTCTCACTCTTCCAATTTCTAATGTGGAAATGTCTATGTTTGGGGAATGTGAAAGCTAAGCCAGAAGACCAAGAATTTCACTGAGGCCTCTGGGGAGCCAGTTGATGGTCAGGAGCTATAAGTGTAGTCCTTGTCTTCATGCCAAATAAACTCCCTTGCTCTGCTGTAACTCAAGCCTGCCCATTTGGAAAAGCAGTTATTTAAGATCCTGTATGTGCTATGTATGCCATCTGTATGTCATTTTTAGAATATGGCCTTAGCTCTTTCTTCTGAGTAGACATTTTATTCAGTTTCCAGTTGGTCAGCATTGCTGAGAGATGCTCAATCCATCCTGTACAGGGAGAGGTTACTTAAAGGACAAGCTCAGCTGGGAGAAGGAATTGAAATGATTCTAACCTGGCAGTGCTAGGATTTTTCTGAAGAGGATAAGATTATTTTTAACTTTAGTTACCTCTGAGTTCTGGATGGGTAGCTTCTGAGATGTTGCAATTCAGTTTTTGTTTTTAAATTTTTTGTTGCCCAGGGCAAGAGAGAGAATGAGAAAGGAAAGAAGAGAGAGGGAAGGAAGGTGGGAACAAAGGAAGGAAGGGGAGAGAGATAAAGAGGAAGAGAGGGAGGGGGAGTGGGAAAGGGAATAGGAGAGGGAGAGACAGAAAGACAGAGACAGAGAGACAGAGAGACACAGAGACAAAGAGTGGTGTGTGTGTGTGTGTGTGTGTGTGTGTGTGTGTGTGTGCCCGCACGTGTGCGCGCATGAGGGCCATCTTCATAAGCATTCTCAGAACTACCCTTTTTGTCTCTAGTCCACCACATGCGAATTTTAGGGCTTACTTCCAGTTAGGGCAACTGAATTTTGCCTCATAAAAAGGTCATGGCCCAGTGGTGGGAGGACTTACTATTTTTATTATGTTTGGACCCTGAGTGATCCCTTATGAAAGTGATAAAGGCTATGGGGTTCTGCCTTAGTTAAAAGAAAGGACATTTTAAAGCTCAAGCCCTCTTTGCTTTGATTTTCCTCCTGCTGTTGGGGATATGTTTCCTTTCTTGAATAAGTGATTTGAACATTAGTCAGAGGCAAATATATCAAGGCTTAGAAGTATAGAATACAATAAGTCTGGAGAGCTTGGGTTTAATGAGAGGAGTGGTTGGTTGTGGCAACAAGAACAATCAGTTTTGGCAGAAGCAAAGGTGGTTGATTGTGGAATCAGCTTAGTATGAAATTTCAGAGGAGGTGTGAGTAAAAGTACAAAGCCAAGTTAAAATATGAGATACTTAATTAGCAGTTCTGCAAATTACAATATGTTTTGGTGCGGTTTAAGTGTTAGTGTCTCAGAAGATTTTTATCAGTTATAATTTGTTATGGAATCCTCTTTTGTTTATTTTTGTCAAATGTATGTTTGCGAGTGTCTCACATTTAGTTTTCTTTTTGTGTGTAGGAATAAATTACCTGTCCCATATCTGATTCCCATTGTCTATTGCACACTTTTTTTCCCTTTCTTTTTACCTGTCTGGGGAGGCCTTAGACGTGAGCCAAAAAGTAAATCATCTCCTGGGGCACAGGTAAGGAGGTTTAATAAGCCAAAGAGTGTGAGAACGGGGAGCTTAACCCCTGTCATTAGAGGTAGCCTCCATAGGCCTGAACCCTTTCCAAACTTCACATTTGCTATACAGAACAGGGGATGAATGATGCAGTACTGCAGCCCCTGTGAACCCAGTAGCAGTTCTTCAAGGTGAGAAAGAAAGAAATCACAGTGATTTACTGTTTTAGAAGACTATGCCTCATTGTTCCAAGAAACTCATTTGCTGGTTACTGCTGCATGCCCTACGAAATCAAGGGCAACATTTCCAGTTATGATCCTGGATGCAGTTTCTCACAATTCAGAGTGCTATGTTCCCAGCACTAGCATATTGAAATTAACTTCTATTACAAGTGATAGAAGTCTTTTTAAAAAAAAGTTTTTAAAAAATATGATGGAAAAGAGGTGTTGCATTTTCCTACAATCTAACAGTAAGATGTGAAGAAGTTCTTTGATCTCATGGGATTAGAGGGCTTTGGCCATTGGAAGGAAGCCAATGATACCACAATAGGGTGTTTTTAGTGATTGACTGGGATGATCAGTTATGCCTCTGTAGCCTATATAAAAAGGCAAGCTGAGTCCTATCAAGTGAGTGAACTCTGGAAGTTAAGAAGTAAGCCAGCTATGGTTCTTTGTCCTTCCCCATTATTTTTCTTATAAAGTATATCAAGGGAAGGAAATGTGTCTCTTCTTCTTTGGGATACCAGCCCCAACATTGACAATGGCATCTTTTATGTGGCCTAAAAGGGAAATTCAATGATATTGTTTCCTGACCCCAAACATTTATGTAGAGGATCAGGAATTATAGAATTCTAGAGAGTCCAGCTATGGAATGGAATTGATTGGGTTAGAGAGAAGAGTGGAGTGTCTGGTGCTTAAAGCTAAGATTCTGCTTGTATGTGGTAGGCACCAAAATCTCTTGCTGATAGCAGAGCAAGGCTTTTTATTTTTTTCTAGAAAACTAAACTTGCATGGAGACAGAAGTTGGAGGTAGTGGTCATTACAGGCAAGCAGAGAAATATCATTCAGTGGGTACTCTGTGACCATGGTCAATGAAAGCAGTTTAAGGATATCAGCAGCCTTTCAGCACTAGAGGTTTGAGTTGCCCCTCCTTGCAGTCTCACTTATATACTTTCCTACTTGTGAACTCTATTCAATCTTCCCACTGACACTGTATCTATGTGTTGGACTGTGCCCCAGGTTTATAGGGGAAGTTGTAGTTTCAGAATATATTATTCCAGTAAATGCCTTTGCCTTAAGCTAATTGTGTCCTATGGCTGACTATTGAAAGTCAACTCATTGATGGGGACTCTTGAACTACAGTTTTAGAAGTGTGGATCCATAGAGATCCTTGAACATGAGGCAGAGATTCCCTGGTGAAAGTAAACATTAATTTCCAAATAAATGCTGAAGATATAAATTCTTATTGACTAAAGGACAGGCTTTATTTCACTATAAGGGAAAAAAAAAGGATTAGTCAGAAGATTCAAAGGAACTCATAAACAGATGCAGAAAACACAAACGAACTCAAATTACATTCCTCCCTTGCCCCAAAATAGAACCCTTTGACATTCTGATGAGTTCGTTTTTCCTTACCCAAGAGTTGTAGTATAAGGGTGTTTTAGACTCATCTTAGGATTTCCTGAATGTTTATTCAGGAATCCTCTTCCTAGTGAACCTGCATTACCCAGAAAACTCACTTTGCTCTTGAAATAGCATGGGAGGGAGGGAAAAAAAATAATCATTTATATAGCACCTACTATATGCCAGGCATTGTAATAAGTGCTTTACTAATATTATCTCATTTGATCCTCACAACCCTGAGAGGTAGGTGCTGTTATTATGCCCATATTATGTTGAGGAAACTGGGACAGGCAGAGATTAAGTGACTTACTCAGGATCACACAGCTAGTAAGTGCCTGAGGCTGGATTTGAACTCAGGTCTTCCTGAGTCCAGGGTCAGCACTCTATCCACTTTGACACCTAACTGCCTCAGAAGGAACTATGTAGACGATTCCCTTCTTTCTCCAAGGAGCATGCTCCGTCAGGAAGCCTCTTTCTTTCTCTAGAAGGTTTGATCCTTGAACTTGAATTTGTGATTACCTGTGGGATGCTGCTCAACAATTTCCTTTCTTCTATTAAAGGGCTAGATTCTGAACTTGTGCTTCGTAGAGAATGAAAAAAATTCTGTCATCCACATGAGTTTGACTTCATAAACATTTTCCGTGAATTTTCCCCCTTGCTTTTGGGGTGCCTTCCTGCCTCTAACTGGAGAGGGTATAGTGTGGACATTAGAGGGCTCTTCTTAGACTTTCCATTTATGGAGGGGGCCTAGGGCAGTCACCTCATCATTTCCCACCTGGCTGCTCTCCTGGACTTCATCATTGTCTCCAGAAACTCATCTTTTTTCAAGATTGAATCAGCTCTGAAACTCATACCTCCTCAGTTACTCCCTGCCCTGGGACCCCTCTGCTTCTGATTGGAGAGAATGTAGGGTGAACATTAGGGACCTTCCAGATTGTCCACTGGAGGTGGGGCAGCGCATTGCCAACTTCAAGACTTCCATGAACTCCTTTCTCCATTCCTCACTTCAGTTTTTTTTTTTGTGTGTTGTCTGCCTTCATTAGATTGTGAGTTCCTTTGATGGCAAACACTATCTTTCAACTTTGTAACCTGAAAGCTTATTAAAATGCTTGGCATATAGTAAGAGCTTAATAAATGTTCATTGGCTGACCAAATTATCTTTTTAGACCGAGTATGGCATGCCTGTGCTGCTTTTTCTAAAAGGTGCTGCATGAAATCCATTAGTGTCTTATTTGCTACTATGTGTTGAACTGGTAAAGTCTATTTTCAAATTCTTTCCTTTAAAACTAACTTTTCCATGTGTTTCTGCTACAAATTTTCATCACCTGCTCCTGTTGTGGGGAAGAAGAGGAAGAAATCCAGTCCCACATCTCCATCCTGGCTATACTCCAGAAGAAAGTACAAGGGAAAAGGGGAGGTAGAGAGAGAGGGAGAGGGAGAGGCACAAGAAGGTAGAACAGGTCTAGTAGCTCAGTTCTGTAGACCATGAAGCAGTATAGCTCGTTCAACAAAAGTTCATACACTGAACCCATATTAGAGAATTATCTTGGAGGCAGCCCTAGTAGTTGGAAGGATCTGTGCTCTCTAAGTTGGCCTTAGGTGGTATTCTTCTCCAAAGAAAGTCCCATGACCTGTGATCTTATCCCCTTCTTTGGGGGAACTCATCCAGCTGATCAGGGATGGCTCTCCTTATCCTCCTTATCCTCTTGCCTTAGTGGAATATTTGTTCTCTCAGTAATTCAAACTGGGTGCTTCTGGATCACATTAGTTCATTTTATTTATTCTTGGGACCAGGTTCTTTTTTAATTGATTCTCCCTAGTGCCTTGCATGGAATCGCAACAAAATTCATGTCATAAAGGGGAAAGGCAAAAGAATGGAGGCAGGTAGGTGGCACAGTAGATAGGGAACTGGGAGGCAGAAGGACCTGAGCAAGTCACACAACTAAAAGGGGGTGGTGATAACAGCATCTCCCTCACAGGGTTCTTTAGAGAATCAAATGAGACAATGTTTGTAAAAATGCTTAGCACATTGCCTGGCATATAGTCGGTACTATATAAATGCTTGTTCCCTTCCACTTTACTTTTCAACAAAATCCACATGGCAATTCTTAGATGTTCCCAAAATTAAATTTATAAAATTCCCACAGATTATACCTACCTTGATTCTTGTAAGGATCACAGCAACACAAAGACAATTAAAAAAGAAAAAAATTTAATAAAAGCTAAACAATGAATGACAAAAAATAGATAAAAGAAAGGGGGAAAAAACTTCTCCTTTCAGAATGGCTGTCTAGTCCCAGATGAACTCCCAAGGCATGTGAGTTCCTTTCAATAGGGGCTTAAATTTTTTTTTCTTTTTGGAGGGGGGAGGGCCGGGAAATTGAGGTTAAGTGATTTGCCCAAGGTCACACACCTAGTAACTGTGTGTTACAGACACAGTAACCTGTGTCTGAGGTCACATTTGAACTCAGGTCCTCCTGACTCTAGGGCTGGTGCTCTATTCACTGCACTGCCTAGCCGCCTCTAGGAGCTTGAAATTTGAGGTCAATTGGATGTCAACTTCATTAGGTTCTAAATGAAAATTTCTCTAATGGATCTCTGCAGTAATAACACAATCCAAATGGAGATGCGATACCAAAGTATTTCCAATAAATCTAGTGGTACACATGACAATCAAAAATCCCCCTTTCTCCATGTAGGAGTTTAGATTCACATACTGATCGTGAACTACCCTCTAGGCTGGAGAAGAGAAAGAAAAGGGAAAAGAGGGGATGGGAATACTAGTTCCTGGTCAGGTGTTATAGACCATGAAGAAAGGTAACTCAGCTGATAAAAGTTGATCAAATATGTTGAATTCTGTGTGCTATTAACCAGGCACCGTGGTGGTCTTGCCTAGACTCTCCTTAGAAGTACTCTTTAGAGACCTATAAACAAATGGCCATATCCCATAATCTCATTAGATTGGTGGAGGGAAGGGGAATTCATCAAATTGATTAAGGATTCACTAGATCAGTTCCCTGCCCCCAAGCACACCCCGACCCCCTAAAAAAACCAAAAACAACTTAGCCAGTCAACTATATTGAATTCTGTTATAGAAAAATCACTATTTTAAACTCAGTTATTTTAAATGAAGTATGAAAATTGACAAGGTAAATAAATTCGGGAATGTTTTTCAAAAAAAAGTTATCGATATATTTTGATTTGAAATAACAGACATAACATTCCCAATAAATACACTACCCAGAAATACAAATTACTTTCCCTGAGAGTTAAGCAAAATGACCTAGTAGAATAACTGTCACTGATGGCCAGAACCAATTTCTACTTTTGTAGTATGGATTGTTAACAGAAAGGAGAGACGATACGTTATAGCGGTTATGAAGCAGGTAACCATAAAATGATGAGGTTAGGGTTAGGGGTGTTCGAGACCCCAAAATACCAACACACTGGGTCCTGCTGAGTTAATTGGACTCAAATCTTCTCTCAGCCAAAGAAAAGTAGTTTATTAAAAGTTCACTTATATTGGACACAGAGCAAGTCTGTGCTAGAAAATTCTATGGCGCTCTTACACACATAGGGGCAAGATGGGATCTTATATACAGAAAGGTTGTGGGAGGAATCTAGGGGTGGTCTGGAGGAGGAGTTTGGGGAGGGTCTTCAGGAGGAGTTAATGAGGTCAATGAGTGATTAAGGGTAGGAAGTTGCTGGTGGCTACCAGGAGCTGATAGATAATGGTGGGCTAGGCCAGTTCAAGGGTGGATTGATATTTTGATAGGCTTAAGGGTGGGAAGTAGATGGACAACGGGAGGGCTAGGCTAGTAACAGAGGTCTGGGCCCAGCCACAGTGAAAGCTTCTGGCCTCTGCAAATGCCTCATCAAGTGGGAAGGTTCAATCAGAGTTCAAGGGGGTTCCTAGAGCCTGCACCTCATCAATTAGAAGGCTGGCCTTGGGGTCAGAAAGACCTGGATTCCAGTTCTCTCTCTGGCAATACTGACTGTGTGACTCTGGGCAGGTCAGTTAACTCCTCAATTCCCCTCTAACACTTTCTAAGAGTGTAAATTGCAAAACAAATGCTGATCTCTATTGGTAGGAGTGACGTTGCTGGGAACTCCCTGCATCAATGAGCTCATAGATTCAGAAAAACAAACAGAAATAAAAGATGTGTATTTTCATAGTGTACTATGAATATTCAGAACCAATAAGAAGAATGGGCACACATAGGGAAAAACATAGAGAGGCACACACACAGAGAACAGTTGTGATCAAGGCACAAGTATAGAGGGGGCTCCATGCCTTTAATTCTGCTGGACTGGTAATGTCTTTTGGGTGATAATATGATGCTCCTGCCAGGCCTTCTCCCTGCTAGTCTTATAGAACAGGCGTGGAATTTAGTCTTTGCCAGATATTGTTCCCTGATCTCAAATGACTTGGTTGACATATTGCCAATAGCTCTGTGGTAACTGCTGATTGTTAGGTGCATAATTTCTGTTTTGAGGAGGTTCTAGAGGGCGTGAAGAAAACATTTAGTCTGTCCTAGTTCATGTGATCTGGAAGATCTTCATGTCTGACTGTCACTAGTCTAGGCTTCACCATGCATGAGATTTGAGGGCTTTTATCTGTTTCCAGTTTGGGACTTAAGTTGGAGTCCTCAGCTGAGGAGCTAACTCTTTTTGATAAGATGTTCGGAGGGGTCTGCCATTACTCTTTTAATTTCAATATTCCAAAGATTTATTTTTAAAGGGAAGCAAAAACTCTAAGACACCAACTTATGAGACTTGAGGGAAAAAACAAACATAAAACAAAACCTCAAGTATTTTTTGTTCCACAAGGAATCTTTCTCCTTCTCTCAGCTACGGCTAGAATAGAGGTTTTTTTTTTCTATAGAAGGAGATTCTTCTCACAAGAACACAAAGCAGCAACAGATAACCAATACTTTTAGGAGTAATACTATTTTTTGGAACCAGATTTCCTTGTCATTAAGGGCAGGTTATCCATCGTCGATCTTTACTCTGACTTGGGTTTTGAAATTCCTTACAACTTCCTGCTTATTTTTAAAAAATTATTAAACAGTGACCAGTCAGTATTATTATAGGCTATTCTTGCAGCAAAATGCCAAAGACTCTCTACTTGTGTCCCTTCCCTCTCAGTTTTTCAATACATAATAGATTTGTTTACATAATAGATTTGTTTACTCATATACATGGTTATTTCCTTCCCTTCCCCAGGCACTTGAGTGAGAGTGGAAAATTCATAGGACCCCAAACTAAGACCGGGCAGGGTCATTCAATGTTTTTCCTCTGCCTAAGAACACACTTGGTCATCTATTTCTACCTCTGTCTCTACCTCTAACTTTACCCTTACCTCTCCTTCTGTTTCTATTTCTATCCTTACCTTTACATAAGCATATCTATAAAATTGCTATGTTTGTTTCTATAGATAGCTCTCTATTGCTGGCTTCAAGGTTTCTCAGGTCTTGAGCTTCAATATCTTTATTGTTGTAGATAAGTATATGTTTTTTGTCCTAGTTTCTCATTCTTCATCACTTTAGGCAAGTCTTCCTATGTTTCTCTAAATTTTTCATTTTAATTATTTCTTGAGAGGAAGTGTGATAGAGTGGGGGGAGAGTGACCTTGAAGTCAGAAAATCTTAAGTTCAAGTCCCAACTCTGAGACATACAGGTTGTATGACTGTGGGCACATCATTTAACCTCTCACCACTCTGGATAACTCTCTAATAATATACATTTCAGAAGATGCTGACCTGGATCAGTTGAGGGAGTTTCCTTACCTGAAAGCTCCCTTTACCAATGAAATCACCAATCCAAAACCCATGTTAATGGTTCCTTATAGTGCAGGAATGAAAACAATTTTTAGAAAATGAGACAGCCAGAGTCAATAAGAAGTCCAGAAATGTATTATAAGGGAAGTGCTAGATTAAATATTGTAACTCATCAGATCTGATTTCTATAAGAACCATGCTTCCCAAGGCAAGTATTCCCAAAGCATTTGCTATATTGATCCATTCCAGTCACTTGGATAGCACTGAGCCTTATTTCACTGTAAGTCATATAGGGTAACATTTTGGACAGTTGTGTTCCATTTTGCAAAGTAGGAAGACAGCTTGATTCAGCCAAACTTTTCAGGAAGCATTCTTAAGAAGAACCTAGTGAGATGACAGGAGAGACAAATGTTAATAAAGGATCTACTTTCTTCTTTCCCTGGGGGAAAAAAAAGGATTGGGGGTGGGATGGGTGTCAGTGTAAGATAGAAGGAAGGATGGAAGGATGTTTTAAAGAATATAAAATGAGATACAATCCAGTCTCACAATTTGCAGGTACAGAGGATTGCAGAGGGACACCAGAGGACAAGTGGTAAACTTAAATGTGAAAAGAGTCAGAAATGCAAAATGCTGGGCATGCATTTGACCACTGGCATTAGCAGAGCTCACATCCTGAGCCCTCATGGGAGTGGTTTCCCTGTGTTTAATTTCTTATTTTGGCTCCTGATTTTCATATCTCCAAATCCCCCTGAAAAGATACCTTGATCTGGTGCCTGGATTCCTGCTGTAGTTGCCTACCTTATGTCTGAATTTATTTAGTTTTTGGCCCATATTCTCTGGCTCTCCCTTATTGGAATCTTTTGGGAAGGAATTATAGAATACCAGAATTTAGAGGGATCTCAAATGTCATCTAGAACAATCCATTCCTTAGCCTGAATCTCGTATATAATATCCTGAATGCTGACAAAATGTCATGTGGTCTTTACTCAGTACTCTTCCCCAAGTCCCTGTTCCCAATCACAACAGAATCCCTGGTAGGATTTAGCCCCTTTAAAGAGCCTCTCCTCAAATGATTGACTAATGCCCTCCTAACCACAATGTGGTTACCCTTTCTCACTTCCTTCCTTGATGTCACAAATAAAGTCTAGGGAAAAAGGTATCAATCTGTGAAGTTTGAGAATAGAATTCCTCTGGCAACAATTATATTATTTGGTACTTGAATTGCCTATCTTTGGCCAAGCAGATAAGGGCAGTAGTGTCCTAACTGATAACTAACTACTTGTCCTAATAACTAGTTGTCTAACAGACACCATTGACACATTGCTTATCAAGAGAGCAAAGTAGTGCAATATTATATGCTTCCTTGGAAGTTTAGTTGCATTTGACCTATTTCATGGTAACTATGATAGAAGACTTGAAACCTAGAATTAAAAGTTTTAAAATTACTTTTTTTTGAGTCTTCCAAAAAACTTGTTTAATTCATTGAGCTACGTAACTTAAAGAGAGGGGTGTAGGGTGTGTTCAGAGTCCAAGCTTGTATTGGTCTGATGAGTCACATTTGTACACACTGTATCTCGATTCCAACATAGTGATGTCATTTTGTTACACTTCAAGAACAAAGGATAACAATTTAAGGGAATGAAACTAATTTTAAAACAAATACACCAGAATTTGAGCATTTTAATGAGTCTTGATTCCTTTAAAGGGGTTACTTGGAGAAGGCTATACTCTCAGTTATCACAATACCACCATTGCTGAAATTGTGTTTGGAATTTAACCTTTGAAATTACCAGTCAACAAGCATTTATTAAGAATCTACTAAGAGACTGTTGCTTTGCTAAGTGCCGAGGATACAAAAAAAAGGCAAAAAAGAGGTCCCTGTTCTCAAGGAACTCTTAGTCTAATGGAGGAGGTATCATGCAAATGACTATGTATAAAAAAGACATACACAGGATAAATAGGAGATAATCACAGAGAGAAGGCACTGACATTAAGGACTGGGAAAGGTTTCTTATAGAATGTGGGACTTCAGGTGAAAGTTGAAGGAAATCAGGGAAGCTAGGAGGTGGAGATGAGGAGGGAGAGAATCTCAAGTATGATGGACAGCAAGTAAAAATGCCTTGATTTGGGAGATAGAGTATCTAGAGCATGGAACAACAAGGGGGCCAGTATAACTGGATCACAGAGCAGGTGGGGGTAGGGGAGGGGGGAGAGGAAGGAAGCGTGAGCTGTAAGGACACTGGAAAGGTAGGAAGGAACCAGGATATGGAAGGATTTAAAAGTCAAAGGATTTTACATTTGATCCTGGAGACAGTTGAGAGCCAATGGAGTTTATTGAATAGTGGGGTAATGTGGTCAGATGAGCTTTGGGGAGATCAGTTTGAGAGCTTAGTGGAGGGTGGAGTAGAGTGAGTAAATACTTGAGGCAGGGAGATTAAATAACAGGCTATTGTAATAGTCCTTGGTGAGGTGATGAGGGCCTGCACTAAATGGTTGCAGGAGAGAAAGGGGGAATATATGAGAGTTTTTACAAAGATGAAAATGACAGCATTTGGCAACTTATTGGATGGGGGAGAGGGTGAGAAAATGAGGAGTCAAGGCTAACACCTAGGGTGTGAGCCTGGGTGACTAGGTGAATGGTGATACCCTCCGTAGTAATAGGGAATTTAGGGAGAGGGAAGGGTTTAGGAAGGAAAGAGGATGCATTCAGTTTTTGATATGTTGAGTTTAAGATGCCTACAAGACACCCACTTAGAAATATCCAATAGGTCTTGGAAGATGTGAGACTGAAAGTCAGGAGAGAGGTTAAAACTAGACAAATAAATCTGAGAATCATCTACATAGAAATGATAGTTTTGTGGGAGCCAGAGATCACAAAGTGGAAAAAAAAAGTATAGGAAGTAAAAAGAAAAGGGCCCAGAACAGGACCAGGAGGACCTGGATGATGATTCATCAAAGGATACTGAAAGAAAGGGGTCATATAGTTAGGAGGAGAACTAAGAGAATTAGTGTTGTGAAACCCTAGAATGTGTCAAGGAAAAGAAGTGATTAACAGTGTCAAAGGCTTCAGAGAGGTCAAGAAGGATGAGAACTGATAAAAGACCATTAGATTTGGCAATGAAAAGATCACTGGTGACTTTGGAAAGAGCAGTTTCAGTTAAACAATGAGGTCAGAAGCTATTCTGTAGAAAATTAAGGAGGGAGTGAGAGGAAAGAAAGGGGGCCCATTGATTGTAGATAACCTCAAGGAAGTTAGACAGAAAAGGGAGAAGGGATGTAGAATGATAGCTGGCAGAAATGGGTGGATCAAATGAAATTTTTTTTTTGAGGATGGGGAAGATGTGAGCATGTTTCTAGGTAATATAGAAGTAGGGAAGCAGCCACTAGACAGGGAGAGATAAAAGACAAGTGGGAGAGTGGGGATGGTAGAGAAAGCAACCACTTGCTACATAGCAATGAAATGACTTATGTGCGTAGAGTAGTTGGCCTTGGCAAGGAGCAGGGTCATTTTTTCATGTGAAACAGAGATGAAGAAGGAGGAAGTGACAGAAGGCATCTGTGTTATGTAAAATAAGAAGGGAAGAATAGGGAGCTCAGTGAACGACCTTAATTTTTTTCAGTGAACTATGAAGCGAGGGCTTCATCTGAGAGAGTGGGAGAGGCAGAGCTATGGGAGCTTTGAAAAAGAATGAAAAAGTTTAGAAAAACCACTGTGGTCAGTGGGATGAGTCAATTAAAGAGGTGTTACACTGAGGACCCAATTGAGATTATACAACACAAATTTGTAATAGACTCTGTCAGTGTTGTTTCATGACTTTCTACAGCTTTATTCAGTAATATGTGAGTAGGAGAAAAGGCCATGGAAGATGGTAGGAGTAATCCAGGACTGAGCCTTGGCAGGAAAACATCTTCATTAGAACAAGGGAGAATGGGTATAGATTTCAACTGGTTCACCAAAGGGTCAACATGGGGAAGGAAGGAGAGTAAAGCTAGTATAGGGATAATGACCTAGGAAAGAAATGA
Organism: Pseudochirops cupreus; assembly: GCA_028627135.1. Classification (NCBI taxonomy): domain Eukaryota; kingdom Metazoa; phylum Chordata; class Mammalia; order Diprotodontia; family Pseudocheiridae; genus Pseudochirops; species Pseudochirops cupreus. Next base: position 73,165,008 of record CM053584.1, read on the forward strand.
GAGGTGGATGGACTGGAGATCATGGTGATGATGAAGAATAGATTTTGGAAGGAAAGAACAAAAGAATTTATTAAGTGCCTATTATGTACTAGGCACGGCACTGAGCACATTATAAATATTATCTCTTTTGATCCTCACTGTAACCTTGGGAAGTAGGTGCTATTATTATCCCCATTTTAGAGATGAGGAACTTAAGGCTGACAGAGGTTAAGTGACTTGCCCAGGGTCATATAACTAGTAAACATCTGAGACTGAATTTGAACTCAGGTTATCTACACTACAGGCCCAGCTCTCTATCTTTGGTAAGGCAGAGGAGAGAGGTGGAGAGATAATAGATTGTGAAAAATATATCAGATAAATTTCAGAGTTTGTGAACATGGAAGTGCAGCATTCGTGGGTGATGGCAGCATCAAGGGTATAAACATCTATGTGTGTAAGTAAGGTGGTGTGGAGGAGTAGGTCATGGGAAATGAGTTAAGAGCCTGGGAGGTTAGAGTTTGAGGGAACATCAGTATAGATATTGAAGTCCCCTAGCATGAAGGCAGAAGTTAAGGAAGAAAGAAAGATTGAGCAAGGTGCTGAACTTATTATGGAGGAAAGAAAAGTGTCCTGGAGGTTGGTAGATAATGGCCACTTGAATTTTGATTGAATGATAAATATGGATTGTATGAATTTCAAAGGAAGAGAGGTTACTTAGTGATGGTTGTAGAAGGAGAACCGAGAAGTGGCAATGGAGAATGAGGGGTATTCCAACCCCCCCATGAGGGGCATGAATGATAGCACTTCCAATGTTGGAAGAGGTGGTCAGGGAAGCTGTGTCATCAGGAGGGAGTCAGGTCTCAGTAAGTGTAAGACAATGGAGGAAATGGGAAAGGAATAATTTGTTAACTAGGGACCAGATATTCCAGAGGATCCATTGAAAAGGACTGGTCACTTTAAAGTGGGACATTGGTGGGTTTGGATTGAGGGGAATGGGATTAAAGGAGCCTATGATATGTGAATCCAACCTGCTGGTGTCAGTTAGGAGCGTGAGCTCAGAAAGGGTGCTACATTTGGGTTTAATGAATGTTTTAACCTTTTTTTTTCCTGATCTGACCTGTTAAACCACTGCCATCACCTTGATCATCACCTCTTCTTGAACATTAGTGAAGATAGCCCAGGTCCCAGAGATCAAGAGACCTAAGAACTGCAGTGTGCTCCAAACCCTAGGACTACTTTCAGCTCAGGCTTCATAACCATTATCAAAGGGGAGTAACCCTTGTGCAGGAATCCTCTATCCCCACCACCAGCCAACACCAACTGCTGGCTAATGGCCACTGAGAAATAAGTAAGCTCAAGAGTAGTGTCTGCTACCTACCTAGACCTTGAGGTCATCATCCAGAGAAGCGACCCTTTTGATGATGTGACCTATTAATTACTTCTCCGGGTGCTACAGCCTCTTCATCATCCTGAAAGAACTGAAGGTCCAGAAAAGAAAGTTCTCAATGTTAAAGTCCTTGGTACTGTCAAATAAATAGAAAGAGATATTATGTTGTCATTGGAAAGAATATTGTATAATATGCATTATTATCTGCTTTGCCAATGTATCCTAATGACCATAGGGGCCCTTTCATCTAGCTTACACCTGAAACTTCCTATACATGTGTCCCCCACTAGAATGTGAGCACCTTCAGAGCAGGGATTACCTTGCTTTTTTGTTGATATTCCTATCACTTAGCATGGTGCATAGTAAAAGTTTGTGCATAGTAAAAGTTTAATAAATGCTTATTGATTTATACATTCTTTCATTCATGGTGTAGCAGAAAGAACTCTGACCTTGCAATCAAAGGTCCTAGGTTCAAGTTCTGGCCATTACTATATGATTTGGGGGTAAATAACAACCCCACTGAGCCTCAGTGTCCTCTAAAAATTGAAGGCAAAAATATTACCTATCTCATAGGATTGTAGGGAGGTAAGTTTGTAAATTGCCAAGCAAGTAATAAATATGAATTATTATGATTATTTATCAACAGTAATCACAATCTGCTCTCTGGGGATCCTTATCATTTAAAGGAGAATTTGGATTTTGAAAATAGCTCAAGGTAATTTAGAACCAATTTTTATAAATAAACTGGAGGATTGAGTTGGGGAGCATTGCTTTTATTTTTAAGAAAAAAGGGAATTATGTCTATAAAATAATCATGCACTTTTTTGGTGGGTTTCACAAATTGGCTCTGAAGACAATTGCAAAAGAGTGGTGCCAAAAATGTTTCAGAATGTGAAATTTATCATTTGAATAAGTGTATGGCTTCACAAAGAACTATTTGGAAGAATAACATTCACTTGGATATATGTTAGAATGTAAGCTCCTTGAAGGCAGCAGCTGTTTCATTTTTGTATCTCTAGTGCCTAGCACAATATTTGGGATATGATAGGCACTTAAAAAATTCTTGTTCATTGATTAATTGATAAATTCAGTTACATTTACATAAAAATTAATCTCAATTTAAAATCATTTTTCACTTATTAATTATTCATTAATTGTTATTCTCATCATTCAAGATCCTAGAGAAAATATTGAGGACCTTGTCTATACCGATGGATTTATTCATTAAACACACCCATCTTTCCCTATATTTGTAGAGAACACAAAAATGATAACCCCTTCTGCCATTATAGGAACACTGTAATGCTACTCCAGTAACTGGTCTTTCCTCAGTCTTGTTGCTAGAAAACTCCCACTTCTTGCTCCACCAATTCCTAGACCTAGAAGGCAAAATGAAAGTAGGAAAAGAAAATCCCTGGTCATCTCCTAAAAAAAAAAAAAACAAAAACACCTCATGATGAAAACAAGGAATATCATAGCCAAAATATTACAACTTCTAGGTCAAAAAAGAAATGCTGCTAGCAACCAGAAAGAAGAGTTCATGTGCCAAGGAATCACACTTACGATTATGCAAGACTTGGCAGCAACTACTACAAAGAAGAGAAACAGCATCTCCTGAGGTTAAAGCCCCTTCTTTTGCTATTAGAACTAAACTTCTCATTCCCATCCAACTCAGCCTTTCCCTTCCCCAGTCTTCTTCCCTTCCTTCCACAGTCTTTTCTCAATCTGCCTATTCTCAGTTATAAACTTTCATTTTGGACCTCTTTTTCCAACATTATGTTCATCTTGTTGATCTTATAGACAAGCTAGGTGGTGCGGTGGTTTGAGCACATCAGCAAGATCAGAGTTAAAATCTGATCTCAGACATTTACTATCTGTGTGACCTAAGCAAGTCACTTAACTTCAGTCTCTCAACTGTAAAATGGGGATAATGAACAAAAATCATTTTTTAAAATCTCTCCTACCTCACCATTGGAGGAAAAAAGAAAAAGAAAACTCTTGTGACAAATATGCACAGTCAAGCAAAACAAATTCCCTCATTGGTCATTTAAAAAAACAAACAAACTATGTCTCATTCTGCCCAGGGGTCCATTACCTCTTTCAGGAGAGGAGCAGCAGCATTTGTCTTGTGGAATCATGCTCATTACACTGATCAGAGATCTTAAAGTCTTTGAAGATGTTTGGCTTTTTTTTTATAGTGTTGATATTATATAAATTTGTATCTTGAATCTATTCACTTTATTCTGGATTAGTTCTCTTTATCATTTCTTATCATTAAAGACTACTATTTTCCCTGTGGGATTATACTCAGCCTAACAGGGTAAGTTCTTCTTGATCAAAAGCCTTTATCTTTTGCCTTTTGAAATACTGTATTTTAAGATTTTCTCTTCTTTGTAGTAGTTGCTGCCAAGTCTTGCATAATTCTAAGTATGATTCCTTGGCACATGAACTCTTCTTTCTAGTTGCTAGCAGCATTTCTTTTTTGACCTAGAAGTTGTAATATTTTGGCTATGATGTTCCTTGTTTTCATCGTGAGGTGTTTTTGGTTTTTTTTAGGAGATGACCAGGGATTTTCTTTTCCTACTTTCATTTTGCCTTCTAGGTCTAATAGGCCTAAATGTTATTCAGTTATGATTTTTGAACTAAGGCAGATAGAATTTGTTTTAGCCATGATTTTCAAGGAGTCCAAATGTCCTTAAATTCTCTTCTTGACCTACTTTCTAGGTAATTTGTTTCATATAATAGATACTTTACATTTTCTTCTATTTGTTTTCAAAGTTGAATTTTCTTCTAACATTTCTTTATGTCTCATGGAATCATTGAGTTCTGGCTACTTCATCCTTATTTTCAGGGAATTCATTACATGGGTAAGGTTTTCCATCTTCTGTTCTAAGCTATTTATTGTCCTTCTACTTCTTTCCTGAAAAGCTCATGTTTCACTTGTAACTTCATTTTTCATTTCTTACTTCATTTCCTCTAAGTGCTCTAGCCATTTTTTCCCCATAAAAAGAGAGTTGGCATAGCAGAGGCTATACTTGCTGTGTACTTACTCTCTTTTTATGTATTTACCTCTTGGTCCTCTTTTGACCCATATTTTTTTCCCCCATAGTATTTAGTATCTTCTTCTGTTTACTCACTTCTCTAGCCTTATTTCCTGATTTGGGACTTTTTGCCTGAAATAGTATCTGCTTCATTGATAGATGGGATAATCAGGTACCATTACCTCTATTTCCTCCCGCCACTGGTTTCCACTTCTCCTAGTGTGTCCAAGATCAGAGTACTAATGGATTTCAGGCTGGCTACCCTGCAGATTCCATATCTAGAACACTATTAGTTAGAGCCTTAGGAATCGTTTAGAGCAGAGTACTACTGGCTCCTGGTCCTATGTCTATGGTCAAAGTCTTCAGAGAGTTGAGAGTTTCTGCTTCTGACCTTTTTGGAGCTTCCCATTAGAACCTGATAGGCTTCTTGCTCCCTAGGAACATAGAGTTGTATATTTTAGTTGCTCTTAGAACATCTATGGTTAGAACACTGGATGAATTCTAGGAAATTTATCTGAATTTTCACTGACTTTCTTGGTATAGAGACTCCCTCAGGCTTCTGGTTGTCTTTTTGTTTAGTCCTGGACTAAATAAAAGTGTTTACTTCCGTGTCTCTTTGGACTTGTTGATCATTATTTGATCTGGTACCCTTTTTACATTTTTGCTGAAGTACACATGGAAATTTGGTATCCTACATAATCTTTCGTGCTGATATCTTAACTGGAAGTCCCAGTTCTCTTTTTATACTTTTTCAAGTAGCAGAAAAAAGGAGAGAGAAATAGTCCTGAGGCAGCATGAAATATCGAGAGCTGTGACTAATTTGTCTATCTAATCAGTAGGTAGTAACTTTCCACTCAGTCCTAATGAAGAAACATTCCTCCTCTCAACAGGTCATTCCAGCATAAGTGCTGACATGATATTTAAATACAATTTTCTTCTTTAGCTGAACTTCATAACAACAGTTTTAGCTTACATCATTACAAACTGCTTTAGGAGGAGAGTTTCCGAACTGATTTCCAAAAGACTAGTAACAAATTGAACAATTTAACAATGTGCACAGAGTGCCTATTATGTATATGATGTTGTGCCAGGCCCTGTGGGTACAGAGACAAATAAGGATGAAGTCCTTCAAAGTGTTTATGGTATAGTATCAGGATTAGTTACATGGAAGTGTGGTGTGCTATACCGGAAACAGCACTGGCTCTGTTGGCATATAACCTGGGTTCAAATCGCCTCTGATGTTTACCACCTGTGTGACCTGTGGTAAGTCACTTCTTGGGCTTCAGTTTCTTCATCAACGAAATGGAGAAGAAGGCTTTTGGGTGTCATTCCATCCCTAAATCTGTGGCATTATGTACATCAATGACAATATGGCAAGTTAGAAAAAGAATGGCCTGAAGACCTCAAGGAGGGAGATACCACTCTCTGAGGAATCACTGTCTGGGAATCAGTGAACAATCATGGAAGAAATAATACTAACACATTAAAAAAAATTTAAACATTTAAAATCAGATGCCTGGTATTTCATCGTAACATTTTAAGAGTACTAATTTTTAAAGTGAATTTTTACATCAAAAATTGGAATATTGTCAGGCTAGAGCCACAAGATTATACTGTAAGATGCTAATAGATATTACGTTCTAATGGTCTTATTTCTATCCTGAGAAAGAACCATTTCAAATATAAAGTGAAAAACAATTATGAAGCAGTTTAATGTTAAAATTAATAATTTCAGAAATTAGAGTAAAAGACAACTGGCATAGGGAGGTGGTAACTAAAGGCTGGAGTTCAAATTCTATTCTCCACTTCAAGGATTTTATACCTTGCAAAGAATTGGAAGAATATCTTTTATAAGCTAGTTTAAAATGTTGTCTGAATTCTGAATACCTTTATTTTATTTTTTTAAAAAGAGTAATGTGTGGGGGCAGCTAGGTGGCACAGTGAATAGAGCACTGACCTGAGTTCAAATGTGACCTCAGACACTTAACTAACTGTGTGACCTTGGGCAAGTCACTTAACCCCAATTGCACTACCTTCCCCCCTCCAAAAAGCAAAAAAAAAAAAAAAGAGTCATGTGAAAGGAGAGCTTAAAAGACCAGGTAAAATCCTTCTTGTTGCTTTTGAGTCTTACCAATTAGACCTGAGTTCAATTTTTCTGATCCTATAGCAACATTTGCATTACAAACCATATTTCCAGAGCAATGTTGCAATGTTATTGCTGAGGCTGGTACACTTAGCACAGAAGTAAACAAGAAAACCTTCATAATTTTAGCAGCTTTAATAAGAGCTCAGGAAATGTTTGCCAAAAAGTAAACATATGGTAGGAAAATGTCTAGTTTCTAGTTGTGACTTGGGATATTAAGGAAATGGGGAGAATTTGAAAAAAGGTGATAGGGAAAATATCTCATTGACTTTGTAGGGGACTGTGAAGCAGAAGATATCACTAAAGATTTATGTTACGTATATAAGTTTTAAAACTAAGATAACATTATCTCTATCAGTGTAGATGATCTTAAATAGTAAATAGTGAAATAGATTTCTATTGAATTCAGTTGTTCTTATCCCCCTAACACTATACAAGGAATAGTAGAAATAGTATTTGGAAATTAAGCATTCATCCAGAAGCTCAGTCTTATTTATCACTGACCACAATATGACTCTGATGATATTCTAGTCATTTCTCTATGGTGGATTCAACAATGGAGATGGTTATAACGGGTAGTGTCTAAATGAGAATTTGGAGTAGTATTTTTCAGTGCTGGTAGCTCTCTTGGGAGGTATTATCTACCTGTTGATATTAAAAGTGCTCTGGAAGCGAATAGGCTTTGGGAGATGAGATACAGCTGGCATTTCATATGTAAATTGGTTTCCATTTACATGGAAGTTTCACTCTGAATGATCACTACTAAGGTACTAAAGAAATTTGCTCTCAAATCCTGATGAAGAGGGTCATGAGGTCAAACGTAGATAGCTTACTCATAGAGATCATAGGATTAAGAGTTGGAGGAAACCTTAGAGGTATATCATCTAGTCCAATACCCACTCTCTTTTTTTTTGACAGATAAAAGAATTTATTGCCATAAATTGCCTGAGGTTGTCATGTGAAAAAGTTTTCGTTTATTCTATTTAGGCTTATTCTTTAGGTTTATTTCACAGGAATAATTGATAGAATTTCAGAGAGGCAAATTTAGCCTTGAGGTAAGGAAAACAACCTATCAATGAAAACTATCCCAAAATGGAATGAAC
>CM053584.1:73173160-73191565 GCA_028627135.1 Pseudochirops cupreus
GGAAACATCTTTCTCACACAATCATCTGAAATGGAATTGGGATGTCAAACTAAGACACCTGTGCATGGGGTATCCCTACATCTCATGTAAGAGGGACAGTAGGGTAAATTAAAAAAAAAACTCTGAACCTGAGAGGAGAGAAGAAGAGAAAGAGAGAGAGAGAGAGAGAGAGAGAGAGAGAGAGAGAGAGAGAGAGAGAATGGGAGAGAGAGGGAGGGAGGGAAGAGAGAGGGAGGGAGAGAATAAATAAGGGAGAGAATGAATGAGGAAGAGGGAGAGAAAGGGAGACAGGGAAATAAGGAGAGAGAAAGTGAATAACAATAACGGTGGAAGTCACATGGTTGAAAAGAGCCTTAATCAGGTGGTGACTACTTTATCTTCTCAGATTTATTAATATACAAGGATTTATTTGCATATTAGAGCAGACCATATGAACCAAGGACCTCCTGGGCCTCCAAAACTATAGTATTTTGGAAACTTTCTTTTTCTTTTTACTGTGAATCCTAGGTTTAGAACACTAGGGGTCATTTAGTGGGTATCTAGTCCAACCTATTTGTTTTTACAGATTGGGAAACTGGCTGAAAGAGTAGTAGTGTCCAAAGTCACTCAGTTAATATGTGGCAAAACTGGGATTCAAGTCCAGTTCATCTGACTTCAAATAGGGCATTTTCCCCATACCACCACATTGCCTTCGAAGTGTTTGTCAATATTATTCTTATAAGTATTGTAAGTCCAAGTATTATTCTTATAAACCCCCTAGTAGCTCATCTTTGTCTTCCAGGGAGAAGAGGGATCTTGTGTTGGATTCTGTTTGTCTGTATTTCTTTGTGGAGAGTGGGGAAGAAGCTGGAAAGTTGGGTCCATTCAGTCAGGGGAAGGGGCAATTGGTAAGAATCAACCCCAACTTAGGCTATTTTTTCTTGTTTGAAAGTACAGCTTTGAAGTAACCTCCCTATCCCCAAACATATCATGGAAAAAGTTGGCATGCTCTTACTCACAGATTAATAAAATATTAGAATTGGCAGGTGATTCAAAGATCATTTAGTCCAGCCTGTACCTGAAAAGAAATGTTCTCTTTAGTATCTGTGGTAAATGGGCATTGTGCCTTTTCTTAAATGTCTCCTGAGGTGCCCCATTCTATTTTTTGAATAACTCTCATCATTATAAAGTTTTTCTTTTTATTGAACTAAACTCTAACTGGCATTTTTTGCCTATGGCTTCTAGATTTTCCTTCTGAAGCTTAAACCAATTTCTCTTCTCAGAGGACTGACTTTCAAGTATTTGGAGATGCCTATCATGTCCCCCATTAGTTTCCTCTTCTATAAGCTAAACAAACTGTATTTTGCTAATTGATTCTCATATGGCATAGTTTCCAGTCCTTTCTCTCTCTAGGTTGCCTTCTTCTGGGCATGCTATATAGTTTGGCAAAGTTTTTTATAAATTTTGGTTCCAAGAATTGAATACAATATTAAGATGTGATCTGATCAGCTAGGGGACAATGGAATGATCAGTCCCTTTTTTCTAGTTGCTATGTTTCTATGAACATAGTTACTTTGCCATACTTTTGACTCACATGGAAGTCCATTAAAATACTAAGATTCTTTTTTTCCCCACACCAATTACTGTCTACCTATGCTTCCTACATTCTGTACAGCTGATTTTAAAAATCCATTTGTATAGTTTTACATTTATCCTTATTTATTTGAATCTTATTTCATTTGACCTATCATCTTATCCTAAATGACATTTAAAAATAAAGTCAGCATAAAGCATCTAATTGCAATAATTAAACTTGAAATTTGCATGTGCTGGAGGAAGAGTGGGTGATGGCAATTCCTCTTTCTAAATCATAACACAGGACAACAAAAGGGGGATGGGGATGAGGAGAGAAGGAAGGCGGTTTGCGGGAGACAGTATATTAGTAACAGGGGAGTAACGCATCAAAAACAAGAGGATATTCAAACTGTGCTGATGAGCATCAAGTTTTTGGTTTTTTTTTTAAGAGAAAATGTAACAATTTGTTGAGATGATGACTGGGCTTTCACTGTGTTGAAAATTTCTACAAACAGCACCTTTGACTTATCAATCAATTCAAGCTCTTAGAATTTAGGTAGTTGTGGAACTTTAGCTACTAGACCTTTTTTTGTGTGTGTTTAATTCTTCCAAAGCCATTAGAAAAGCATGATATAAAAGAATATCAGACAGCTGGAGAACAGATTTAAATTGCCCCAAGTTGTCATGTGTATATAAGACATCAAATGGTGTGTCCAATACTGGTTCAAAAATGTTTACTTTTACAAGGCGGAGGATGGTGGGGGTGGGGAGGTGGTACAAAGGTTAGTAATTGCCCCAGAATTAGCTCTCTGTAAAAAAAAAAGCATGCATGTCACACTTTTAAGTTTAATCTACACCATCACTCTACATTTTCTCCATCATTTTCTTAATTTTAGATAAAAAAACCACAATAAAATTAATCCATGATCTATGGCATTTTTTATTTCTAAGGTGTAAACACTTTATTGGAAAACTTAACGATTGGCTTGAGCCAGTATGAGCTGATGCAAGCAAGCACACCTTTGTTTGGGCGTTGAAGTAGCTTCTCCTTCACCACTTTTATTTTGGACAGTGACCAAAATAGCTCCAAAGATGTCATCTATCAGAAGACATGTCAGCCCTCAATAGCCCCTTAATCCACTATGGCATTTTGATTTTATTCTTTCAGTCTGGAAGTTGCCCTCTGAGTAGTGAATAGAAAAGCAAAATCAGTTAGATAGTTCATCTTTTCTCCACGTTGTATCTTAATTATTCTATAATTCATCCCTTATTTGATCTTTGTTTTGCTTCTGACATAGCTAAAAACCTCATTTAGTTGGTTCTAAGAGTCAACGCTCCTGACATTATTCTTTCAGGATCATGCCGAACTCATATTTTGTTACTTGTTAATGATTCCTTCTCCTTGACTCGTCTTTTACACATTTAAGGATGTTAGCCAACTCCCTGTGCATCCATCCACGTTGGTCTTTTTAGTCAGCTCCCCTTTATCTTCCTTGTTGGGATTGTTCGTATTTCTGTCACCATTACATCATTCGTGAAACTCTCCTTTCCGACTTGGTCTGAATTCCTTTTTAGAATTTGAGAAGTCAGGAATTTATCAGAAATAGAAAAGATCTCTAGCATATCCCTTACTATTTGAAGGCTGTCTCTTCACTTTATTTAGTGTTCATGTAGAGTTTCTGATCCCTTTCCTGAACTCATTCATTTTTTCCTTCTTCATTGGTGGCTTTTAGCATGATCTCATCACAATATCACTTCTTTTCCTACCTCCAATGATAGTCACTTACATATTCCTTACTTTGTTTTCTCCATCGGGTTCATAGATTTCTTTGAATGAATATATCTTATTGATATACATACTACCTAATACTTTTTTTTAATCTAACTTCCTTTTGAAAAAAAAATACTCTTTCTATACCTATGTTACACTCACCTGTGGCCCCAAGAAACTACACTCAGATAAAACTGTCTCAGCAGATGAGCTAAACCAGGTTGGGAGTAACTGATAGGCCTTAAACTTGTCAGTGAGTTATGGAAATATCTATTTCAAGCATGTGAAGACTTTCCTTAGTAGAATGGGCAGATGAGAACAATTTGTTACAACAGCCATGAAGGGAGCTGAAGCAGGCACTGTGGAGCACTTAGAGCTTGGCCACATTATCAGTGATGCCAAGGTCATTCACTGTATCACAGGCCATTGCCAGTCATTCTGACTTTTATCTTACCATTGGACTTTGGTGACTCTAGAAGAGAGAGAGTGAGGCTGAGGACTTTATGTAATTCAGCCTCACTTAAATCCAACTCACATATAAGTCAAGACATCATCCTGTGATATCATTTTTCTTCAGTAAACAAAGGATGAACAACAACATGCCAGAACAGAAGATTATAGTTTAGACGTTTATTTTAATAAAGCAAAGAAGGACAATTGCTTTTCTCATTCTATACCTTATGACTCAATGTAACCTAAGGTTGCATTAGTTTTCTTGGTTGCCATCTCACTATTGACTTATATTTTGACATTCTAATTCACTAAAATGTCTAGATCATTTTTTATATGAACTGTCAATTTGCTATTCCTCCCCATACTATACTCATCAAATCAATTTTCTGAATCCAAATGAGACTTTATGTATATTCTTATTAAATTCATTGTGCTATATTTGTCCTACCATTTTACACTATTTGTATACTGTATTTTGTGAATTAAAAATACTCTCTACTGATTTTTCTTTCTGTATTGTACCTGCTGCTTTTCACAGTATTTAGTTTAGTACATGTATGTGGATAATTTTCTTCTTGAGTTCCACTTTCACTTTAATGTCCTCTTGTTAAAATTTATAATTCCCAAGCACGCACACACACACACACACACACACACACACACACACACACACACATTTACTAGCTTATTATTAGTTGTACTCCTTCCATAACCAAGAGTCTTTCGTTCTTGCTTTAAAAAATCAAAGTGTCCTTGAAAAAAAAATGATAAAATGAAAAAGAAATGGTTTAAATAAACTGCAGGTTTTATTACTTCCTGTTGCTATATGATCTTGTTTTTTTCCTATATACTGCTTTAGAATAACTTAAAAATTACAGCAGAATTAATTTTTTAAAATAAATGCAAATTAAATTAATTCAACAAGCATTTATTAAGGACCTATTGTGTGTAGAGGACCTTACTAGGTGCTCAAGGAGATACAAAGTGTAGATAAGATATTGTCCCTGTCCTCATAAAACTTATCATTTAGTAAGGATATATGGCACATGAACATATGACCATAATACAAGATATTTTAATATAAGCTCCTAAAGAACAGGGACCATCTTTTGCCTTTATTTATATCCCCAGGATTTAGCACAGTGTTGACACATAGTAGGCATTTAATAAGTACTAGTTGACTGACTATATAGGAAAGATGCAAAGGGGACTTTAATTTAGTGTTTACTCAAGTCAAGCAAGACTAGAATTTTAACTGATAGATGTAAGAGTTTAGCTAAGAATGATTATTAGATTACCTTTTCTTAAAACTACACAATAATTTATTTTTAAATTAGGGAGATTTTGTACTTAACTCTTCCTTACAGTGAATTTAGTTTAAATTCAGTTATCCAAAGAGAATTGGAGCCTTTATAAATTATTCATTTGCTAAGATTCAGTTATTTTGAGCTGCATTCCCCTAAACAGAATGGGTTGAGTGAAACAGTTTCATTTTACCAAGGCATTCATAAATGCCCCTTTGCTATACAACAACTCATTTGGGTGTCTGTTAGTTTAAGGAGCACTAATTTTCTACTATCAGGGTATCTCATCTAATAATTCCCCTGACAAGAACAACTGAGGAGTGAACTTGTTGTCATTTGGATTATTACACTGAATTCAAAAATGAGAGAAAAATTAGGAATGCATCTCTGGAAGTTTCAGCAACTCTTGAATCTTCATATTAAAATCAGTCTTTCCCTTCACACTTTTCTTCTTCTCCTTCTCCTTCTCCTTCTCCTTCTCCTTCTCCTCCTCCTCCTCCTCCTCCTCCTCCTCCTCCTCCTCCTCCTCCTCCTCCTCCTCCTCCTCCTCCTTCTTCTTCTTCTTCTTCTTCTTCTTCTTCTTCTTCTTCTTCTTCTTCTTCTTCTTCTTCTTCTTCTTCTTCTTCGTCTTCTTCCTCAGCATTTGCTAGAGAAGAAATTGCTTTAATTTTGATATAGTTTCTTTCATTATATCCAGATCCGTAGTCATTTGCTTAATCTCTGGTGCATCAACTCTTGTTCATATGACGATGTTGCCGTTGAAATACCTGTACCATAGCAAGTACCATCCCCCAGATAAGGTTTGCCTGTGTGGCTTAATCTGGTTGGTGCTGTTTTCTCCTTCTTTTTTTTCCTTGTGTTCATGCATATACACACATGCTCAATTTGTAGTCATGTCTATATTTTCATGTAAGATTTCAAACTTAATTGTCTTTAATCTCTGGAAAAATAAATTCAGTTCCTGAAAGATGGTTTCACTCCCTAAAGTGGTTTGTCTTAGTCTGATCACCTTTACCTAGTGTAGTGCTTTCTTCAGACTTTCATGGGCTCAGGTCCTATCTATGATCTCTTTCACAGGATTATCTCTTATGATTCATTGTGACTTCAAGATGTCATTCCCAGACACTGAAGAAGTCTAGCCCTTCAGACAGTGAAACTGACTATGCAGATGAGTTAGTATCAGTGGCAGGGAAGGAAGAGAATGCCCTTTAGGCTACACTTTCATCTTCATTATGAACATGTGATTAGGATTGAATTTACAGATAATTATTTTACTGTAGAATTACTTTGAATTAACCAGGTTCCAGGAGACTAAGTTTGGTCCCAATCAGGAAGAATGAGAACATTTTTTACATCTATTTTTTTAATGAACTGATAACAAATTAAGGTGATTTCATTGTGCCATTCTAGTACTTTGATATTTAAATGAATCTTTTATAATACTAATGCAGGTTCTCCTTTCATCAGTGTAAATCACAGACCATCCTCTGCTGCTCTTGCCCAAGTCCTTTTAAATGTGCTACAGAATGCCCTTCCATCATTTGGTGTGCCTTCATCTAGATCTCCTGATAATGCATGCATAACAATAGTACAGGCAGCCTATCAGTAATGGTTATTCCTAGGTCATGAGCCCACCTGTTTTTCTGGTTGTGCATTTCTTGATGACATACTTTATTCAACTTTTCCTGTATAATTCTTTATATATAATTTATATATATAATATAATTCTTTATGTATAATTATATGCATAATATAACATGTATAATATTATTATATAATGTATATAATCTGCATTGATCTTTGAGTGATACTAAACCCAGTCCAGAGATTGTAGTATTCTATAAGTTGCAATGATATAACATCACTGGAAGAATATTGATACTAGTTTTAAAATATTAAGCTTTAAAAGGACCCTTTGTTTCAGGGAGAAGGGTGGGGCCATTGAAAATACTGTCCAGTTTCCTAAAGGCAATCTAGTCTGTTCTCCTACTGTCAAATTCTGGGGTTAACTTATTGTCCCTTGCGGTGTTTGTGTAAGATACATATGCTAATGGATGAGGTCTATAGGTTGTCCAACCATGTCATAGTCTATACAGTTCTTCATTGGCTTGGTTTTTGATATGTAGATAGTTAGGATAAATTCTTTTTAATGATTATGGCACCTATTTAGGAGGCTCTGCAATTTTGAGGTCTTAATTCAAACAGAACAATGACATTCACAAATATGAGCGTTTGGAGGATTTTACTATCTATAAAGGAGGATTAAAAATTTGTCATTCTACAATTAATATAATTAATAACTGTATAGTATTTCCTACTTGAAAGTATATTTTTACAGACCCACTAATTCTTACACTGACTACTTTAAATTATTACAAAAGAAAAAAGTTAATAATTTATTTAAAATTTTAAAAAGATGCTATTTGTCAAGAGCAAATATTCAGCAGGTCAATGTCCAATATTAGCTTGGTGATTATGTATTACCTGATGTAAACCAAAATAACTACTTAAGATGTGAATGGAATTTTGATTTTTAATATTATGTTCTTCCTTTTGACTAGATAAATTGTACTGTTCACAGCCCAAGGAGCAAGGGAAGGTTTGTTTATTTGTTTGTTTGTATTTCAGTTTATATCGAATGTTATTCCTTGAACATTAGCTGTAATACATTATAGCTGGTTAAAGATTGGACACAGCCAGCATTAGAAAGATGAGAAGAATAATAGCTCATATTTTGTTTAAGGTATACTTTCCTTATAAGAATCATATGAGGTAAGTAGTAAGTGTCATTATTTCCATTTGCAGAGGAAGAACTAAGGTTAATGTATTACCACAGTCATACAGCTAGTAACTAGCATAACCAGGCCTTATATTCAAGTATGCTGATTCTTAAGTTCATTGTTCTACACTATACCTCTTTCTAAACCAAGAACAAGGGAAGAACAGAATCCTAGAATTCTAAAGCCAGAAGGTATCCTAAAGAACAGCATAGACTAGTGGGCCCAGAGTGGTAGAATTAAGAGACCTGGGTTCAATATCTGGCTCTGGCATTTATAAACTATAGGATTGAAGACAAGTCAATGAATGGAAAAGTATTTTAAAGTTCTTTCTAGAAGTAAGACACTACGCTAAGTGCTGGATATACAGATATAGCAAGAGAGACAGTATCTGGCCTCCAGCAGGCAGAACACAGAGAGGAGTGGTGGGCAGGGAAGGGAATTTAGATTAGGAAGTCACAGAGATGCTAAGTTGATTATGACATAATCTTTCCAGAAGTAATGATTCTATTGATTCAATTAATGTGCCCAAAACAAGAGGTAGAAAGTAGATATGTGTTCGGGGAAGCAATAAAATATGTATGCAGGGGCAACAAATACTGAGTGAGATGGCTTGGCTGGATGACTGATGGATGGATGAGATATAAAAGCAAAGCATGGTCTGTTGTCTAGGGGTAGCCAGTAGATATAGTAAGTTAAGTGGGCTAGTTTATGTTCAGTCAGCAATCAAATGGGTTGGATCTTAGAGCAGGTGCTCCAAAGATGAATGGATTAACTTCCCCAGGAACAAGAGGCATGAATCCTGAAGGCCCAGTAGAGAGGGTGCTGGTCCAGGTTGAGAGAGGCAGAGCAGTGGTAACAGGATGGGTCCTATCTGTTCTCAGTTGGCCTGTGTCTTAAAGGATACAAATGTGATGATGTCCTAGAAAACAGTGTTGAATGTTGAGAGCACAGTTGGAGCATTCTGGCTCAAGCATAAAGTGGAGAGCAGGCCAAAGAGATTATTGATCATAGAGAAGGGATCTATTTCTATGGATTCATATGCCATTTAATCCATACAGATATGACCCTGACACTTGAGAGGCATGAAAGCTGAGCCTTGGAATTTATTCTCACCCTTTTAAGATGATAAGATTTAGACCTAGAAAGTTGTTCAAGATCATATAATTAAATTCTTTCATTTTACAGAAGAAGAATCCCAGCCTCAGAGATGTAAGTGATTTTCCTAAGGTTACACAATTAGTAAGGAGCAGAGCTTATATTCAAACTCTAGTGTTTTCTCTCCAAATCCAGTGTTCTTTCCATTGCACCATGCTGACTCTTCTCTAGGCCACTTTCAGTCTAGGATTGTATATTTTGTGCTAGACAAGATCTTAAAGGTCATTGAGGCAGAGGGGTTAAGTGACTTGCCCACAGTTACATAGCTAGTGAGTGTCTGAGGCACAATTTGATCTCATTACAGGAATATTAAATACAATGCTCTATCCATTACCCCTTTTTCCCCCTGAGGTGGTAAATTGAAGAGTGATGTGTGAATGACAGCTGAGGATTTGTGCTCTTTCAATGGAGTATCACAATTTTTGTGGCTTCTAGGACTTTGGGGAGCATTGTCTAAGCTTTAGGATTCTGGGGAAGTTAAGTACAAACCATCTTTGCATGAGGAGCTGATATTTAAATAACACATTGTTATGAGTATGGTGAATGTGTGTGTATATGCAAAAATTCAGCTATATAGATATACATGTAGATGTGTTTAAGTTTGTGTGTGTGTGTGTGTGTGTGTGTGTGTGTGTGTAGCTGAATTTTTAGTATTTCATATTATACAGTAAATTTCCTTACTTGTATATGCCATTTTAGGCAGATTTACCTATTTGTTTTGAGCTAAAAACTCTTCAAAGCTCCTCAAGCTGTATTTCAGTTTCAGGTGTGTATGAATATATCCTTTGTCTTTCAAAGAGATCTGCATATGTGTGATTGTTTTTGTTGGGCCAGTCTGTTAAAACTCTCTTTATCCAACATCATGATCCGGAGGTTTTATTATAAGGGTGATATTGAAGAAAACTCAGAATGTGAACCCATTTAGAAACTTTGACCTCCTGAGCAATCCTGTAATCATGAGGTAGATCTCCAAGTTTTCCTCTTACTCTGAAATTCCTTGATTTTATCAGTGATTTCATGTTGTAATAATTAACCTTTTCAACTTCCTTTCAGGTGTTAATATTTCTTTTGCAGTTAGCTTTACCATGTAGGTGTTAGAATTAGAGGGAGAACTTCCATTTGCTAAGCTAGATAGCAACCTAGGGCATACCACTCAGTGAGGTTAAGTTTGTAATAATGCACATTTTTTAATATTACTTTTTCTAAACACATATGTGGATATCCAGAGAACTCAAATAAAGAACAAAAGGAGATTTTTGTTTGGTTGCTTTGACAAATATATACAAAACGTAGGCAGCAATGTGGATCTGGAGGGCAGAAGAAAATGGCTTTCTTGACCAGGTTTTTTTTTTTTTGCTTGTTCAGATTCATTTGAGAGGGGATCTTGGGAACAAAATGGCCTTTGTAGCTCCAGCCACCATGTAGCCTCCATGGTGTTTCTTCTGATGACTCCCTCATCAGAAATGGAATTTGGAGCAATGGGATTCAATAAAGGGTGCTATGTGGGAGTTACAAAGCATTTCTTATACAGCCAATAGTGTCCTGGTATTTTATTTTGTGATATCCAGTGCTGTAAGGCAAAACAAAGGCCCAAAGTCTTTCATGGATAGTTGTAACAACACACAAGGGAGGATTTGGAGTCAGAAGCCCTGGATTCAGTTTCTATTTTATTTTGTTTTACTTATTAAGAAGCCTTATAACATTTTATTGGCAGAAATTAATGTCTCTGTTGAAGTTAATAAATTGAGTCTTAGCTAGGATCACTCATTTGAAAGATCTATGCCTTAGCCCTAAGTTTATCAACTCTAGTCATCCAATATGTATAGATGACTATAAACGACATTTGCAGTTTGCAGAAATACTATGAAAGTGATGAACTGATTTCTTTGAAGTATGAAATAGTAACTCCATGAAGTGAGAAATAGTTTTAAGATTAAAAAATGTTAAAAATAATCCAACTAAAATAGACACTATTTATATAAGCTTTAAAAATCTGGAATTAACAGAATTAAAAATGAAACAAAACAAAATCTTAGTGACCTATGTGGGCATGTGGGAGATTATTTCCAGTTAAAATGTGTTGTGATGATGAGATGGACTTGTAACAAGAGAAAGGAATGGATAGACCATATGCTCTATTTTTATTCTTGTAATGGCAAGATTAAACTTCTAGTATATTTAGTAAGGAAGACCCTAGCACATCACTTCATGTGATAAACTTATGGGAGAACATGGATTAGAGATGTCCAAGTATGAATGGGTTACAGTTTTCACCATTGAAAGGAATACTCACATCAGTGATAGATCATTTGATTATTTAACTATTAGCATTTTAAAAAGCGGTCTATTTAGTTATTGTAGCAGTATACAGGAAAAATATTGAGTCTGCTTGTATGTTTCTATGATGTTTACATTTCTGGGGAAGTAGTGTTAAATTTGGAACTGTCCCTTTTCTACCTCCTTGGTAAGTCCAATAGTCTATTTGGGTTTGTTTTTTCTCTCACTAACATCAGAGAACAAATACATTTTTAAAAATAGGAATTTGTGAAGTATTTAAAGACACTTACTTGAGCCTAAACATAGTTTGTGGTGAAGTAAGTTAAAATACCCTCCTCACTGTGGTTTGAAGACATTTTCAGTGCAGAGGGAATCATGGCATGATGGCCGGCAGTTGCAACCACAACCCTTCTACCTACTGACCATGAATAGTTACATCCACCAAAACATTAAAATCCTGGTCAATTTGTCTGGTCTAAATCTGGACTTTATAACTTTAAAAATGATTCCCTCTCCTCTCCCCCACCCCCACCTCCTAACCAAGTTAGAGTTGAGTACACACTTTGTTCATACTGTTAAATGAGTAGCTAAAATCTTTCTAGGTCAAATAAGTAATTAAGAAGATGGGGATGGAGGGAAAATCAATGGAAAGAATTTTGGATTTGAAGTCAGAAGTGCTGGGTTCAGTTTCTATTTTATTTTATTTTATTGTTACTTATTTGCTGAGTGACCCTGGGAAAATATCTCTGGGTCATAGTTTCCTTTCTAGTAAAATTGAGGGGAGTGGGGTAGCCACTAGATCACCTCAAAGGTCTCTTCTAGCTCTAAATCCTATGATCTATAGCTATGATCCAATCTCATTTAAACAGGAAGATGGAGGAATAGATAACAGCGTAGGATATAGGGGGAGGTGGGTGGGGAGAAATATAAGTTTAGAATACCTTCCCCCCCCTCCCACCCCCCTTCCCCCCCGCCAAAGTAAATTATGAAAGTGAAAATTACTGTGAATGGGGAATTTGGAATAGTTGTGATATTTTGAAATAATTTTTAGAATTTCAAGCATTAATTTTCTCTCTCCCCCTCGCCAGCCCCCAAGGGCTTAAAGAAAAAGAAAGAAGGAGAATGCAGTATAATATCTTTCTAGCACATAGGCATAGACAAGCAAAACAAATTACCATGTGGGCCACATTCACAAATGCATGTCTCATTCTACATTTTAGTCTACCATCTCTCTTTCATGAGGTGCGCAGGATTCTTATTCATTAGCCCTCAGGAATCTTGGCTGATAATTTCATTGATCAAAGTTTGTAAGTCTTTCGAAACTGTTTGTTGTACCATATTGATGTTGTGGTATAATTTACTGTCCTGTTTCTGCTCATTTCAATTACTATTATTTCATTTAGGTCTTCCCGGGCTGACCAGGTAGGATTTTTTATTCTCTGGAAGTTTCTGCTGGTGTCAAGACATTATGGAAATACTAGCAAACTAAATGGTACCCACCCAAATGGGAAATAATAGTTGACATCTATAATGCACATTAAAGTTTGTGAAGCACTTTACACAGGATGTTCTGAAAATCCTTGTACCCTAAGCCTTAAGGCACTTAAGGTACTAAGCTACTAAAGCTTAAAACTCCACCAAGACTTTTGGGACATCATATATATTGAACATTTTCTCATTTAAGCCTAATAGCAATCCAGTATTATTATATCAATTTTATAGATGTGTAAAATGATGCTAAAAGAGGGTGAGTTGCTCTACTATAGTCATACATCTAGAGAGCTTGAACCTAGGCCTTTCTGATTCTTAATTTCAGAGTAAGGATGTATGAAAAAAAATCTTAGTGTAATCTGGACTGTAAAAACCAAGTTGATTCAAATTTCTTCAAAAGAAAGGTTCCCTTTTGATTAATGTTTGTTATAAGTAAGCAACATTTTCCTTCTGCAAGTTTTTTTTTAAATACATATTGGACTAAATCCAACCTACAGTTGATTTTATGGTTGTCTTGTTCTTTCCTCAGCTAGCCAAGCATATAACCTTTCTCTCAGTTTAATTTTTCTTGTTTCTCTTTCAGGATGGGAACTCAGCTAGAATAGTGGAAAATAGATGCCACCAAGAAGCAGGGCAGATGGAATTATACTACTCTTGTAACGTGTGAAGACTGTCATGTCAGATTGTATGATCATAAAGTTCAAGCTGGGAGGTGATCTTATTGGTCATTGAGCCCAGCCCTGTTTCTAATATTGCAGAGGAAGAAACTGGGCCTTGGAAAGATTAGGTGACTTTCCCGTGGTCACACAAAACTAGAGAGTGTGAGAAGAAGTATTTGAAGCTAGGTCTTTCTGACTCAAGAGTTCAGCACTCTATCCAGCACACCTCCTGCCCCACTCTTTCTATCGCTTGCTGTGGGTAATAAGGAACTATGCCTAAAGGGGATTAGTTCTCTGATGGCCAGAATAGGGTCTTCCTTTTTGTTACTGCTACACAAGTACATGGTATAGTACTTTGTAGCTAGTGGACTCTAGATTTTGATTGAGTCAGGTCAGGTAGCCACAAATGACAGTGATTGTGTGTGTGTGTGTGCTTCCATTAAAAAAATTATCAAGATTCTTTTGCCCCATTTTGAAGTAGCTCTAAATCTGAATAGGAGGAGCTAGAAAAATTGGGATTCAATAAAATGGCTACTTGGATGAAATTTCAAAATACTGGATCTTGGCAAGGGACCAGTTTTTTTTTCGGTCAAACATTTCTCTCCATGAGGAAAAATTGTATTTCTTGTATTACAAGGGAAAGTTTGTTCCATCTTCTGCCATCTCATTTCCATATAATCCATCCAAAGCTTGTCTACGAAGAGCATTTATATCCAAGGTATTTTATCAGTCGTTTTAAAAAATGTTGTTTTTCTCTCTCTCTTTGGTCCTGGAAAAATGCCATTTTCTTATACAAACATGATTCAATCCTGGTGAGCTTGTGCCAAGATCTAAACTTAGAGTCCTCAGAATTAATGTGGGCCACGAACCTGACAAGATACTTTTAAACAATCATAGTGTAATAGGGAATGTTAAGGAAACTTCAGTATTGTTTAGAGTACTAGTCAGGGTTAAAGCAGATGATTCCAAGTCCCTGAATGCTTTCCTCTAAGACACTGCAAGGCTAAGTGAAGGCAAAAATTTATTTGCTTCACAGATGGAGGTTATACACTGGATTTTTTTTTTGGTGGGAGTTGGTAGAGTGGGTGGCCTCTTGTGTATGGCATGGTGTTCAGACCTGTGATTTATTTAGGAAACTCCTATTGCAGAAATTCCCTTCACTCATGCAGAACAGAGCTTTCTGTGATTTATAGTCCTAAGTACTTGCTAAGGGATTACATGGTCACACAACTTGTATATGTTAGAGGCTAGATTTGAACTCAGGTCTTCTTGACTCCAAGGACTGTTCTTTATTGACTGTGCCAGACTGTTTTCTCTGAATCTCTTTTTCTAGAGATCTCTATGAATACAAGGGGCACCAACTGTGTTGAAATGACTCTGTTCAATTACTGGGCCATGGTCTATGTATAAGTGTGTGTGAAAATACGTTAATAATACTGCATGGGTCATTTTTTGTTATTGCATATTTTGTAACTCTCCACGGACTTTTTATTCTATTTCCTCATCGTGGTAGGTACACGACAGCTTCGGGCCTTAAAGGATATGACAGTGGAATGAACATTTTGGCAGGTACCACCAAGCTGGAAAGACTTCAAGTAAAGGCAAGTGAATACAAGTATTTGCTTTTGTGTGTGTACTTGTATTATGTACTTGGTACATGGTAAGCACTTACTACACGTGTTTTCATTCATTTATTCATTCATTCATTCATTCAGTGTTCTGTGCTTGTCACCTGGCAGCCAGCCTACCTATGTTTAGAAAGGTATATTGTCAGAAATTTGGCCACAATATGATGAATATTTTTGACCTCAATAACACACAAAGCCTGTCTGCCAAGGTGATGAGGATTTCAACCTGCATCAATAAAGGGAATACCCAGACAAATAAAATCACAGATCGTTGAGTATTAAAGTAGCTATTGCAACAACTTAGAGTCATCATGTTCCACACCTAGGAGGAAAGGGACCAAGGGGGACTAGGAACTCAATACTTTTAGGTGGGGAAATTATTGGATCACTATCTGAGGAGAAAGGAGAGGTGTGAATTTTCATTGGCCTTTGCAGGGGAAAATACATCATCTGGGGGTGAGCCATGTAAGAATATAGAAGTACAGAAGTATAGGTTCTGAACTAAAGATCAGAAAACTTTGAGAAAAGCATCTGTGGATAAAGGATGTTAAGAGGTAGACAAAAAGTAACTTAATGTCATAGGGTCTATAAAATTGTTTAGGATTT
This sequence comes from Pseudochirops cupreus, assembly GCA_028627135.1. Classification (NCBI taxonomy): domain Eukaryota; kingdom Metazoa; phylum Chordata; class Mammalia; order Diprotodontia; family Pseudocheiridae; genus Pseudochirops; species Pseudochirops cupreus. The sequence goes on from CM053584.1 coordinate 73,188,839, forward strand.
TTTATAACTATATTTCAAAATAATTGACTCATTTTAAAATCCTGTACATTTTATTTTATGCTTTTAAAAACATTATTTTGAGGAGTCCAGGCGTTTCATCAGATTTCTAAAGGAGTCCATGTCTCAAAAATGAAGTTAACTCCTGTGTCTGGACTATGAAATCCACATGGCATGGGCACCAAGGTGATTTTGTGTTCTATCAAAGGTTGAACCAGTTGAAAGATTCATCATGTAGAATTGACTTCAGGGGAGTAGCCAGAACAGAGAGATGTAGTATGGAGTAGTGGACAGTGTTAGATTTGGAGTCAGGACGACTTGGGGTCAAGTCTTGCCTCAGATATTTACTAGTTTTCTGATACTTGGCAAGTCACTTAGCCTCTCAATGACTCACTTTCCTTATCTGTAAATGATGGGCTCAGGTTCCATAGTATCTAAGATTTCTTTAGGCTTTAGATTTTGATTCCATGAGGTGAGAAGATGAGATGGTTCCCAAGGGCCCAGAATATGGAAACCTTTATAGTATAAGCTTATTGGGAGCAGAAATCATTTCACTTTTCTCTTTATATCCCTGGCATAGGGCTTGGCATTTAGTAAGTACTTAATACATACTTGGTGAAGTAGAAAGAATAAAGGATGTGCCTATGCTCAAAACCCAAGGAAAGGTAACTTTGACACCCAACTAGGAAAGATATCTTTCTCTTTGGAAATTTGGAGCAATAGAATGTTTTCCTGAGTCTTGGGCAGTAGGTCTGTTATATATTAGGCTCTTTATCTCTATCTCCATCTTTAGGGTGAAAAGGGTGGGGAAAAGGGGAAGTGAAAGGGAGAGAATAAGTATTTATATAGAGCCTGCTATGAGCTGGGCACTGTGCTAAGCACTTTACAAATATCTCATTTGATCCTTACAACACTCTTGTGAGGTAGGGGCTGTTATTTTCTCCATCTGATAGTTGAGGAAACTTAGACAGACATTAAATGACTTTCCAAGGGTCACAGGGCTAGTATGTGTCTAAGGCTAGATTTGAATTCAGGTCTTCCCGACTCAAGGCCCAGCAGTCTTTCCACTGCACCACCTAGCTGCCTAAGAATTCTTAGAACAGTGGCCATATTGGATAATCAACTGGGGCCATGTCTAAATTACTGTATCAATGACTCTGCTTTTGGTTATTGACCCTCTATTTGAGGGAGAATATAATCCTAGTACACAAGAAACTCAGCAAAGTGAGACAGACACACTACAGTTGTGCCCCTGGTTACCTTAATGCATAGATGGAGCATACAGAAATGTCTCTAAGATGCTTATGCAGTATAGATACATAGATTTCTCAAGCCATAAAGGTTTATTTTTGGGTTAGCTCTTCTTTCAATTGATTAGTCAATCATATCCATGGACCCTCTTAGGTCCAACTTGATGTTGCTTTTTCATACCATAGTTAAACTGGCATATGCACTATTGATTCAATTCACTTTTTTCTCCATAACTCCATTGGGTTTATCTACTTCAAGTGTTAATAAGATTGAGGGTATCATCCTAAAATGACTGAGCTAGGTCATATGTAAAAGGAAAGAAGGTCTTTGCCTAGGTCTAAGACTTCCAAGTGCTGTAAGAGTTAAAGGAACAGGTTTCCAACAGCTGCCCTAGGCAGTCAGTTCAATGGTATTCATTTGGTTACTTGATAAGACCTAGACTATTTAGTCACATATAATCTAGCAGTTGGACAGGCCTTCAGGGGCCATCTAGTCCCTTTCTACCTGAACATGAATTTCCTCTATAGCATACCTAGCTAATGTTCATCTAGCCTTTGCTTGAAGGCCTCAAGTAAAGAGGGAATTTACTACCTCCCAAGGCAGCTCATTACATGTTTGGATTACTTTGTTAGGAAGTTTTTCTCTACATCAATCCCAAGTTTGTCTCTTTGCAACTTCCATTTGTTGTTCCTAAGAAGTAAGATAGGCAAATGGAAACTAAGGAAAGTAGTTAAATATCCATCTGTCATGATAAGGACTAGGATTCAACTACAAGAGCCTTTGTAAACTCAAATGTTAGCCCTTGCATGTATTACCTTTTTTTTTGCCTCCTGTCAGCTACTTTGTATATATTTCTGTAGATCTTTATATTAAATTCTCTTTGAGGGATATAACTGGTGTGTTTTTATTAAGAAGCAGGGTAGATATGGGTGCATAGACATGCCATATGGCCTTCCTCTTGCATCGGATATCAGGTTGAAGAAACCCCTAAAATATAGAGCAAAGTGGTAGCAGCTTGTAACCTGAAGGAGATTCTAGGGAAATAATTTGTGACTTGCTAGTGGAGAAAATCATGACAGAAAGCCTATCTTATTCCTTGTCACTATACCTGTCTTTCTTGACTTAGCTTCAGTTCTATTTGAAGGTGGTATTGTGAGATAACCTCTTAAGGTTCTCTCCAGTGCTCAGAACCCTGGGGGTCAAAGAACTATCTGGTGACCTAGAAATGAGTCTTGGGAATAATCTTATTTTAGCTTACCATTCTATCAAAGATCTTAGGTCCTTGTTGGGGTTTAGGACAGTTTGATTTACTGCCTAAAGGATAATGGGGAAAAAAAAGTATGGGAATAGTCTTTTCAAGAGACTTACAGCTCTAAATAAATCTGCTGTAACTATATATACATACATACATATATATATATATATATACATGTGTGTGTATATATATATATATATATATATATATATATATATATATAT
>CM053584.1:73192065-73226113 GCA_028627135.1 Pseudochirops cupreus
AATGTCTCTTCTTAAGCTCCTGATCTAACCTTTTCATCTCTTCCAGGAACTTTTATATTCACCTCTCCCTTCCCCCTTCCCCGTCTAATCTACTGGCAACTTTCCCACTCCTTACCAATTCCCAGATATTTCCTATCCTTAAAACAATTTCACTTGATCCTACCATCTTTTTTTTTCTTTTTTAGCTTTTACAAAGAAATATTTACTTTGAAGGGATAGCAAGCACAGAAATTAAATTTCCTCCCAACATCTGGGAATATATTCTCCCTTATACTAGCTTAGTTTGTAGGGAGAGTGGGCTCAAACTTAATATAAAGTTTCTGCACACCATTTACCCTGGCACATTAATTTCCAGTTGTGGCATAGGCTCTGAATGAGTCTTTATATTAGCTACTGTTGAGTTCAGATAATTCTACAGGACTTAAATGTTGGGCTGGGTCAAGCAAGCTGTTTGCTTCCTAAAGTTGGGTTTCTGACAAATTTCCAGCTCCTAGATCTTTCGTGGCTCTTCATTCTGACCTTTTGAAGATAATAAGGTCATGGTCATCTCTAATCTCCTTCACCTAAAACTAGAAAGGATAGAAGCAACAGCAGGGCCACATACCCATGGTTCACATTGCAGCAGCTCTGATAAGGAGACAAAGATGTGAAACCTTTCTCCCCACCAAGGGCTTTCAACAATTTTTACTTCTTCACCTGAATACACCCAGGCAGGTCTTGTTTTGGCCAGTTAATGCCTTTCAAATGTGCCTCAGTTCCTGCCTTGCTGCCAATCAATAGTCTGTCTCTTCGTCATGTGAATAATAGACTGGTACCAGGTTCAGAATGTCTGTATATATGCCAAATTGTGGAATAGGATCATCCTATTCCACATCTTCATATTTTTTTCTGGAAATTATCTCCCTCTTTTTGGGTGGGAAATTATATGCTGTACTTGCTCAGGTGGCCCAGTGGATAGTGTACTGGGCCTGGAACCAAGAAGACTCATCTTCATTAGTTCCAATCTGGCCTCAGATTCTTACTAACTGGGTGACCCTGGGCAAATCACTTAACCCTGTTTGCTTCAGTTTCACATCTGGAAAATGAGAAGGAAATTCCAGTATCTTTGGTAAGAAAAATCAAAATGAGGTCATGAAGAGTTGGAAATGACTCAAAAACAACTTTTTAGGGCACCTAAATGGTACAGTAGAAAGAGCACTGGGCTGGGAATCAGGAACACTTAGCTTCATGAATTCAAATCTGACCTCAGACACTTATTAGCTTTGTGGCCCTGGCCAAGCCATTTTTACCTGATTTTTATTATCTGTAAAATGAACTTCCTATTTCAGCAGGAAACCTGGTCCCTACAGAGATTTCTGGACCATATGGAGCCCTCCAAAAGGATTAAGGCTTTGGAGCTGACTTGGAATCACCATCTTACCTGGGGATGCTTGTATCATAGACTATCCTGGGGTGGGGAACCTGTGACCTTGAGGCCACATGTGCAACCCTTCGAATTAATCCAAACTTCACGAACAAATCCCCTTACTAAAGGGATTTGTTCTATAAAACTTGGACTCAGTCAAAAGGCTACACCCACAGTGCTGCATGTGTGGCCTTGAGGCCACAGGTTCCCTGCTCCTGGACTATCCCCATTAAAGTAATTTGAAATTTCCTTTTGACTACTAAGAAGTAATATTATTTATACAAATATATGAATATACATATATATGTATATGTATATGTATATGGAATATATATACATATAGAAAGATAATATTTTTATCCACTTTATATTTAACACATATCAGAGGGCTGTATATAGATTATATTACTTTTACCTAGCAGGCTAGGTCTGTTCTAATGATATTAGGTCACTGGATAAAGTTTCTGGGACTCTTTTTACAGGAATCTGTGATACCTTGCTTAACACTACTAAGGGACAGAGTTTGGAGCAGGATGAAGCAAGAACTTGACCAGGTTGGTAGCCACCTATTCTCCCTGGAATAATTTAGCCTACCTGGAGGCTACCATTGGTCAAATACCTAAATGCCTGCTGGGGCAGTCTAAATATTTTTTTGGTTGTTTAGACTAAAAAGAGTAGTAAAGTGAACTCTAAAATGATGAAGTTTGCAGTGCTAGAAACAGAAAATATTATTTCTATTTTTGTATCTCTTCTAACCTCTTATAGTTCTGGCTAAATGGGAGGGTCTTAATGAATGCTTTTTGAATGAATGAAAGGAAAATTTTACATATCTATTTAAGAAACTAGTCCAGTCTCATTACCCAAATCTAGAAGAAAAAATAGATTGGAACTCCAATTATGTGCTCCAAGAAAGCAAAAAATTCAATAAAAATGGAAAAATCTGACCTATCTCATTAGCCTCATCATTTTTTAGGTTACTCTAATTATGTCATCATTATGGGCATTTTATGAAGTGTTAAGTTTTGAAGGCTGAAAAAAATGCTTAACTGATAATTGTTATGGTTTTCTATGGTTAAATATTTGTAATTAAGTGGTGAATTTATGTGAATTCAAATTTAATATTTATTGAATCCCTGAAATCTCTTCTGTTTTATTACTTATAGTTAGACATGAGCCTGAGTTGTGGATATAAAATCTGTGTTCCTGACAGAAGGGACAGAAATAAAAAATATATATAACCAGCGTATAAAACCCATTTCCTATAATAATGAAAACATGTTTTTCTAGTGCAGCAACTATTTTTATGTTCTCATAAAGCTCTAAGAGGAACATGATGTAGAGAAAAGCTTTTTCAGAAAGGGTATATAAACTTTGAAATGTTCCTTATAGCCAAAATACATTAACACCACACTTACTTATAGGTCAATTTTTCCAAAATCTTAAACCTTTTGAACATGACCTCCAATCTGGAAGTATAAGGTGGGAAGAATTGTGAAGAATATGGAGGATGTAGGAGGTGGGAGAAGTTCTTGAAATAACTGCCATACATCTATTCATTTTACTCCTAAACTACTCTTTCAGATTTATTGACTCTTGCTTTATGTACGGATTTTAGCAAGCTTCATTTTCTGGTTTTGTGGTCCAATGACTGGAATCATCTTGGGAAATTATAGCTAGTAGACTACAGGAGACTGAGGAACTAAAAGACAGCACTCCAACACTGCAATGAATTGGTGATCCTATTGATGTGACAAATTGATCCATTTAAGGAATGCTTGTTGACTAGCTGTTATTGTTGATTTAATGACTGATGTGGTTATCACTTTCAGTGATCAAGATTCCAACCCATCCATGCCGATTCATCTTGTGCAACTATTATGCTTATTTAGCACCTCATCTGCCAGGTATGTTGTTCCATACATAATATCTATAAATACAAACAGTGAAGCAAACTCTACTCTCAGATAGTTTACACTCTATGTAATCACACCAGAAGTTAACCAAAGGAGTCCAATGTAATATTCTAGGGCCTGCCTCACATTTTCTTCACATAATTTGGATACCAGTGGAATATTTTGATTATTTACTGGTTATTTCTAGTGTTGGCTATGTGACTCTCTGTAATAACAATGCAATATTTACGATGCTCACAGTGACTATAAATATGCTGGTGTAGTTGTAAATTACAAAATTTAACAGGCTCTCCATGTGGAGGACAAGCCAACGCATTTATTCAAATATCAGAAAGCTGAGTCCCAAAACCAGAAAGTCAAAGTCATTACAGTAGCTATGAAGTTGGTACAGATAGTTAATGCAGTGAATACCCACATTCCAAAGCCTGCAAAACAAAACAGGCTCCCTCCTCTTCTCACTCATAGTAGCTGCTCAGCTTCTACGCTGCTTGCTCCTAGCAGTTCTCATTCCCAGCAGTTCTCAGCAGAAGTCCTCAGCAGAAGTTCTAGCCGGCTCTCAGAAGAAGCTCTGCCACTACAAGTTTTGTTCTCAAAATCTCTTCCCTCTCCATCCTGGGCCTCTAATTAGCTCCTCCCTGCCTCACCCCTTCCTGCTACATCAGTAAGTTCATCGTGGGATTCTCATCAACTGGGTCTTAATACTTGACACAATTATGAACTTGAAACTAAGTGCTAAGTACCTGTTAGCTTGCCAATACAAGGGGCATGGAAGATCTTCAAATCCCATTACCATTACACTCTCTCATTTTTTTTTCCTAGTCATTTCTTTAATGACTTCCTTTACAATCCCCCTCCTAATTTAATTTCTTGTTTGTAATGTACTGCTTACTACTCATTAGTACCCTATGCCTCTTTAATGTCCTTTAGATAATCCTCAACTTTTGATTATTCCTGTTTTTGTCTTCTACTGAGTAAATATTATTTCATGATTATGCTTGCCTTTGTTTTCTTGGTTAGTAAATAGTATGTTTAATAGTTAATTAATGGCATTCTTGTATTGATTTGTGCAAGTGGGAAGCATACTGGTAGGGGCTCAGGAGATGTAATGACTAGTAGCAGGAGTATATATTTTTTCATGCCAAGGTTACCCCCTAGGATCTTAAAAGTGAGTTGTAGCTACATTGTCACTACTTCTGGGGAACTACCCAAACCAGCCAAACTGGGAACAGGCAAAGTAAGGAAGCCAAACCCCAGCCAAACTGAAGAGAAAACCTGGAAAGAGTTGAGAGTTGGTATCATACCAGTTTTATGTATCTGATACAGATAAAGCATTTTGCAAACCTTAAATGTTATAGCATTGTGCAAATTAATTAGGAAAAGTGAAATTCTCTAAAATAAACCTTATAATTTTTAGTTAAAAACTTTTAATACACCTATGTCCTACATTGCCTACAATACTTTTTTTAAAACATGATTTGGCATTTAGTTTGTAATATATTGGTCAAATATTCTTTAATACTTTTTCATGAAACCACATTTTATCACAGATATTAAGTGTATCTTTGATGAAGTCAGTTTTTCTAAGTCCAACCTTGATTAAAATATATGTTTTCACTGGTATTTAAATCAGGCAAGTTCCAAGGTCACTGATACAAATTTTTCTCCATCTGTTGGATACATTTCTTAACCTTTTGTTAAGTGTGGCACAGTGTGATGTTGTATTACAATATTTATTCTTCATCTGGTGATTTCTATAATTCTGTTTATTAGTGGTCATTATTAGTGGTCATTATTTCCTCATTGCAGATAAGACTTTCAGGCTCATTGAAAGTTAAAAAAAAAATCACCAAAACATTTTTTAGATTGATAGACATTTTATGGTCTGATGAAGATACTGAGATCTTCTATGCTCACTTGGACTCCTAACAATAGTATTTGGATGGACTTAAAGAAGGAAGTTGCATCAGTAAAAATGACAGGTAATAATAATAGCTAACATTTATATAGAACTCACTGTATGCAGGACTGTGCTAAGTGCTTTACAATTATTATCCCCACTTTTACAGATTTATTGCTCTGATGCTGCATTGTCTTACCTATGACAAGTGATTTTCATCGTAGCAATGGCTAGCAACTTAAAAAAAAAAACTGGTCTTCTTGCTGTTCTTCCAACTTCACGAATCATATGCCTCATTGTAGGAGAATCAGTACAATACTTCCAGTTGTCAGATTTCTTCAGAAGGTCTTTGCTTTTTTTTTTTTCCTGGGAAATAATCAGGCTACTTTGCAACAATAGTTTATCAGTTTTTAGTGTCAATTTTTGTTTTCAGTCACATTTTTCTTTGTGCTTCAAGTGTATCTGATCTCGTTTTATTGGATAATCCTTGAAATGTTTGACATTTCTTGAATTATCTTCAAAATGCCTGACAAAGTTTAGGGAAAATTTCCAGTGATAAGAGACTTGATGTCTTAGACTCTGGTCTTGATCCAATGGCTATCGAGGCTTAGACCTTGTTATTCTTCTCTGATAGTTCAGTGTTGCAATATGGGATAGATAGGCAGTAATATCTTCCATGGCCATTTATACCAGTGCAAGGAGGGCTCCAAATCTACTCTCTAGTTTCTCAATGATTATGGAAGACTGAGGCATTTTTTTACAGATGATTTCCACTGTAGCGCTTGCCTCTTAAGGAGAAAGGGACAAAGAACCCTAACAAAATTAACATTTATATAGTGTTTTCAATTTTGTAAGAGTGAAGTGAGGTGGGGGTTAAAAGATGTGTGGGAGAAGATAAGGTAACAAGAATAGGGTTAAAAAAAGAGAGGATATGAAAGAAAATAGTGAGTAAAAGTAAGAGGGAGGGAAATTCACAGAGTAATTATAACTTTGAATGTGAATGGGATGTTTATAGCAGCTCTCTTTATGATGGCAAAGAACTGGAAATTGCAGGGATTCTCATCAACTGGGGAATGACTGAACAAGTTGTGGTGTATGGTTGTGATGGAATACTACTGTGTTATAAGACATGATGAGCTCAATGATCTTAGAAAGGCATGGAAAGATTTGCATGAAATGATTAAATGCGAAGTGAGCAGAACCAAGAGAACATTGTATAAAGTAACAGCAATATTATTCTAAGAATCACTTTAAGTGACCAAATCATTTTTACTATTGTAAATATATAAATTAACTATAAAGGACATATAAAGAAAGATGCTATTTGCATCTAGACAATGAAGTGATAAATAGAAGTAGGTATAGAATAATTTTACATACTGTGAGACAGGTAAGCACGCAGGAAGGCTGCTAGCATGGGTTCACTCTTGATCTGGTCAGACAGGAAGGACAGGAAGACAGTTTTGGAGGAGTTAATAATCTTACTTTATTCTAGTCTATTCTTCTAACAAGAGGGTTGCTGGGTAATGGGAACACCAACTCCTACAGCCTTCCCTAATCACCTTTCTTGTAGGGGCTGGCATAAAGGGGGGACAACTACTCCTATGTCTTGATGGGGTCAATTGAGACAGGTGCAGGTTGTGCACTCCCCTAAATCATCTCAAGCCTCAATGGGGGCTGGTTGAGGCAAACACAGATTCCTCCCCAAGCCTTGATGGGAGCTGATCAAGGCACACACAGCATTATAGATTGTGTACTCAACCCTAAGGGTTCCCTACTCACTGACATGCCCTTTTGCTTTATAGCACAACAGATAAGGAAGATATTGCCAGCAATATCTCCGTAAGTTTACATTATCTCACCATTATTTCTCACTGTGCAGTCACAGTGGATATTTACAATTTTAAAAACTAACGTTTATATTATTTATCATTATATAATGCTGTGCATGTGTGGTGGAGATGTTTTGAGCCATGATTGTAAGAGCTCATATCTAATGCCTGGGAACAAGAGATTGTTATACCTATGGATTCTGTGAACTAAACTCTAAGAAAGAATAGCAAAAATCCACCTTACACACACTAAAATACACCTTACTTACACATACATATACCTATTTGTGTCTAATGGTGGCTGTCTGTAGGGTGGGGGAGGGAGAAAAAAAAAGAAAAAAGGAAATTTGCATGATAACTTTATGGTATATTTGAAGAGAATAGCAAGTTGTATATGGTAGATTTGCAGTTTCATGTGCAATCATCTTTTTTTATTGTACTATGTTATGGAAATGCTTGTTTTGTTCCATGAATTGAAAATAAAATTAATTAATTTTTTAAATAAGAGTAAGAAATTGGAGAGAATTGGAAAAAAAAAACCAAACAGAAAGGAAATCCATGTGGGATGTCACCCACAATCATTCCCATAACTCTCAGTAACATTCATCCTTTGAGTAACTAATTGGTATTTGTTGAGATCGTGTGACATGGTAAGTACTGTGAGGGCTACTCTAGAGGGGAAACACAGAATCCCAGTCATAAGTTGTCCCTCCTATGGTAGAAATTTCATTCTGTGGTCTGTCTTCACGAAAATATACTTAGCCTGCTTGAAAGAGTTGGTTTGACTTGGATACCACCCTGATATGGCATTTGCACCTTTTGGGAATCAAGGTTGCTGTGAACTAACTTCCATTCATAAGTTAAATACCCTTCACTTGTTCTCCTTGGATACTTCTTTGCTGTGCAGCTTGTCAGCTATATACTCTTCATCTCATATGGCCTGTGTGTGACTCAGCGATTTTCTGACTCCAAAAATTGCCTGTTCTTTGTTTTCACCAAGGTAAATCTCTAACCACTTAAGACCCATTTACACTAGGGAGTAAAGAGAACTGTTTAGAAACCTAGTGTCAAATATAGCTTTTTTGAACTGTGTTCTAATCTGTTTTGAACTCTGTGGTATCAGCTAAGTCAATAAACAAGCTAGAATGCTTTTAGAATTCTTTAAGAAAATGTGAAATCTCTGCTAGAACATAGATTTTTTAAACACAACTCTAATTCTGATTTACTTTATGTGTTAGGGTTCTCGTTTGTTTTTGGCATTGTTTTGCCCTTTGAGGCCAAGCAGGTTAAAACATTGGAGAACTGTTTGCTCCCACGCAAGGCTGTAAGCAATATGAAAGCCAAGACTATATCAAACGCTTCTTTGAATTTCCCATAGGATCATCTGAGCAAAGAGCTCAAGAATATTAATTTAATTAAAATGAATTAAAATTTTTTTCTTAAAATGGTAAATCTATTGGTAATAAGGAGGATCTGGTGAGTATAGAGAACGATTAAGCATTGTAGAGAATCATAGTGAAAGGAGAGGAAATTATCTCTCCAGAATAACATCTTCAGCCTTTCCTTCTCAACCTTGGCTTTATAGTTAACTATTTCAGGGTTACACTCTCTGCTACTGTTGAGTTCTTTGTCCCCCTGTCTTAACTCCATTCATGCCTCACCAAACCCCAACCCAGAATTACTTCTACCGTATGCCTACTACTTACAGTCTGCTGAATGGAGCTGAAAGAAGTCTCCCAGCTGAAAAGACTGTGTCTAAAAGAAATTTATCTTAGCTAATTTCAACTAGACTCTTACTATAGTAAGACATTCATTTTATTCCTCCCTAAGTGATTTCCTATCACACTTCTTATAGTGGCTATTCCAATCTTTTTCTTCTCTTCTCAGTCCAAGAACACCAACACTTCCACTCTTTCATTAGGGGACTTTGTCTCAGACCGAGAAGAGTATCTTGGAACCCTCTGACATTATCCCCCATTTTTTCCTCCTTTATGTCAGTCCTTGGCAAATACAACTCTTCCACTTGTATCCTTGGTCCCATCCTCCTGCATTTCCTCCAACAGATTGCCCTCATCATGCTTTTCCACCTTCAACTTTCAGTTTCTCTACTTTCCCGCTATCTTGCTGCATACAATTCACCCATATCTCCCTCTTCCTTAAAATTTTTTACTTTCAGTCTGCCTACTGAATCATCTTTTCCTACATTTCACAAACTCCTAGAAACAATCTTCATTCTCACTACCTCTACTTTCCCTCTTCTCACACCTTGCATTCTGGCTTCTTGTCTTGTCACTCAACTAAACTTTCTCCAAATTAACCAATAATCTCTTAATCGTCAAATCTTATGGTCTATTCTCAATTCTCAACCTTTTTGACATCTTTGCAGTATTTGACACTGCTGACCACAGTCTGCTATTGGATTGTCTCTCTGTCCTGGGTTTCCATGACATCACTTTCTGTCTCCTGTCTGTCAGGTTACTCCTTAACAATCTTTTTTGCTCAGTCATCATCCATATCCTACCTTTTCTGTGTGCACCCAAGTTTCAGTTCTAGTCCCTCTTATCTCTATTTTTATAGTTGGTGACATCATTCATTTTTATGGGTTTAGTTGTTATCTTTACATAAATTAACTACTAGATCTGTATTCGGGTCAATTCTCTCCTGAGAAACAGTATCAAATCATCATTTCTTAATTGGATATTTTGAACTAGATATTTCATAGATATATTAGATTCAACATGTCTAAAACACACTTCATTATCTTTTACTTAAAATCCACACCTCTTCTGAACTGTCCTATTTTTGTCAAGATATGCAAACTTGGAGTAATTCATGATTCCTCACATTCTCTAATTCCTCATGACTGATCACTTGCCAAGCGTCTTTGATTCTATAGCTACATTACATACCCTTCTCTACATTTACATTGCCACCATCCTAGCTTAGGCCATCATCTCTAGGATAGACTACAACAATAGTCTCCTAATTAGTGTCCTTGCTTTCATATACTCTGCCTCCTAATTGGTATCCATGTTTTTAAACATTAGTGAGGCTGGCCTCCTTGCCTTTTCTTGCACAGGATGCTCTCTGATCACTGATGATCCCTGGTGCCTGGAATTCCTTTCCTCCTTATTTCTGCCTCCTGGATCCCCTGACTTTCTTCAGGTTCCAGCTAAGATCCCACCTTTTGCAAGAAGCTATTCTGGATTCTTCTTAATGCTAGTAACTTCCCTCTGAGTTCCTGTAAAGCCACACATGAGCAGCTTTCCAGAAGAATGCTACTGTGAACAGCTTTCAAGGTTCTGATTAGATAGTATAGAGAGCATTCTATTTTTTCAATAACAAATCAGGGCAAAACATTCACAGAAAATCAAGTTAAAGCATTCAGAATATTACAGTTTATCACAGAAAATCAAAATTCAGCATTCACAACAACTTATCACTAAAATGGCAACATAGTTTTCACCAGAGTAGTCACATAGTTTTAAACAAAGTACATGTATTTAGTCAATCACAAAATCCTCAATTCAATCACAAAGTACAAAAGTCAAAGTTCTCTACTCCTAGGTCACAGTAAATCATAATCTTCTCAGTCAGTACACAGTATTTAAGTAAAGTCTTCTTTCAGCTTGACTTGAGGATGGCTCTCAGCTTCCATGGTTCCTCTTCCATGGTCCCAGCTCCAACTGTCACCTGGGTTCAAAGGCAGGCAGCTCCCAGTTCCTTGTCCAACTCCTTGTCCAATTCTTTGTCCAGTTCCCATTCCATATGGAAGCTCACAGTGTCCAGTCCACCTCAAGAACTTCACAGTTCCTGTTTCTGGGAAGACAAAGCTTGACAGAGCCACAATAATATTCATGAACATTGCCAGCACCATCATCATTTCACTATCTACCTGTGAAATCAACTCAGCCCCACCCACAAGGTCTGAGAACTCAACACACATCATCAACGTAGAAATCAACACAGACCCATAAACAAAGTCCAAGAGGTCAGCACAAGTCATCAGTAAAGTCCCAGGACCTCCAAAAACCTCTTCTAGGACTTCTGTAAACATACAACCAGAAAATCCTCTTTCAGGGCTTCCAGTAAGGTCCCAGGGCTTCTGTACAAACTATCACAAACAAACATCAACACAGACAGAGCAGACCGGGATACCACAAGTTTTCTCCTTCTTGGCTCTGCCACCACAAAAGTCCTCTTCTCAGTTCTACTTTCTGTAGCCTGGGCATCTTCTTATATATGGTCATTAGCTCCTCCCCAGGAATTCTAGGGTTCACAAGTTGTGGGGTTCACATGTTCTCTTTCTTAACAGACTTGATACAAGGCTCAAAAGAAACTTGAAGTGAAACAAGGTGTTAATTCAATAGCTGAAACAAGGTGTGAACTACTTCTGTGCTTGCCATTACAGTGCCTAAGCCCAAAGTGTTCTGTATGTATCTTGCTCATTTATAGCTGTTCACATGCTGTCTGCCCATTAGACTGTAAGTTCCTTGAGTACAGGGGTTAATTTCACCCTTTTTAAAAATGTACCTCTAATACTTAATACAGTGCTTAGCACATAATAGGCACTTAATAAATTCTTGTTACCTTGACTTTATTGCTTTAAGTCTCTTCTTCACTCCATTTTCCACATGCCTGACAAAGGGCTCTCACATGTCTGACCATATAAATCCCCAGTACAGTAAACTCCAGTGGCTTCATAATATTTCTTGGATTAAGTACAAATTTGTTTTCTTGGCATATAAAGCCCTTTATAACCTGGCTCCAATTTAGCTTTCTATCCCTATAATTACTCCCTTTGTAGACTTTATAGTTTAGCTAAACTAGCCTTTCTATTGTCTGTCCCCTATCTCTGGAATTCACTCCTTTGCCTCCATCTCCTAGAACCCCTAGTTTCTTTTAAAGCCCAGCTCAAATGCATCTCCTTCATGAGGCTTCTCTTGCTCTACTTCAGCTGCTAGTGCTTCTCCCAGAAAATAAGTATATATCAAGTGTCTGAGGTCAGATTTGAACTCAGGTCCTCCTGACTCCATAGAGTTGGCGCTCTATTCACTGTGCCACCTAACTGCCCCCATAAGAAATAAATAAATAAATAAATGTATTTTAAATGTACTTATATAGCTCGTAGCTGTTCCTCTAGATCCCAGCTGTATGCATCTGCCTCATTCCCTCCCCTTCTTAACAGAAAGAGGGAGAGTTAAAAACAAAACAAAAGTCTATGTTTCTATGTTCTAGACTGGCTTTCACTTCTCTAGTTCTTTCACTTCATTCCATCTCCCCTTATCTGTCTGTTTCTCAAAACTGGAATAAGGAGAGAGGAAATGCTTAACCTCAAGGGCCCAAAGGGGTTTCTCTCTCTCGTGGAGCCATGTTGGGTTATTATAACCAATAGAAATGAAAGACAGACTCATGGTCTCAGAAACAGTCAGAAAGAGAGCTACAGGTTCTGTTTCAATTTTGCCTTTGGTAAATTAGCTGTGAAACATGTAGGAGAAACTTTTTTCACTTTGGTGATCTCTCTATCCACTAATCCAGAAGTGAGGTCCAGGCTTAGACAGTCTATGAAATATATAAATCTCTTTAGAGTTGCACCCCCTTAACAAATCTCATTGGTACTTAAAATCATACACAGCAAAACAGTGGAGAATGGAATCTTGTTCTAGATGTTTCAAGTTAAACAAAAAAAACCTCAACTTATTATAGTATATGGTGTAAAATACTTTTTTTTTATTGCCAAATTGCTTTTCATCTTGCTGTTCTTACTGAATAGTTATTACCCATGTAGTTTATAAACTTGGTTTACTAAAGGCTAAGCTGTTGATTTTATTATTTTTTATTTTTGCTTTGCTAGTATGTTATACTGATCTAATTTTTAATTTTTTATATCAGTAACAAAATAGTTTTGATGACTATTGCTTTATAATACAATATAAGGCATAAAAATGTTATTCTTCATTTATTTCTACATTGTTCATAGTTTCCCTTAAGATTCTAGACTTTCTGTTCCTCCCAATTAATGTTATTATTGTTTTGTTTTAATATAGATATTGGTAGTTGGATTATCATATGCTAAACCTATAAATTAGTTTTCATAAGGAATATATTTGACTATACAATGTCTTCATTGTAGCCGCTACCTCCAGTGATACAGATTGCAAGCTCTCCTGTTTTGTTCTCTTCCTTAGCCTCCCATAAATCTTCCACAAGGGATCTACTACATGAACTAGAGGCCCTCATTTATAGTTACCTCAAAATTGTGAAGATACAAATGGAACACAGAGGCTGGCCATCACTTATCCCTCACTCCTGCTATGTGACTGGTACATTTTTTTAAACAATCATACATCTTTCTGATGATATCCTTTATGTTTCTTCTACTACATAATTCTTAATTTGTAACGTGTTGTGGTCTACATTACTGCCAGGCCCATCTCCACTGCTCTTTGAGACCCTTAGCTTTAAATACTTGGTGCCTCTGGTATTTCAAGGCCCATAGTCATATAGCAACACTGGAAGAAAAAAAAATTAAAGGAGGTTTACTTTGCACAGAGAGACATATTAGTCTACGTATGATATATGACTGTGCATGCATGCATTTAAAAAAAAGTTTAAAATAGCTAACATTTCATATAGTGCATATAGTTTAGTTTGCAAGGTTTGCAAAGCCCTTTACATATATTATCTCTGGGACGTAGGTGCTATTATTATCTTTATTTTGTAGTTGAAGAAACAGAATGAGAGAGATTAAATGACTCTTCTGAGTTCACACAGCTAGTCATGTCTGAGACAGGAGGCAAACTTCAATTTCCTTGACTCCAAGTCCAGCACTCTGAAACCACATATATAGAGACTCTATTTCTATATCACCCATGTCTATGGCATCTATATATAAATCTTTATTTATCTCCTCTTTTTCTCTCTCCCTCCATCCCTCCTACCATGTATGTATATATGTATGCAAGGCATCACAAAAATTTTAGTGGCAGCACCTATCTCCTAGGGTTGGTGTGCGGGTCCAATGAGATATTTTTTTAAAGTACTTAGCACAATGGTTGACACACGATAGACACTGTATCAGTATTAGCTATTATTATTTATGTACTATTATTAGTTCAGTTTTAAGATTATAATACTGTTGTTTAGTCATCTAGTCATGTCCAACTCTTGTGACCCCATTGATCATAGCATAGGACTATCCTCCTCTATCTCTTAAAGTCTGTCCAAGTTCATGTTTGTTGTTTCCATGATAGCATCAATCCATCTCGTCCTCTACCATTTCCTTTTCCTTTTGTCTTCAATTTTTCCAAACATCAGGGGCTTTTCCAGTGAGTATTGTCTTTTCATTATGTGACCAAAGTATTTAAGCTTGTTTCAGTATTTTACTTTCCAGCAAATAGTCTGACTTAATTTCTTTAAATGGATTTGATCTCTTTGCTGTCCAAGGGACTCTCAAAAGTCTTCTTTAGCACCACGATTTGAAATTGTTGGTTCTGTGGTGCTTTCCATATATAGTTCAACTCTCACAGCCATACATGGTTACTGGAAAACCATAGCTTTGACTATTTGGACCTATGTTGGTAAGGTGAAAGTGATGTCTCTGCTTTTTAGTATGCTGTCCATAGCCTTCATTCCAGGAAGCAAGCATCTTATGATTTCATGGCTGCGGTTGCTGTCTGCAGTGATATTCGAGCCCGAGAATATAAAATCTGACACTGTCTCAATTTCTTCACCCTCTATTTGCCAGGAAGTGATGGTAGCAGTTACCAAGATCTTAGTTTTTAGGATGTGAAGCTTCAAGTCAGTTTTTCCACTCTTCTTCACATTTATCAAGAGGTTTCTTAATTTTTCTTCAGTTTCTGCCATCAGAATGGTATCATCTGCATATCTGAGATTATTGATATTTCTCCTGGCAGCCTTAATTCTGGCTTTTGATTCATCTTGTCTGGCATTTCACGTGATATACTGTAAAACCAATCACGTCTAACTGTCCTGAGGACTGCTGCTGCTGTGAATAGCCGTAAGGTTCTGATCACATAGCATAGTGAACTCTATTTATTCAGCAATAAACTAAAGTAAAACATTCACAACAATATAACATAACAACTTATTACTAAGGTGGCCACATAGTCTTAAACAAAACACATCATTCAATAAGTCACAATCTCATCAATCAGTACCCAAGTGAAGTCTCCTTTTATCCTTAAGTAGAGGCTGGCTTCCAATCATCCTTAAGCTAATCACCCTTAAGGGGCAGTGGAAAGTACAGAGGCCTTCCACCCCTAGGTCACAAGTAGGCTACAATCTCATCAGTCAGCACTGAGTATTCAAATAAAGATCCTTTCTTCTTAACTGAGGCTGACTTCCAAACTTCATAGCTCCTCTTGCCTGGATTCACAGGTAGGTAGCTCTCTGCTCCTGTTTCACACCTCAGTTTATGGGGACAGCTCTTTAAAGTATCTGTTTCTGGGAATATGAAACTTAACAGAGCCACAACAATATTTACATTCATTAAACTTAACGAAGTTACAACAATATTCACACACATTGCCAGCAGTATCATCTCAATTTGCCTTTTGTCTGAGAAATCTACACAAATCAACAGAATGCTTCTGTCTGACAAAGTAACACAATTCAAGAGAGTGCTTCTGTCTGACAAAGTAACACCAACACAGAGCAACAGGCAGAACAACAGAACAGAGTGCTGACATCACAAACTTCCTCTCTCTCAGTTCTGCTTGGTCCCAGCTCATGCTCGAGCTTTTATCTGTTCTGCTCATTCTTGTTCCACCTTTCCTGTTCAATCCTTCCTGTTGCACTCTTTTGTCAAGCTCTTACCACTGTGGGCTCCATGTAATGATGTTAGACCTATTAATGACAGGGAAGGTCTCCAAAGTCCCTTAGATCTATTAAGGCAACAGAATGTACACTGTTTCCAACAAAGACTTGATATAATCTTAGGCAGGCCTCAAAGGCACTTGAACAGCTGAAACAAGGCACTTAAGTACTACTTTGCTTGCCATTACATGAACTTTGTATATAAATCAGCTAAATAATATGACAATATGTAGCCTTGTTATACTCCTATTCCAATTTTAAGCCAATCAGTTGTTCCAAACTATTCTGTTTCTTCTTGGTCTGCATATAGGTTCCTTAGGATATAAGTAAGATGATCTGGTGCTCCCATCTCTTTGAGGACTTGCCACATTTTGTTGTGATCCACACATTCAAAAGCTTTAGTGTGGTCAATGAAATAGAAGTAGATGTTTTTCTGGAACTGCTTTGCTTTTTCCATAACCTAGGGAATGTTGGCAATTTGGTCTCTAGTTCTTCTGTCTCTTTTAAAACCAGACTGCTCTTCTGGTAATTCTTGGTTCACATATTTCTGAAGACTAGCTTGCAGAATCTCAAGTATCATTGCTGGCATGTGAAATGAGCATACTTGTTCAGTAATTTGAACATTCCTTGGCATTGCCCTTCTTTAGGATTGGGATGTAAACTAATCTTTTCTAATCCAATTGCCACTGCTGAGTTTTCCAAATTTGCTGGCATATTGAGTGCAGTACTTTAACAACACCATCTTTTAGGATTTCAAATAGCTCAGTTGGAATTCCATTGCCACCACTAGCCTTATTATTAGCAATGCTTCCTAAGGCCCACTTGACTTCATTCTTTGGGATGCCTAGGTCTAGATCTGTAATCCTACCATTTGTGTATGTCAGTGATGTTAGATTTTTCTGTCATAGTTCTTTTGTATATTTTTGCCACTTCTTAATCTTTTTTTTTTTTGCTTTTTGGAGGGGGGAGGGCAGGGCAATTTGGGTTAAGTGACTTGCCCAAGGTCACACAGCTAGTAAGTGTTAAGTTTCTAAGGCTGTATTTGACCTCAGGTCCTGACTCCAGGGCTGGTGCTCTATTCACTGTACCACTTAGTTACCCCTCTTCTTAATCTTTTTTACTTCTATTAAGTCCCTACCATTTTTTGTCTTTTATCATTCCCATTTTTGCGTGAAAAATTACCTTGATATCACCAATTTTCTTCAAGAGATCATTTGTCTTCCCTATTCTGTTGTGCTCATTTAAGAAAACCATCTTATCTCTCTCTGCTATTTTCTGGAATTCTGCATTCATTTAGATATATTTCCTTTCCTTTCCTTTCTTTCCCACTTTCCCTTCCCTTTCTCTTTCCTTTTTTCCTCAGCTATTTGTAAAGTTTCATTAGACAGCCATTTTGCTTTCTTGTTCTTCTTCTTTTTTGGGGGGAGTATTTTTTTGTTGTTGTTGTTGCTGTTGTTGCTGTCTCCTGTACAAACTTGTGAACTGTCCATAGTTCTTCAGGAACTCTATCTACCTGATCCAATCCCTTAAATCTACTCATCACCTCCACTTCATATTCAAAAGCGACATTATTTAGATCATACCTACACCATCTGATGGTTTTCCCTACTTTCTTCAATTTAAGCCTGAATTTAGCAATAAGAAGGTCATGATCTGAACCACAGGCAACCTCAGGTCTTGTTTTAACTGACTCCATAGAATTTTTCCACCTTTGCTTGCAAAGTATACAAATAGTCTGATTTCTATATTGACCATCTGGTGATGTCCACATATAGAGATACCTTTTGGGTTGTTGAAAAAGAGTATTTGTTATGATTAGTAAGTTATCTTACAAGACTCTATTAGTCTCTGCCCTGCATCATTTTGCACTTTGAGACCAAATTTGTCTGTTATTCCAATTATGTTTTGATTTCCTACTTTAGCATTCCAATCCCTCATAATGAATATGACATCTTATTTCATCTTATCTCATCTCATCTCCTCTCATCTTATCTCTCTCATTCTCTCCCATTCTCATTATTTCTAGAAGATGTTGTAGGTCTTCATAGAAATAATCAACTTTGTTCTCTTTAGCATCAATAATTGGAGCATAGTCTTGTATTACTGTGATGTGGAATGGTTTGCCCTGAATTTGAATAGATGTCATTCTGTAAGTTTTGAGATTATACCCTAGTACTGCTTTTATCATTCTGATTGACTATGGGGGCTGCTCTATTTCTTCTAATGTAATGATCAGCTGAATCTAATGTAACATTCCCATCCATTTAAGTTCACTGACACCTAAGACACTGATGTTTAATCTTTCTATCTCCTGTTTGACCACATCCAGCTTACTTTGGTCCATATATCTTACACTCTAGGTTCTTACACAATATTGATCTTTAAAGCATTTAACTTTATTTTTGTCACCAGACACATCTGTAGCTGAACTTCCTTTCAGCTTTGGCCCAGTGGCTTCATTAGTACTGGAGCTACTTGTCATTGTCCTCCACTCTTCCCCAGTAGTGTATTGGATACTTTCTGACCTGAGGGGCTCATCTTTCAATGTCATCTCTTTTATAATTTAATACTATCCATGGGACTTTCTTGGCAAAGATACTGGACTGGTTTGCCATTTCCTTCTGCAGTGGATCATCTTTTATTAGAACTCTCTGTTAAGACCTCTCCATAGTGGGTAACTCTGCCAGGCATAGTTTCATTGAGTTTCATTATAGTTTCATTGAGCTTTGCAAGCCCCTCTTCCTTGATAAGACAGTGATCCAGGAGAGAAAGCTTAGGATACCTTGCATATAAATTTTTGTGATGGCTTAGAATATATATGATAAATGGGAAACGTAGAAGACTGGCATATGTGTATATGCGTATTTATGCTTGTTATATATGTTGTTGATTATATGCATATATGCATATACTAACATACATATATTTAGTATATATAATGTATATATAGTCTCTATTTATATATGTACAGATATATGCCACACATTTACTGAAGTCACAATCTGTATGTGAATCTGTCTGTCTACCTGCTTAAGGAATTCGGTTTCTTTACTCCATGTGAAGGAGATGAGAGATGGGGATTAACTTCTCTGCTTACTTGTATTGTAAAGTAGATTGGTAGCATTTTCAATTTTTTAAATTTCCTTCGTGTAGCTGAAAAATAATGCATAAATATGTACTTTATATATATCACACATGGTCTCAACTTTAATAATTTTACATATGCACCTCCTATATGCTAAGCATTATACTAGATTTTAAGGATATGAAGGTAAAAATGAAACTCCTCTTGTCCTCAGAGATTACATTCTGTCAGGGAGACAATATGTACATACTGTGTATGTCAGATAAATACAAAGTGAACACAAGATAGTTTTGGGAGGGCAGGCACTGGCAGCTGTGGAAATCAGGAAAGGTTTCATGTTAGAAGTTGTATTTCATATGAATCTTGACCAAAACAAGGATTTTTAAAAGACCAAAGTAAGGGGAAAGTATATTTCAGGCATGGTGGGAAATCAGAACAGAGTCAAGAAATAGTGAAATGAAGTATGCGAAGTAACAAGAAGTCTACTCTGTCTTGGCTAGAGAGTGCTGTAATAAGGACATTAATGTTTAATGAAACTGGAAAGGTAGGTTGGAGACAGTAAAAGGCTTGTAAAAGACTTTAAATGACAATGATAACCACTTGTATTTGATCCTAAGGGCAATAGGGAGCATTGAAACTTATTGGAAAGGATCTTCTAAATGCATGCTGTATGGAAGATGAATAGGAAAAGGGAGAAACTTGAGATAGGAAAACAAATTAGGAAGCATTGGAATAACCCAGGCAAGAGGTGATGAGGGCATGAACTAAGGTGGTGGCAATGTGAGTGGTGACTAGGGGATGGATAGTAGTAGAAACAACAAGATTTGGCTACTAATTGGATGTATTGGGTGACAGTGAAGAGGGAAGAAGATGTACTGAGGTCATGAGTCTGGGAGACTGGAAGAATGCTGGTGCTCTCTGCAGAAACTGGGAGAGGGATGAGTTTTTAGGGAAAGATAAATTCTGTTTTAGACATCTTGAGTTTGAAATGTCTCTAGGTCACACAATTGAAATGTCCAGTAGTCAGTAGGTGATATGTGATGAAACTCAGAGGAGAGCTAGGGTTGGATATAAAGATTAGGGATTCATTTGCATAGAGATGATAATTGAACCTATGAGAGATGTTGTTTTCATCAAATGAAAGGGTGAAGAAAGAAAAGAGTGCCTGGGACAGAATCTTGTAGTATTATTTCAATTAGGCAGTGTGTTATAGATAATGAACCAGCAAAGGAGACAGAAGAGTGATCACCACATAAGCAAGAATATCAGAGAAAACTAAGAGAAGAGAGAATGTCTGGGAGGAGAGGGTGATAAACAGTGTTATATAATTCAGAGAGGTCAAAAAGGATGAAAATTGAGAAAAGGCTATAATATTTGACAATTAAGAGATCATGGTTAGATTACCAGAAGTTCAAAAGATATAGGTGCACCAGCAGGGTGAATACTCATTCTAAGAGATCCTTTAAGTATCAGAATACAAATGGTTATTTCAGGATACAAAACAACCTGAATATTTTCATAAACAATACAAATGACTCTTCAGAATTAAGCAACAAAATATAATTAGAGCACTAGCTCTCTACAAAAAGTAAACTAGCAGGCTTTTAAAGTCCAGAACCACTTGTTAGTGATTGGTTTGTTTTTTTTTTTTTTTACAGTAATGAATACATAGAGTGGTTTACCTAATTCTTGATGTCCCACATATGAAGTCCTAACTCGATTTGGTATAGCAAAGAGTAGATCCTGGAAGAATGTGATGGACAAATGAATTGGAAGAGGGAATCTGCTTGCAGAATACACATGTAAAGGGTAGATTCCTTTCTAATCCAGGCAGTGTTTAACTTCCCAGAGGGGAAAGAAGAAAATACTTGGAAAGCAAGGTGTGAATAGGATTCTGCTTTACAAAGTGTTACTATAATATGACTGCTACATCAGGAAATAGCAGAATTTAAACATCCGAACAAATGTTAGACCATTCGAGGAAATCCTCTAGGGAGGTCACACACTTATTTTGGTGAAGCTAACATTACCTGAGACAGTTTTGGAAGCCCTTTAAAAGCTGCTCTCCCAGTCTTTTTGAATCTTTATCATTTAAGGATATATTTAGTTTTTAGAAGAAGTGAGAAGTTGCTTTGATCCTACATGTTGGATAACATAATTATATAATTTCAAAAAATGTCATTAGTTTAAATAAAAGGAAAAACTAGAGAAAGAAAAGAAAAAAGAAAAGGAGTATAGGTATTTAGTCATAGTCAATGTGTCTAGAATTCTGGTCCTGCTGATTTCACTTTCTATCCATTCACGTAGGTATTTCCATATTTGCCTATATCAACATTAGTATCTATTTTTTGTAGCACCCACCATAATATTTTGTTGCATGAAAATACTATAATTTAGTCAGTTGTTTATTAAACATATTACAAATAATTATAGTAAATCAAGTTTTTTTAAATAGCTAATAATGCTTTTTCATGTAGATATAGTTCCTGTCTTCTTCTTGATATTTCAAAATATTGAAGATCTTTTCCCTCTTTTTCTAATTTTTTTTTTAGCTGAATGTCCCAGCAATGTAGTTTTTGGGTCAAAAGGCAGGCTTGGTTTTGTGACTGTTTCTATATTTCCAATTGTTTCTTTAGATGTCAGCACTCCTTTCAATGGCATCTCGTCAAAAATGGTCCAGGGAGTTTGTTTCCTCAGATATAATTCTAGCTTAAATTCCTCTCAGAATTTTAACTTTCTTCAATCTAACTGTATATGCCATCCACTCCAGCTATGTTGAGGTAAACTTGGCTTTTGCTATACTGTATTGTGCATGATAAGGAGATCTTCCACTGGAGATATTCAGGATGAATTATAAGACATATATAATGGTGGAAAAATTGCATCTAAAAATGTAGATTTGTGGGAATGCAGAAACCATTATAATTAGCATTTATAAAGTACTTTCTGAATAACAACCCCATGAGGTCTTTGGTGGCAGGAAGAGGAAAGCATGGGGATTTCCCTTTTATTATATGAATAATGCCATTTTGGAATAAACTTGCATTTTAAGCGCAAATGATTTTGTTTTGTTTTCATTCATCCTAGGGCTTGTCTACATTGAATTGATTCCCCAAGGCCAATCACTAATGAGTAGATAAGAAAGTCTCTATACTGGAGGTGGAGGAAGTTCAGCCAAGCACCATCATGCAACTCTTCCACACAGAAGAGGAAAACACTCTAGGATAAATACTGTTTGGGAAATCTAAGGAAAAAAAAAACACTGTGAGTCATTTTTTCCAGATAAGGTTAGAAAAGGAAGACAGACAGAGAGGTCTGCAGATACTGGGCATAGATCTAACTAAGAATGGTAACAGAGAGAATTCATTACAGGGAAATGCTTTATACGAGGGCGAGAATAGGTTCTAGATCCAGTCCAGAGGAGTTCAAGTTCAATTAAAATTCCTAGAAGGGAGGAAGTTAATAAGAGGGTTTTTTAAAGTATTAAAATATTTTCTTAGTATAAATGAAATGAGAGTGCTACAGGAAAAAAAATGGAAAATAAACAAGAGTTATAGAAGTATTAAAGAGCCATATTTCTTAGAATCAAAAAACAAAGTTGAAAAAAGTATTGTTAAGTAGTCAGAAAAAAAAGAATTCAAGTATCAAAGAGTCACAGTCAGAATCACACATGAGTTAGCACTTACCATGACAAAAGAGTGCAGATTTTGGAATATGATATTCCAGATGCAAAGCATGTTCTTGTTCAGTCATTTCTGACCCTTTATTAACCTGTTTGGGTTTTTCTTGGAAAAGATACTGGAGCAGTTTACCATTTCCTTCTCTAGTGGATCCATTTTCCCCCCCAGGCAATTAGAGGTTAGGTGACTTGCCCAGGGTCACACAGCTAGGCAGTATAGTATCTGAGTTTGGATTTGAACTCAGGTCTTCCTGACTCCAGGCCTAATGCTCTATCCACTGAACTATCAGCTTCCTTTAATGCAAAGTATATAGGCTAAGTGTGATTCTCCAGGGGATAAAATGAACCTTTCATGAAATAGAAGACTTCCAGTCATTTGTGATGAAAAGATCAGAGCAACATAGAAGTTTTGAGGTAGAAACAGAAAAGTTAAGAGAAGCATAAAAAAAATATGAGTGAGCAATCATAATGTACTAAACAAGGATAAGCTGTTTATATTCTAATATGGAAAGATGATATATGTGTTACTTCAGAACCCTATCATCATCAGGTGTTATTGAGACACTTTAATTAGATTGAGGTGCAATTAGGTGACACAAGAATGTCTGGGCTCCATTGGAGTCAGGAAGAACTGAATTGAAACCTGGCCTTGGGATACTGTAACAGTAATTAATTTAGCAGGTACTTGGTCCTTAGTAACTAAGGGCTAAGTACTTCTGTGAAAGAAGCAGAAGGTATGAACTTTGTCTCCTGTGTGAACAGAGGACATGAACTCTGTCTCCTATTGCTGACGTAGCAGGAGGGGGTTGGCTGAGACAGAAGGCCAGTGTGTGTATATAAGAAGAATTGGAGAGAAAGAGAGAGTGAGAGAGAAAGAGAGAGAGAGAGAGAGAGAGAGAGAGAGAGAGAGAGAGAGAGAGAGAGAGAGAGTTTCTCTCCCAGCATCTGGAAGCTGACTGGGAACTGAGTTGGAATTTTTCTTGAGACCAGAATCTGGTGAAGGCTGAAGTTGCTGCTGAGAAGACTGCCTGGAAGGGTGATATTCCTTTTGGGTCCTAGGGCCAGCTGAACTGCTGGAAGACTGAAGAAGCATGACTGGGATAAGTCTTTGTTTGTTTGTGGCTTGGTGGATCCTCGAGTTCCCGGCAACAGAAGTGGTGAAGGGTTTGAGATGTGCTTGACCCTGTGAACTTAAGTGTGTAACAAGAACTGCCTGGAGGAATGGACAAGAAACTGGGAGCTGCCTGCCTCTGAATCCTGGTGACTGGTGGATTCAGGTAGGAGCTGGGACCATGGAAGAGGATCCAGGGAATCTGAGAGACCACCCTGAGTCAAGATAAAGAAAAGGCCTCTCCTTGGATATTGAATGCTGTGATGAAATTGAAGTTTGCTAGACACCAAGGGGTGGAAGATTTGTGTAATTTTCTAATGACTGTACTTAGTGATTATTGATATTTAGTAATTGTGAATCTAGATAAGTGACTGATTAATTTAATCTATGATTGTGCCATAAGTGGAAGATTGATTATTGTATTGTGAGATGACTGAATGACTGAGTGAGGAGGGAAACCTCCTCAGGGAAACCAGATGATTATTCTTTTGTTCTATGTTCTAAATATTGTGGCCACTGTAGTGAAAGCTTTGTGGCCATTCTAATGCTAAGTTGTTGTGAACACTATATTGTGATTTTCTGTGATAAGATGTAATGTTGTGAATATTATATTGTGATTTCTTGTGAACATTTGCCTTGATTTGTAATGGAATAAATGGAGTGTTCACTATACTGTGTAATCCGAACCTTAAAAGCTGTTTACAGTAGCATTCTTTTGGGAATCTGCTAGTACATGGCATTACAGATACTTACTAACTGTGTGACCCTGGGCAAGTCACTTAATCCTGTTTGCCTCAGTTCCTCATCTATCAAATGAGCTGGAGAAGGAAATGACAAATCATTCCAGTACCTCTGTCAAGAAAACCCCAAATGAGGTCATGAAGAGTCAGACGAGACTGAACAACAACAACAACAATTAAACAGAAGGTCTTGGAGTAAGTCTGCTATGTTTTGATGATCTTAAAAGGAGAATGGAAAGGGAAAGGAAGAGGAAACATTGTGGAGAAAGGGGACAAGAAGATAGGGAAATTATCTCACATAATCAAAGTACACAAATAGATGTCTACACAAACAAGGAGGAAGGGGTGGGGTAGCAGGTGACATTTGAACCTCAGTCTCAACTGAACTGGTCAAAGGTAGGAAGAATATACATATAAATTTGGATATAGAAATTCATTTTATTCAATAGGGAAACAAGAAGGAAAAAGGAGAAGGGATGGGATAATAAGAGGGAAAGTAGATTAATTCAGCAATTAGTTTGAAACAAACTCTAAGGAGGTATCAAAAAAAATTTTTTTTGGTGGGGAGAAGGCAAGGCAATTGGGGTTAAGTGATTTGCCCAAGGTCAACAGCTAGTAAGTGTGTAAAGTGTCTGAGGTAAAATTTGAACTTAGGTCCTCCTGGCTCCAGGACCAGTGCTCTGTTCACTGTGCCACCTAGCTGCCCTGGTATCAAAATATTTAAAATAGGAGTTAGAGAAGGTGGATTTTCATTGATTGAAAATAATTTAATTAAAAAGAAGAGATACCGGGAGATTTAATTGATCAGGGCTCTCCTAATCCACCCTCCACTTCTCATAAAAGTAAACCTAGGAGACAAGATCATTTTTTTTTTTTTCTGCCTAGGCACATTCCTGGCTTTTCTCCTATATGTTTCAGCAAAACTTTTCAAGGCTCTTTGTCCACTCTACAGAGTGACAACAAGTCACATGAGAAATAATCTGGAGTTTTTAGTGGAATTCAGGCTTGATATAAAGCAGCATAATGGCAAGGTTGTTACAAAATGAATACTATTCTAGGCTGGATTAAGAGAGACAAAGTGTCTAGAAAGTGGGGGAGAATAATGTTGTGATAATCTGTCCAGGTCAGACCACATCTAGAGCACTGTGTTCAGTTTTAGTTGTCACATTTTCATGTAGAAATGGGCAAGCAAGTTAGAATACATTCAGGAGAAGATGACTGGAATGATAAGAAACCTGTCATCTACCAGGAAGCCAATTGCCTCTTTTTGAGTCTTCGGGCAGGGTTTTTCATTTTTTTTTTTTACCTGAGTCAATAATTGATAGTCAATAAACATTTATTAAGTGCCTGTTATATGTCAGACACTGTGCCAAGAGCTGGGGATACATAACAAAGAAAGACAGATCCTGACCTCAAAGAGCTAACAATATAATGGGGAAGTATAACATACAAAAGGAAGCTAAAATGTGTATAAGGAGGAGATATAATGGAGAAGTCAGAGAGCATGTTATCTGCATTTTTTTTTTTTGCTTTTTTGGAGGGGGGTAGATAGGGCAATTGGGGTTAAGTGACTTGCCCAAGATCACATGGTTAGTAAGTGTTAAATGTCTGAAGCCGAATTTGAACTCAGGTCCCCTTGACTCCAGGGCCTGTGCTCTATTACTCACCGTGCCACCTAGTGGCTTCCCCATCACTATTCTTAATAGCCTTGTAGACCCCACAGCTGGACCTCTAGATAAGAAAGGAGCTCCCTCTGGGTTACTCATAACTTGTTGGACCAAGACCCCACCTTGGACAGGGGTTCTTAACCTTTTGTATGTGTGTCATGAAATTATCTCAGTCTGGTAATATCTTCTCAAAAGGAGTATGGGCAGGTAAGAAAAGAGATGTCTATACTGAGCCACCTCCTTAAGTGGACATTTTGGAGTTCATGGCTCCACCCTCCAATGGTAATGACAAGGTGTGAGTGCCACAACTAATTAAATCTTATGGGTCTTTGAGGTCCATGGACCGTCAAGAAAGTTTATAGATGGATATCAGGGAGTCTATGAACTATTTATTAAAATAATATTTTGATAAATATATTTCAGTGTAATTGGTTTCATCTGTAAACCTATGTATTTTATTAATTTAAAAACAATTTGAGAAGATATCACCAGACTGACAGAGTTTCATGACACACATACAAAAGGTTAAGAATTCCTGTTCTAGGTGGTGGGGGAACCCAGAGGGAGCTCCTTTCTTATCTAGAGTTTCAGCTGTGGAGTCTATAGGGTTATTAAGAATGCTCATAGGGCAGCTAGGTGGTACAGTGAATGCAGCACAGGCCCTGGAGCCAGGAACACCTGAGTTCAAATCCAGCCTCAGACACTTAACATTTACTAGCCATGTAACCTTGGACAAGTCACTTAACCCCAATTATAAATGTCACTGTTAATGTGGATGTCATATAAATTCTCCTGTGACATAATTAAGTGTAATGTTAGTATAATGATCTTAGAATTAAGAAAAAATCTCTGTCCCCGCTTTACCTGAAACTCACATACATATAAAACTGCCCTCAGAGCCCAAAGCTGACTGGTTGTGAACCCAGCATGACTATGTGTTTTCTGTATTTGGTACCTGTGGGAAATTCAGAAACCTACTTGCCCCATTTCTCTAAGTACCCACTGATGCTTCTCCCTGCTGTGGCTGCCAACTCACCTACCTTTATAGCTATTTACTGACTTTTATTCTAAAGTAAACAGTGGGTTTTCTTTCCAGGACAGGTAGTTGGTATATTTATTATTATTCTCATTTTGCCTATGTAGAAACTTGGCATGTTGGATGTAGAAGGATGAATTCTTAACAAATCCATTAAGGAAAAAAAATACCTTAATATGCTCATTTGTTTATTCAATAATTGCTTACTAATCTGCTACTATCTTCATATCATTGTTTGGTCCTAAGCAGAATACAAATGAAATGTAAAAGACAGAACCAGGATCTGGGAGTCTACAATTTTCAAAGTTTTTTTTTCTCCAGAAATGGAATTTTGGGAGAGTTCAAAAGATAAGCCCTAACACAACAGCTTGATAATCAGTAAAAATGCTATAGTAATTCCTCCCTCCTTTATTCTCTATATGTGTAGGTTTGCCTTTATCCATGAAAGAATTTTATGGAAAGGGGTAAGAATATCATATTGTGAGAAATAACCCCTTTAGGGAGACAGGTATGCCTCCTGAGGGGAAATTTCTTTCCCTACCTGGTGCCCCATGTTAATTCAGAGCAACAACTGGGTTATGAAATCGTAAAGTGCAAAACATACTATCTCATCATTTTCTTTGGGATTTATACATAGCAGAGAATGGTATGAAACACATTGAAGCAGTCAGAAATCCAGCAGAAACAAATATATTGCTATACCTTCTAAGAGTTTGATTGCTACTTTGGAACATTTTAGGAAATGAATAAAACTACTGAATACTTGAATATTTTTCTTATCCAATGACTTTCCAATATAATGCATTACATTTCAGAAATTCCCAGGAACATTTCTGAATATGCAGTTAGTTTAACAGATTTGCCTGAAGCCATGACAGCTTTCAACTCTGATCAGATCTTCTTATGGACTAAGTTGGGTCTTGGGTGAGAAGCCTCTAAAAATAGGCTAGGTTAAAATCTAATCCCTTAAGCAATGGGTCAGATTATTGAAGTGCTGATACTCTGTGGTAAAATGTCTTATAGCCAGAAAATGGAGCAGTGGGAATGTAGGATGAGTATTGAGTGTGGTTTATTTTTCTTTTTATCTTCCCAGAAGGGCTACAGGAGGGGAGGAGGACAGAAGGAAAGGAGAAGATAAGAAAACCTTTGCAGTTTCTTTGACAGGAGGAGAGCAGGATGACCTTTTTCAAGGGAAGATTTGTGGTGAGAATACATTTTGCAAAGAATAAGAGGAACTAGCCAGCAAGAGCTTATGCCACAGGCACTTTGATCAGTAATATAACTGGGATAAACCTATGTGACTGACTTGTAATAATTCAGATCTCTAAGCAAGTATGGAACTTGATGCTGAACTTCATATTAGTAGAGAAATTAGATTTATTTTAGAGACTTTACCAGGAGAAATAGGATCAAGGCTGGGTTGCTGGAGGAATACCATGTTGATTTCACTTAGTAGGTCAAGGTTTAAATCTTTCTTCATTCTTTTCAGGAATGAAGCAATTGAGGAAGGAGATATTGTGTCCTGATTGAAAGGATATTGCAATATAATAATAGTTCAAGTAAAAGTAACAGAAAAGTTTGCAATGAATATTAAGGGGAAAAAGTCCTATATTTGGGTGGGGTCAGTGGGAATAGAGAGGAGAGAATGGAAGTGAGAGATGTTTTGGAGTTGGAATTGACAGGAGTTAGTAACTGATTATGAGAGGCGAGAGAAAGGAAAAAAAAAGAAACGTGACAGGAACGCTTTATTTTATTTCTTTATCTTGAAGCCTAGGTGAGTGTAGGTACTGTTGACAAAAATGGTGAAATAAGTAAGAGATGCAAAATTTGCAGGCTGTAAGGCCTCTTCTGTGTTCCAGTCCCATATCACCAAATGACCTGCTAGGTGTCACTACCCTGATGTTCTTTTGGCATCTCAAACCCAACATATTTGTAATGCAACTCCTCATCTTTCTCCAAACCCACTCTTCTTCCAAATATTCCTACTTTCATTCAACACATGAATTAGTGATATTTTTTCAAGATTAGGTTTTCCTATCTTACCGATAGTCACTCATGGCCCAGTTTTACTGCTGATCAGTATCTTTGACCCGCTCCATTTCCAAACTGGGTCAGTTGAACTTTCTTTAGGTAGCCTGGTGGCCTTTTACTCTGGGGGGCTCCTCATATGGGTGCTAGACTTAGTGTGGATACCTAATTGACTTCAGTCTTACTGTAGTTTAGAACTACTGAGCTCAAGGATTCATCAATCTCAGCCTCTCCAGTAGGATGGATTACAGGTGTGTGGCACTGTATGTGGCTGAAATGTACCTATAAGATTTACCTTAAACTGATCAGAAAAGACTTCATGTAGGAGGTGATATTTGAGTTACATAGCTACAGAGCATGCTCTACTTCCAAATAATTACAATTGTGGATTTGAAGCCTTGAAAGAAATGAGTGGTTTTTCAAGGTGGAGGTGAGGAGGGAGTGCATTCTAGGCATAGGAGATACCCTGAACAAAGGAATGAAGACCAGAGATGGAATGTCATGTGTGAGGAATAGCAAGAAGAAGAGTTTGGCTGCATGGTAGTGTGTGAAGGGGAACAATGTCTGGGGAGGGAGACTGGATCCAGGTTGTAAAAGGGCTTTAAATCACAGTAGATTCTGTATTTGATTCTAGGGGCAATAGGATATTATTGGACTTTGCTGCTTTAGGGGAGTGACATGGTCAGTCTTATGCATTACAAGTATCACACACACACACACACACACACACACACACACACACACACACACACACACCCCAGTGAGTTGTATTGGACAGGGGAGACTAATTAGAAACAAATTAGGAGGCTATTGCTATTGATCAGGTTGAGCCGATAAAGTCCTGAACTAGAGTGGTAGCTGTGTGACTAGACATTGCAGATATGAGAATTGTTATAAGGTAGAATGAACAGGATTTGGAAAATAATTGGATATGTGGGGTGAATGAGAGTCAAGGATGATTCTGAGGTTGTGAATATGGGTGACTAGAAGACAACAAACTAAAGCATGACATTCAAGAAACTAAACTATAACATTCACAACAATGTAACATAACAACTTACTATTAAGGTGGCCACGTGGTCTTAAACATCCACCACTATGTCACAGTAAGTCACAATCTCCTCAGTCAATACAGAGTGTCCAAGTAAAGTCTTCTTTCTTCTTGACCCGAGGCTGACTTCCAATTATCCTTAAGCAAATCATCCTTAACGGGTAGCAGAAAGTATAAACACCATCCACCCTTAGGTCACAGTAAGTCACAATCTCATCAGTTAATACAGAGTACCCAAGTAAAGTCCTCTTTCATTTTGACTTGAGTTTGGCTTCTAAACCTCATGGCTCCTCCTCCATGGGCTGACTGCTCCCAGCTCTTGCCTGGTTTTGCCCAGCTCTTGCCTGGATTCACACACAGGCAGCAATTTGCTCTGGTTCAATATCTCAGCTCCCGGGGACAGTTTCACTTCAAGCCCTTCACAGCTTCTATTTCTAGGAAAACAAAGCTTGATAGGGCTACAATAATATTTATACACATTATGCTTAACAGAGCTACAAAAGTATTTATACAGATTACTAGCACTATCATCTCAATTCAATTTTTGTCTGACAAAGTAACACAAATCAACAGACAAGGTTTCTGTCTGAGAAATCAAATATAAATCAACAGTAAAGTCCTCTTTCAGGACTTCTATCTAAGAACAGCAGACAAGGCCCTTCTGTTTGACAGAACAAGAGACAAGTCTTTTGTCTGACACAACAACAGTGCTACAGAGTGCTGACATCACAAGCATTCTCTCTCTCAGTTCTGCCTGCTCCTACCTCTGCTCCAGCTTTTCTCTGCTCTTCTCCTTCCTGTTCTATCCTTCCTGTTCCACCCTTCTTGTTCCACTCTTTTGGCAAGCTCCAAGCTCCTACCACTGTGGGCTCCATGTGATTATGTTAGACTTATTAAGTGCAAGGAAGGTCTTCTAACTCCCTTAGGTCCATTAAGGGCAACACAATGTATACTTTTTCCGTCAAAGACTCTTGATACAATCAAAGGCAAAACTCAAAGGCACTTAAATAGCTGAAGCAAGCAACAAAGTACTACTTAGCTTGCCATTACAGGTACAAGCACAAATATGAGTGATGATCTAGCAAAGAAGAATAAAAGGGACTTATTTGAACAGTCAGGAGGAGAACCAAGAGAGAGCCCTGTTACAAAAAAGCTAGAGAAGAGGGGATGCCTAAGAGGAGACCATTACAAGACTGCTTCAAATCGTCTACCCCTGAATGTTCCACCTCCTTTTCCAATTCTAGTTCTTTCATGGTGTTGTCTTCCCCCACTAGTGGTAAGCTCCTTGAGGGCAGGGATTGTCTTGCCTCTTTGTATTTGTATCTCTGCTACCTCACACAGTGCCTGGAAGATAGTGATCCTTTAATAAAAACAATAGTCCTTCATTTCAAAAAGCACTCGCGGTTGCTAAAAGTCAATGAAAATAAACTTATTAATTAAGTACTAAAAGGACATACTCCAAAATTTTGAAAAAAGATAAAAGTTAAGATAAGCTTCAGATGGATACATGACAGACCTAATTGGTGCCATGTATTATAGGAACAAGGAAGAAACTATCTTTCAGATCTATGGATAGACCAATAATTCATCATCAAGTAAGGGGTATACAGGAATCACAGAAGATAAAATGTATAATTTTCACTATATAAAGTTC
The DNA here is from genome assembly GCA_028627135.1 of Pseudochirops cupreus. NCBI lineage: Eukaryota > Metazoa > Chordata > Mammalia > Diprotodontia > Pseudocheiridae > Pseudochirops > Pseudochirops cupreus. The sequence goes on from CM053584.1 coordinate 73,224,002, forward strand.
AAAAGTATTTTCAAAAATAAAACTCAAACAGTTAAAATTAGAAGAAAAACAATTAATTGGGAAATCTTTGCAGTAAGTTTCTTTGATAGAGGTCTCACATATAAGATATATAATGAAAGGATTTTAACTTATAAGACTAAAAACTATTCCCTGGTAGATAAATGGCCAAAGGATATATATAAATAATTTTCAGATATAGAAATCCAAGGTATCAATAAACATACGAAAAAATATCCATATCACTAATAATTTGAGAAATTCAAATGAAAGCAACTCTGAGGTTCTACTTCATAGTCCTTATACTTTCCAATGGGGTTATTTTGTTAAAATGGTTCTAGGGAAAGTAATAGCCTAATGCAGCAGTTCTCGAACTTTTGGGTCTTTGGATCCCTTTATGCTCTAAAGAATTTTTGAGGATCCTAAAAAGTTGTAGTCAATGTGGATTATATCTATTGATATTTACCATATTGATAATTTTAAAAATAAAATAAAACATTTGTTATAAAATATTTTTGACTTTAATGTCAACAAACCTATCACATGTTAACAAGAAAGATGCACAGAAGGGCAAAAAACAGTGGTTCCTGCCTTCAAGGGGGCTAACATCTAATGGAATATGGTAGAAAATTAATTAGGTGGGAGTGAAATGATTGTCTTGTGACAGTTAGAGTTTAGATAACATCAGTTTGTAAAAGACTCAGTCAGATTGGTTGCATAACTTTCCCCACAACTGCTCAGATGCATATGAGTAGGAGTAGAGGAAGTAGCTATTAAGGACAATCTAAAATTGTGATTTGGCAAGGTGTGAATAAGGGGACAAGTGATTCCAGATTGGAGGATGATGCTGGGTGGCAGGAAAGTGAATCCAGAACAGGGAGTGGCTTGGGAGAGTATTGAGGGGTGGAAGAACTAGAGATGAATTTAAAATATTTGGATTGAATGGTACAGATTTTGTTAAGGTACTTTGGGAAGGAGGGGAAGGAAACAAGCATTTATTAAGTACCTACTATGTGTCAGATACCATGTAAATATTTCACAAATATTTTACACCACTTTACCAATATTATCTCTATCAATTGTATCAATTTTATTGGTTGATAATAGGGAAATATGCTATACAAGTGCAAAACACTATTATATATCACAGATGCACTGAATTCTAGAGTTGAGAGGGAAGGACCTCAGTGGCTATGTAATCCAACCCATGTCTCTGCAGCACACTGGTCAAACAATCAGTCAGCTTTTGAATACCTCCAATAAAGGGGCGTGAGAGAAACCCACTGCCATCTGTACAGTGGGAGCAAAAGTCTAGGAACATGACCAATGACTCCGCAGAGAATGTAAACTATCTTGAATAAATGCAAACTGCTAATGAAGTTCCAACTATTCCATGAGAGAAATTGCATGTGTCCCTGGCACTATGCCTTCTTCTGTTTCTATATAGTACTTGGCCTGACCTGGGGTAGGTGCAGGGATACATCATTTTGTCCTGCTGCCACCCAGGACAATTGACCTTTTGTGAGTAAACTTCCTCAATTAACCTAATTAACCCTAATAAAACTTATTAGTAACCATGCTGGCATGGGTCCCTATTTCTTTGGTATCTTAGTATTCTCTTGGAGGGTCTGCTATCCTACAACTGGAATAATCACGGCAGAATGAACCTGCCCCCTTACATTTGGCTTAGTTGGCAGGATGCCGAAGAAATAAAATTGGGGTGAAAGGCCTCTACAAGGGAAATCCTAGCCATCCTCATTCCTTAGGGAGAGATGATACATTGATTTGGGTGGGGTGGCCTGAGTTGTATGAATATGGAGACACCTAGAAAATACACATTGCCTTGTGCCTTGACAGGCTTCCACTGGAGAAATCCCATATGCTGCCTATGGTCTGTGTTGCTTAATGGAAGATTTATAGCCTCCATAAGAACTTTTAGCACTGTTAAGAGAGACCTTGAAATGACAGTTGCCCTCTGTATCATAGGAACTAGAACAGGGAGAGTTTCTCTCTCTCTCTCTCTGTCTCTCTCTCTTTCTGACTACAGATGTTAGAGGGATAGGATAGAGTTTTAAAGGGCCCTAATCAGAATCTACTGGATATATATATATATAT
>CM053584.1:73226613-73261842 GCA_028627135.1 Pseudochirops cupreus
GAGAGAGAGAGTGTGAGAGAGTGAGAGAGAGAGAGAGAGAAATTAAATGAACAACAATGAGAGGATAATGGGTAGAAAGTTTTAAAAAGTCATAGTTTTCACTGACAATGTGAACATAAGATTTAAGAGTAAGGCAGACAAGGTGAAGTATCTTTCAATATTGGGGCCACTGTCTCGCAACTGTTGGTCTGTTTGTGTGTTTTTCTTTGCCTGTGTTTGTGTGTCTCTCAGAGTTTCTAACTATACACATAATTTAGAAGGAAAAAAACTTTACTGGCAAATCTATCCCTCTATGCCTTGTCAACTAACCCTTTTCTGAAAAAAGAATATGAACCTCTTTAAGTTTTCAGAAAGATTCTTCCTTTCCATTTATATTCTTGAACTATGCCAAGTTCATAAAATATGGAGGGAGGGGCAGATAAGGAGGAAGAGAATCTTTTCCCTTAGACCATAAAAATGTTTTTACATTGTAAACTGATTAGGAATTGAGTTTGGCATTAAAATGCAAATTCTCTACTGTGAATCCCTAAATGTGCTTTATATATATATTTTTTATAAATGCTAAACATTCTTAGAATTTATTTTTAAGGGAATTAAGAACATCCCCACCTGCACTCCTGAATGAGAAGTTTTTTTTTTTTATACTAGAGAAGATCCTATCACTGATTACAGTGAGACAGGTTTGGGGGTAGTGTCAGTGAAGTATTAGAAAAAAAATGTCACAAGCTACTCAGTAGTGTGGTCTTGAATTGCAAGTGTGGATATCTGTTTCTGGGAAAAGACTGAGAGGATGACTGGCATGGCCAAAAGTAGGATATTCTTGACTTAATTTTCCAATTATGTTACTTCCTTTTGAACAGAAATATTTCCTATTTGGTTATTCCTGAGTCTGGCTATGGGGTGAGGTTGTTACTGTATATTTGGTTGTAAGCTGTGACTCTCACCAGAAACCAAACAGAGCTAGGGATACTCTATCCTGGTATAATATGTTGAGTCATCCAGGCTTAGGTGTGGAGGATCAGTTTTGATGCTGATTTAATCTGTCCTTACCTTTTCCTTTTTATAGCAAATTTCTATAATCAGAACAAGCGGTCAGAAGATATAAGCACAATGCAATTATGTAAAATCTTACCATTTTCAAACTGAATGTGTACAACATCCCAAACAACCAAGTAAACTAGTACTTGAACTTGTTTAACTTGTTAACTTGCCTGTTAACACTTACATAATCATGTATAAAATTAAATCCCTGAAATATCTCATTCTTTTAGAATGATATGTGAATAATTGGACAAAAGTAAAAAAAACAAAACAAAATGCTTGTGAAACAAAGGTATGAATTTGTTACTTTGTGAGGCTAAAGTCAGAAATTGTCAGGGTTCCCAGCCCTGCCCTAAGGTGCAGTAGGTACTTACCTTGTTTTCTCTTTAATGAAAGTAACGCTGGAGGGTATATGTTAAGAGGGTTTATTGATGTTACACCCGGGAAGCCTTATAGCAGGACTCTAAGGCCGACCACCCCTCCAAGGCTTGGATCCTTTTATCTACCCCAGATTCACACACACAGCCCAGCTGAGTGGGATTGAGAGAGGGGAGGTAAATTGTGAAAGGGCAATTGCGTTCACAAGGACATGAAGATCCGAGGGTGTGGACACATCAGTCGGGAACCTCAGGTATCCCACATAAGAAAGTCTTGAGCAATGCAACATCCCCTGGCCAGGGACGGTGCAATATGCTCTGACTTCTACCTGACCCAACTAATTCCTGGGCCTCAAACACATCCCAGTGTCTCAACATTACCACTTGTAATCTGGCACCTATTTGTGACCCTTACAAGAAACCTCTTCTATTTCATTTTAAGGAATGGAATTTCAGTACAGTCAGTCATCCTAGTGGAGAGTGATGTTTCTGTAACATCTGTACCATTTGGATGTGGTTAACAACTGAACATGTTTTACTACAGACAACACATTTGATATACTCTATTCTTTGTATACAACTGGGAATTAATTACTTGGTATAGTTACACATCCTATCCTAGGTCTTTTGTTACAATTGGAGTAAAGTCAGCCTCTTGTAAGTAAATTCATTTATATAACCATCGAACCTAGAAGTGGAGAGTCTTTACCTTCAAAGAATGTTGTTACCTGTGTTTTTATATATAGGATTAGAAACAATAACATTTGATCCTAAAGGAATTGGATTAGGCCAGAGTGGAAAATTTTGAGAAAGCAACAAGATGAGACAATCCTGTATGTCAGTGGTTCTCAAACTTCCTAATGCCTCGACCCTCTAATATTCTGCATGTGGGCGGACCCACCTGGAGACGGGTAGAGGAGCAGTGTCTTGGTTCCTAAGACCATCGGAAATATGTGTTTTCTGATGGTCTTAGGTGACCCCTGTGACCCCTGTGAAAGAGTTGTTCGACCCCCAAAGGGGTCACAACCCACAGGTTGAGAACCGCTGCTGTATGTCAAATGCAAATGATTCTAATAGGGCATGTAGAAACCTAAATTCTCTGAAATTTCAGGTCAAATATGGGTCCCTAATTTGATGTTGTTCTTATAATTCTATTGTTAATAAGGTCAGAACCATAGGTCTGAGTTAGTTTTTATCACCTGACCTAGTTATTGGAAGAGTAACATTTGAGAGACTCTATTAACTTGTGTTAAGATCTGTTTTGCATCTAAGTAGTCTCTACAAGTAATTTGGAATCAGAGAAATAAATCTACTAAAGAGGAATACACTTCAGAGCAGCCTCCGAAAAAGATGTGTCCAGAGATCAGATATGAGAGATCTGAGATCCAAGATAAAGATTGCTGCTTAAATGGACGGTAGGAGTGCATTACTAAAATACAAAAAGACCCAAACTATCCAATGGGAGAACTTGCACATGATCATCTCTTGTGGGAGGATGGAGGATTTTAATATAGAGTTTTCGAGAATTGCCAGAGAATTAGGAGAGAATGGAGGGGTTAGAGAATGTCTAGAAGTCAGCAACATCTTGACTGGGACAGCCAAGAGCCATGAATGACATCTTTGACATCTTCAAGACCATGAGAAAAGTCCTCAAAGTAGACAAACAGATAGATATGTAATCGTGTTTTTTATCAGAGGCAGTCAGGAACTCTGAAGCAGAAATGAGAAATGGGATGGTCCTTACCCCACCTCTATCTTCTGCTTAATTGTGTGTGTATTTCTTAATTCTGTAAAAGAATACATTCAACAGCTTTAATTTTACTTCTCATAAACACTTGTGGTTGGTGCTGTCCTTATATTGCCTGGTGTTCCTTTGAGACAAGAGAGTACCCAATGACTCTGAGCCACACAGGAGAAAAGGATCTTTCCTATCTCAGGACTGGGATCAGGTTATAGGCAAGAGATTTAACTGTACTTCCAAATGCAGAATTTCTATGAAAATGGGACATTTTAATAAATCTGCTTCATAGACAGGAGCCTAATACTAACTTGAAGATTACAAAAGTAAAAATTCAACAAGAAAGCCTGAACTGTAACAATTTTGGTGCCTTAGGGAAAGCTTCTAAAATGGTCCTGGGGGCAAGCAGCTTGAAACATATACTCACATTAACTTTTTAAGACAAATTCAATAAAAACCTTTTTTTTTGGATACTCAAGACCCTCAGATATGTTTCCATGGAGACAATGACTCTATTAGGGCACTGTAAGACTTTTCCTGAAGAGGCCACTTCCCAGGATGGGGAATGAAGGATAGGCAGAACTTGAGCAGGGAGAAGCTCTTCTGGTTTGTAACTGAGGAGGATGAGCTGCCTACCTGGTAATTTCCTATTTTAATGAATTATTTTTGCTAACTAGTACCTAAGCTGAGTTGTTTTAACATTCCTAAGCAAGTCTAATTGCTGTCAGTGGCATCTAAATTTGAATCGTCTGGGCTAAAGCCCAGGTGACCCATTATAACTGGCTCTGGAGCAGCATGTTAAACTTGTTTTGAAAATAATTGAATGCAAAGGACAGGGTAGTAATGTTTGCATAGTCACTCATTTAAAAAAATTAAAATGAAATGATCTTCCTTATAATTGATTCTTAAAGAGGTAGCATTCTATAATGGAAAGGGCAGTGGCTCTCAAATCAGATGACCTGAGTTCAACTACTACTTGTTGGTCATTTTCAGTTGTGTCCAACTCTTCATGACCTTATTTGGGATTTTCTTGGCAAAGATACTGGTGTGGTTTGCCAATTCCTTCTCAGGCTCATTTTATGGATGAGGAAACTGAGGCAAAGAGGGTTAAGTGACTTGTTCAGGGTCACAAAGCTAGTCAAGCACTACTGCTGACTCCCAAATAACTGATCTTGGTCAAATCATTTTATCTCCCCAGGCCTTAGTTGTCTTTAAAGAGCTGGACTAGATTGCTGAGTAGGTGTATCCCACCTCTAGACCTATGATCTTATGATCCATCAAATTAGGAAAGTCTATTTGATTTTTAGTATGGTTAGTTTATGGATTTAATTGGTCACTTATTCTGCTCATCAGTTTTAAAATTGGATCCCCTTTATACACACACAGACACACAGACACAGACACAGACACACCCAGCATGGAATCATGAGAGCAGGAAAACAAGCCCAACAAAAACAATATTCTTCTATTCCCCTTCTATCTCAGTTGTTGCCTGATACTGTATTTTAACAAAACCCTTTCTTCAACAAAATAGTAGAGTAGGCCATTTTTCTTTTCTTAATCCTACATTCTATTTACCATCTTTGACCTAAGTGGAGGACCTTGCCTCTTTCATCTCTGAAACTGCTGCCTTCCCTTGACATTCAAGCAGCCCTTTAGAAGTCACCCTAACAAACAACATCAGTGAAGGAGCATTACTTTATTGTGACAAATTCATTACTGGAGTCTCTGTTGAGAAAATCAGTGAAGACACTATTTTTCCCCACCACTGTAAGAATTTATCCTTTGAATAATCTGTGCCTGGAAAGGTTGAATTTTGTAATCATTATTTTGTAAGTGAGAAGAATGGCATGAAGTCCTTCTTGTAATAGAGCTGTGTTCTCTAGGGTCAAACAACTCTTATTTAGCTTGTGGTTTTTTGATAGTGGCTGCAAATATAAATCATGAGAAAAACATATGTATTTGTTGGGCTTCCACAAGGCATTCAATTCAACCAACAAGAGAACTTACAGAGAAAGTGTCCTTCCTCTCACACTCGGAAATGTATTTTGTTATTTTTATATTTATAAGCATAAACACATTTGTACATATATGTAAAATACCAAATTATAATCTATACATACACATAATACAATAAGTACGTAAAATTAATGTGTATATATAAACATTTTACATATGTATGTAATACAATTTATTTTTTAATCTTATCTATGTATACCTACATATACATACATAATAGAATTTATTTCTGAGAGAAAGTGGAAGGACACTTTCTCTGCATGGTCCCTTGTTGGCTGAATTCACTGCCTTGTGGAACTCTAATGAATCACCAGATGGCCAAATTTTAGGGTGAGATGCAAAATTGGCCTTTTAAAGCTAGACTTCCAGATGGACTAGTAATACAAGATATCAGGTTAGACGTTGCTTTGAAAAATATTACTGCTGTTAATTCAATGACAAATTCTTCATCCTGAACTTAAGGTTGTTGGCAAAGGAGACAAAAAAGATCCAAATAAACAATCTTTAAAAATTTTAAATTCATTTTTACTCCCTTTATTATCTAATTGGAGCACATAGGCTGTCCAATTGCAATTTCACACTCTTAGTATGTGACCAGTCCATCATTTTTTTTTGTCATACCTTTCTCTGATAACATCCTTTACTCTTCTTTCCCTTTACAATTCCTTGTTTTAATGTGTTGCAGCTTGTGTATACCTATTAGACAAACTTGTCCATTGCCCTTTGGATGATTTTTCAGTTTAATTTCTTCGAACAGTATAGTGACTTAGCCCACTAGGGACTTGAACCCAAGTCTTTCTAACTCCAAAGCCAATTGTTTACTCAATTACATCATATTGTATAAAATATACATTTTTAGTGACTATTTACAATACTTCAAAAACTACATGATTTCATTGATGATAGCACTCCTGCAACTGACATATATTATATTCTTTCCAAAGCTTAACTGACAATCTTCCTGAATTGTTATGGAGAAAAATATTCATTACATTGGGGTCAACTATTTGACGTTACATTTTTCTAAACATAGGGAGGTGGATTCTCAAAGCCTCTATAGCTTGGCAAGACTTACCAGAGCTTAAGCACCACTTGGACAGCCTTCAAGAACCCAGCATCTCCTTTACACCATAATGAGGCAACACAGTAGGATATTAGTGGAGGTATTTTTGAATAATATTATGAAAACATGTTAGTTTAACTTGTGAATATTCAATGTCATTTGTGCACCAGAAAAAAATAAATGAACATGTATTCAGAGTCTTCAAGAATGTGTTTTATATTTGATAAGGGTCTACAACAAATAAACCCTAGGGTTAAAAAAGCAAGTCTGAGAAGTTTAAAAAAAAGACCAACTTTTTTTTCAACGGAAATAAAACAAAGGACATTCCAAGTAAAATATTTATGGTGCCCCAAAGATGCAAATTCAAAGTGTGTTCCAACAACTCTGGTTAAGTATAAAGTAGTGTTATGGGAATCTGAAGATCTTCCCTGCCCCGAGGCCCTTTGATGGGCTTAAGTGGCTCTGAGAACCTTCCCTGATTTGAAAGTATACTCTGCCCCCTAATAGGCTGAATGTGGTCACATGGAGCCTGGGGCTGGAGGCTTGTTCTTCAGGAATGTCCACGCCTTATTACCTTGTAATTGGGCAGTGGGTCAAGAGGGCTGTGACATTCTCTGATCCAGGAGAAGGTTGTATATACCCAGATGTGAGGATTTGCTTTGGGGCTCACTTTGGAAAGAGTTGTGTGATTTGGCCAGAGGAGACTCTGGGAAGCCGTTGAGCCCCCCAGCTTTGAAAAATCCAAATGTTGGTTCTTCCTTGTCTGGTAACTGACAAGGTATGGATGTAATGGTCAGACAGCTGGGAGCCCGTCTGCTGATCTGTTTCTTTGTCTGCTTGTTAACTTCCATTTGTATTCTGTTTGCATCCTCTGAAGTTCAGGGTGTTGACTTTTCCCCCTGAACTAGGTAAATGATATATGTTTGATTGATTAAAGTAAGATTGTTAACCCATTTTGATTTGCTTTCCTTTAGAAAAGCAGATCTAAGAACCTGTGCTAGCAGCCACCCTGGGTATGCTAGGGTGCTTGCTGATAGAAGTAGTCACAGTCATTTTGTACTTACTCTCTATTTCTTGTCATTTTTTATTACTTAGTATGTGCCTTTGCTGATCAAAAAGAGTGATGTAAGCTATCATTCTGAGTAGCTTTGTAATTTTAATTTAATATCAGCATTTTAAAAAAGTAATTATTTTGTAGATAAAAATAATTCTGTGATCTGAATTATTAATTAGTAAAGTTTCTTGATGTTATCAATGATATACTAACACATATACAATTGTATATCTATTTCCTCAGCAGTCAGTTCTTAACTGTATTCTATCAGAATACAACTTCAGATAGTTACTCATCAGAGTGATTGAATTTAGTATTACCCATTTCCATAGCTACCTCGAAGTCAGTAACCAGCACATCTCAAAAGGTCAGTGATTTCTGCAGTACTGAAAGTTAATTTTGACACCATCCATCCAAGGAAGGTGAGATATGTGATGTGCATGATTGATCCATAGCAGTCGAAAAGGAATGATTTTAAGAAAGGATTTTTCCAAGCAATCCTTATTCTATTAAGTTAACTGTGCCCTCCATTTTAATATTCATAAAGGCAATTGCTTTTCTTACACTTTGGTCATCTTTAGAATCAGAAAACAGTATATAGGGAAAAGAAAAAAGAAAAAAAAGAATATATATTTTATTGGATCTGTAATAATTTCTGACAAGAACAATAGTTAAATAACTATTACAACATAAAAGTATGGTAACAAGCACATTGATCTAGAGGTCTTAATGCATGGAGTCTAATTTGGCCTTATAGGTATCATAGTAATTTAGTGGGACAAAACTAATTACTTGAACATGGCATTGGAAAGGTTTATTTTATTTAAAAGGAACAGGTTAAAAGAGGGAGCAGGTAAGAGGAAGGGAGATGAGAAGCATTACTTAAACAACATAAATTGAGAAGATATATTCATGTGAGGAAATCCAGGAAGTAGAGGTAGGAAGAATGGTGAAGAACATTTGTTTGAAGATCAATAGAGGTAGAAATAGAAAAAAAATAATGTCTTTGGAGTATTCCACAGACCAGCTGTCTTTTTTTAAATAGTATTTTATTTTTTCCAATCACATGTAAAGACAATTTTTAACATTCATTTAACATTTTTTTTGAGTTCCAAATTTTTCTCCCTCTTTCCCTTCCCTTCTTCCTTCCCAAAATGGTAAGTTTGATATAGGTTATATATGTGCAATCGTGTAAAACATATTTCCATATTAGTCATGTTGTGAAAGAAGAAACAGACCAAAAGGAAAAAAACACCATGAAAAAATAAAGTGAAATGAGTATGCTTTGAACTCCATTCAGGCTCCACCAGTTTGTTCTCTGGATGTGGATGGCATTTTTCATCATGAGTTCTTTGGAATTGTCTTGGATCATTGTGTTGCTGAGAAGAGATTAAACCATCCATAATTGATCATTGCATACTGTTGCTGTTACTGTGTACTATGTTTTCGTGCTTCTGCTCATTTCACTTTGCATCAGTTCCTGTAAGACCTTACAGGTGTTTCTGAAATCATCCTGCTTGTCTTTTCTTATAGCACAATAGTATTTCACTACATTTATATACCACAACTTGTTCAGCTCTTCCCCAATTGATGGGCATTACCTCAGTTTCCATTTTTTTTTTTGCCACCACAAAAAGATCTGCTATAAATATTTTTGTATATGTAGGTCCTTTACCCTTTTTCATGATCTCTTTGGGATACAGACTTAGTAGTGGTATTGCTGGATCAAAGGACTGACCTTTGGGCATTGTTCCAAATCGCTCTCCAGAATGATTGGATTAGTTCATAACTCCACCAACAGTGTGTTAGTGTCCCAGTTTTCCCACATCCTCTCTAACATTTTTCACTTTCCTTTTCTGTCATATTAGCCAATCTGATAGATATGAGGTGTTACTGTAGAGTTGTTTAAATTTGCATTTTTCCAAGAAATAGTGATTTAGAGCGTTTTTATCATATGACAATAGAAAATTTTGATTTTTTCATTTGAAAGTTGCCTGTTCACATGCTTTGGCAATTTGGGAGTGACTTGTAATCTTATAAATTTGGCTCAGTTCTCTATAGTTGAGAAATGAAGCCTTTATCTGAGACACTTGCTGTAAAAATTGTTTCCCAGTTTTCTGCTTTCCTGCTAATCTTGGTTGCATCAGTTTTGTTTGTATAAGAATTTTTTAATAAATTCAGAATTATCCTTTTTACATCTCATAATGCACTCTATTTGTGGTTTGGTCATAAATTCTTCCCTTCTCCATAGATCTGACAGATAAAATGTCACTTGCGCTCCTAATTTGTTTATGATATCACCCTTTATGCCTAAATCATGTACCAATTTTGGTCTTATCTTGGGATACAGTGTAAGTTGCTGATCTATACCTAGTTTCTACCATACTGTTTTCTGACCATCTCTCTTAAAATGGGAAATGGGTGAGAAGTTCAGGGAACAAAGTCCACACATTTAGAAAAGGATGGGAAAGAGGACAACTACCTGTGTGAAAAGCAGAGCAACTAACAATATGCTTTGATGATAATTTCATCCTTCAAAGACTCAAACAATCAGGGAGGGGAACTGCTGTTCTGGACCTAATTCTCACCAAAAAAAGAACTGATTTCTGGAGTGGAAATGATGAAGACTTGGTGGTGAATGAGATTTGTGATTGAGATGGAGGAGAAAGCCAAGACTAGTCTGAAAACTTCCTAGATTGGAAAAACAAAGCACATCTGAAGAGTGGGGGGGGGGGGGGAGGAGAGGTGAGTAGAAGATATGATGAGGGAGGGAGAGAGAGATGGGAAGGAATCATAGACCAAAATTCTATAGGAGATGTCAGAAAAAGATAGAAAGCTCTCAAAAATAAAATTCTGAAGTGTGAGCTAGCAAAAACTGGTTCCACTGCCATGGCCATGGGAGCTCATTCCCTCCACCCTTTTTAGTTTCTTCCTAGAATGTTACCGTTAGGCTGAAGTTCCCTATTTTTCTACTTCCTTGCTTCTTATTCCTCCTTCTTTATTAGGTAGTTTAGAAAATGCTTTCACTTTACTGGTTCTTTGGACAGCAGAGCAGTCTCCTATTGTTATACTGGCTCCTGGTCTCATATGATGTATAAGTTGGAGCCTTGAGGGGTCCACCGCCTTGGACTGGAGTGTGGATGCCCCTGCCTGTGGGCTGCACACTGTGGGCATGAAGGCTGTACACTGAATCTATTCTTGCTATCAGCTGTTCTCCTCCCCATGTGAGTAGCAGTACAGTTTGTTAAAGCTATCTCTATGTGGGCTAATACTTCCCATCTGAACTCTCCTGCACTACATGAAGAAATAGAGAAACAATTATTGTGAAGAGGAAAAAAGAAGGTTGATTAAAGGTACCACTATGGATGTATAGGAAACTTGCTATTCATGTTTCTCTCTCTCTCTCTCTCTCTCTCTCTCTCTCTCTCTCTCTCCCTGTCAGAGAACAATCACTCTTGGTAGTACAAAGTAGAGTATCCACTCCTGCCTGTTTTGCACCCATCCCTGAGATTGTGGACCAGATTAATTCCTCAGGAAGACTGCCTTCTGATTTCCAGGGTCAGCCTCGTATTTCTTCCACTCAATGACTGCTAATACCCAACCACCCTATTGTCCTGAGAGAGCACTAAATATAGTACTAGTTACAGATAAAAAATCAAAGGGGTTGTCAAAGGAAGGGGGAGAAAGTATAAACATTACCAATATACAAGCAAAAATCAGGTTAAGGCAAGGTATTTTATTCCTATACAGGTAGAAATGCTAAACATAGGAAGAATCACAACCTATATTAACAGAACAATTTAAACAGGATTATAAAATTAATTTATAACTACTATTTCCTCTTTTAAAAACAAGACTACTAAAGTGATATATCAGAGGAATACTCCAGATTTAATTTACTTACATTATTTTTAAAGTTCTGTTCTTAATGTTTCATTTTTTATACCACTGTCACTTCCAGATACTTCTCCCGTCATAGAACACTTTCTTGAGAAGACTTTTTTTTTTTTTAAACTCTGTTACTGTCTATATATCTTAACATCAGAGTTGGAAGGGACCTTAGAAATTATTCCAGGGGTGGGGAACCTGCTGTCTCAAGGCCCTCTAGATCCTCAAGTGTGGCCCTTTGACTGAATACAAACTTCAAAGAAAAAATCCCCTTAATAAAAGGATTTTTTTAACTTGGACTCAGTCAAAAGGCTGTACCCAAGGACCTAGAAGGCCACGTGCCTCAAGGTTGCAGGTTCTCCACCCTGATTCTAGTACAATCTCCTCATGTTACAGATGAGGAACTGTATGTAGTACAGAGAAGTTAAGCAAATAGTGAGTGATGAGCTGAAACTCAAACCCACGTCCTTTTTAAATGAAGCAAGAGTTAAAGAAGCAACTACATCTTAAAAAGTGGTACCAAACTCAAATAGAAATGTGAGCCACTAAATCATATGTAAGGATCCCTGTGAGCTGCATATTGACTTAGAAAACTACATATTTATGAAAAATTATAATTCACACATTTCTTTTTATTAATATATTCGCACATTAAAATCAAATAGGAAGGATTGAAGGAACTGGACCCGTTTAGCCTGAAGAAGAGAAGACATGATAGCTGTTTCCTTATATTTGAAGGGCAGTCACAGAGAAAAGGACCCCAGAGGGCAGAACTAAAAGTAATGAATAGAGGTTGTGGAGAGGTAGATTTAGCCTTGATGAATCAATTAGAGAAGTCCCAACGTGGAACAGGCAGTTTTGGAATGTAGTTGGGTTCCTCTTCATTGGAGGTCAGGTGGGGATTGAGTTAGATGGCTTCTAAGGTCACTTTTAGCTTTGTGATTCTTCGATTTCAGCAAAGATTAAGACGCTAAACTAATTAAAAGGTATGTTGAAAATTTGTTATTCTACCAAATAGCTGTTTTATGGGAGACAAGATCCTCTATCAACTTATATACACTGACTTGATATTAAAATGATATTTCTTTGTAAGGGACTGGTGAGCCAGATTGGGGGTAGGAAAAAAGAGAACTTTAGGGAAAAAAATGCTTTGTATCCTGTAGCTGCAGGCTGTTATGCTGGAGAACATAAAATATAGTATATATTTATAATACATTCGTTATCCATGAAAAATCTTCTTCTTGTGGGTATTTCTCTCACTAGAGTGCTGCTTTGTGATGTGCTTGGCAGGATTAGAATGGTTATATTTCATTACTTCATATAAATAATGGTGAACTAGAATTTTTAGATGCAATGTGACAGCTGGAATATGTAAAAGAAAATTTTTCTGGATTTGTGGATTAAAAAAAAGTCAGCCCATTCAAATGTCTACATGTGATCAGTTAGAATAAAATTGAGAAGTGGTGGAATTCTTAAATTGTTAATATATTCATTAATTCCACAAGCATTTATTAAGTGCCTACTGTATGTTACAAACTGTGATAGGCGCTGGCAGTACAAAAACAAAAAAATGGAATAAAGATGCCTATGTTCTATCAGAGGAATATGAAATGCACATAGATAAGTATAAACAACAGCAAAAACAGAGTAATTTAACAAGTTTAAATCATACATGTGACTTTCTATGACTTTGCTGTGTTTTCAGCTAAAGATTTTGTCTGTTGATAAGACAGTTTTTTCAAGGAAGTGAGGCAAGTCTAGATGAATCAAAATTTATTGGACTAATTAACTTTGTCAGATAAATTAGGTTAAAATTAGTGTTATTCTAGGTTTGGCTTTATCACAGATCACCTTTCATTAACAATCTTGTGGAGCCATTGAGTGGCAGCCTGGTCTGGTTTAAAGAGCTGGGTGTCAGGAGAGCTAGATTTTAGTTCCAGTTCTACCACAACTACCATTTGTTAGCCTGGATGAGTCATAGCACTTATTTTTTTTAATACAGAGTCTGTAAAATATGACATATGGATAACCTATTGCTAATGTTTGGTTCTAGGGCTTTATGAATCTAATACTTACAAGTTTGTATTGATGGTTTATTCTGTGAAAATATAATATGGTTCACATATAGTCAATTTTAAATAACTTAAAAATGTAGTTAAAGGCAATTTCTTATTTTGCCTTTCCTTTGCTTTTCAGTTCTGACCCACTAATTTATTGATGGAGGTAAAGAAAACTCCCAGTTTGGAAACTGCTTTCATTGACAAAGCTGACAACTATTTTGCCTGGCTTAGGGAACTCCTTGAGGGCACTGAGAAGTTTAATGAATTAGTAGTGATCACCTAGCCAGCGTATGTCAGATAGAAGTCAACACTTGAACCCAGATCTTTATGACTCCAAGGCCAGCCTTCTAGGCACTATGCTATGCTCTCTGTTTTGTAAATTTCACAATGTGAGTATCATTACTCCTGTTCCTTTCCTTCTGCCCATGTTTTTGGCAGTGTATCACTTTACTTATAAGGACTTCCATCAGAGATGGAACAGAGACAGAAAAAGCACATGAGCTTAGAGAGATGATCATTTTATTAATGTCTACAATCAAAATAATAGTAGCCAACATTTATATAGTACTTGAAGGCTTTTGTTGTTGTTGTTGAGGCATTTCAGATTCTTTGTGACCTTATTTGGGACTTTCTTGGCTAAGATACTGGAATGGTTTGCTACTTCCTTCTCCATCTCATTTTACGAATGAGGAAACTGAGTTAAACAGGATTAAGAAAATTGCCCACAGTCACACAGCTAGTAAGTGTCTGAGGTCACATTTGAATTCAGGTCTTTCTGATGGCAGGCCCCCAGCTTTAACCACTGTGACCACCTACAAAGCCCTTTATAGACATTATCTCACTTGATCTTTACAATAACTTTAGGAGGTAGGTATTATTATTACCTCCATTATAAAAGTGAGGTTCAAAGTAAGGTCTGAGAATTGTCTGCGGGTTTCAATAGTCTGTATTAGTTTGTGCCATAATTAACAAACTCATCTCGATCCTCAAGAATTGATGTTTTTCACCTGCTCTACTCATTACGGTACTGATAATAGAAGGGATTTAAGATAATCTGCTGGGAAACAGTCAGTAGGAGTCAGGACCATTCACCTTCTAAGGGATACATTTATTTCAATTTTAGGTAGTTTGGAATTCTACTACTAAATGTTACTATTGTTTTTAATCATTGAATACTGGGCCACCTCCAGTCATCCTGATGGATATCTGGCCACTGGCCTCAGAGGGCTCTGGATGAGAAAGTGAGGCTGGTGACAGCACAGCCCTCCCTCATTCAGATCAAAGTCCATTGCAAGGTCATACCATCATCTTCCTGATGTCATGGTCCTCTTCAAGAACGCAGGACAAACCCCTGGGGATGGGTATTTGGCCAAGTTGACTGACTAAGCAATGAATTGAAGTTGTTTTCACTTTCACTGCAAAAATGGTTTATTTAGAAAGATTGATCTACTCTGACCTGCTTGCTGACTGACCTGTCACTCAGGGATTTGTAATACATTAGATGTTGCAGCTCAGTTATTAAGGATCCAGATTCATCTCAATCTAGGGTACCTTTTGTATTAGGCCTACTCTTCTCAGAGTTCTTTGGTGAGAAGATTTTTGGAGTCTTCAGGAAATTATCTATTCCAAAGTCAAGTGAGTCATGAGAAACAGATTCTGAATCATTTGGCAGTGGCTGAAGGGACAAACAAGATCTCTTTTTCTGTGTGTGTTGACTTATTACCATATAAATAATTAATTTAAAAATCCCCTAACTTCATCTAGTAGTTGGCTATCCACTCTGCACTGAAAAGTTTGGCTAT
Organism: Pseudochirops cupreus; assembly: GCA_028627135.1. NCBI lineage: Eukaryota > Metazoa > Chordata > Mammalia > Diprotodontia > Pseudocheiridae > Pseudochirops > Pseudochirops cupreus. The sequence continues at coordinate 73,241,656 of CM053584.1, forward strand.
AATAATTCATTATTTTCTCCTGGTGTTGCTAGTGATTTTATTTTGTAGTTTCAGTATTAAAAAATAAGACCACTGAAAAATAATAGTTTTAGAAATTTTCCATGTGAGTGTATTCAACCTAAACAAAAGCTTAGTAAAAATTCTATATTTCTGTGATACCTCTTTAAGAAAACACTTGGCTCTTCCATGGTCCTAGTGGTTTGAACCTGTTGATTGCTTTGGAGACAGCTGTCTAATCACTTCTGAAACCATTCTATGAATTCCATGGGTTTTTCAAGTTTCTCTTGGCTCAGCAAATGCCTCTGTCTTCATTTGAAAATAACATAGCCTGAAGATAAGCTTGTAAGTACACCTTATGTATGTACTATACAAGTGCCTTCTGGGCACTTAGAAAACAGCTTTGTGTGGGATAACAGCTGTCTCAGGAGTTCTGGCCTAGTTAGCCAATTCATTTGCGATAGAGTTGCCCAATGTTGGCTCCGTTGTTCTCTAGTTCAGAAAGTTATGGCTCTGTTAATATGGCCCACTGACGTATAGTACGCAGGGTGTGGCCCAAGATGGTTATTCAAGTCCGAAAATGGTTTGTCCAGCAATGTGTGTATAACATTTAATTTAAAAAATTTAATTTATGCATTAAAACAAGCATTTCTATAACATAGTGCAAGAAAAAGATGACTGTACATGAAACTGCAAATCTATTACATACAACTTGCTTTTAAATATATAATAAAGTTGTGAAGTAAATTTCTTTTTTCCCCCCTTATCCCCACTCCAACCTAGAAATGGCTAAAATTATGCAAATGTGTGTGTAATACAAACACACATTATACAAATGTGTATATATGTGTGCATAAAATATTTCTATATATACTTCTAAATAATTATAGTGTTTAAAAAATTATTTTTAGCTTTTGCACCTACTTACTTTTCTTTCCTCAATTGTTTGGATAAGGGCAGAAAAAATGGGGGAAAGAAAATTATGTTTTTGGAGCATGGAAAAATCCCTACCCTTTCATAAGAAAAAAAACCTCATCTGGCATTATTACTATTGTTAGATATTGTGAAATTTCAAGGAAGAACATTTTTGTTTGTTTTTAAGTCAAAAAGAATAAGAAGAAAATGGAAAGTTCATGGCTGAATTGCCCTCCAGGTTTGTGGAAAGAAGGAAATAATGTCAGAGAAGAAAGATAGAAAAAAGTCTTCAGAAAATTTTTAAAGTCTATCCTGGGTGTGCTTGCCTTAACTAGATGAATAACCTCCTGTTTTCTCATCATACCAAAGTCCTTTTAAAAATTTGATGGATGTCATGGATCACTCCCTATTGGTGTGGATTTATTTTTCAATGGAAAACTTCTGTTACTCATCTCCAAGGGAGTCATCAGGAGATTCCTTTGACATTTTGATACCTTCGTTTCTTGTTTCATATAAACAGCTGTTTGTTAGTGTACTGTCTGAAGTTTTAGGGGACCTTAAAAAACCTGTATACTAAGTTTTTAAACATTCCTGCTGTGGTTTAGTTTTTCAGCTTGAGGTTAACCTTCATGCCAAAATGAAGAGAAAAATTAGCCGCAAATGATGCTAGCTAACTCTAGTAAAACATAATTATTGAGGTCAAATCTTTTGTAAAAGTGACTTTGGGTGAGTGGAAGGTTCAACTTGGAGAATTTCATTTGCTATGTGTATGAGAGATGGGTAACAACCTCTCAATTGGAGTATGTTTCCTTCTTATTGTCTCGTTGTTGCTTTCTATTTTTTCCCCTCTTTTATACCTATTTGTATCCATTTTCTTCAAGTGACAAGGATATTTTGGAGTCAACATGCCTCGTGGGTGAATAACCATGAATTCACAAAAAATGAAAAGGGAAAATAATTTCATCAGAAATTTCCCTGTCCTTAGGAAAGATGGAAATTTCATGGTAATAGTCCATGTAATTATTTATCATGACTTGTTTAGTATTTATACTTGTGAATTATTTTTTCTAAGTTAAATTATTCTATAACAGGAAAATGAAAGCAGAAAAAAAATAAGAAAACATACAGAGGAGGAAAATTTTAAAAAATTTTCTTTTTATGTATTTTTCTGTAGTGGATTTTTCTCCTTTATCCCAATCTATGAAACAAGGAGCAAATGGCACACTCTCAAGATATATGCATGATTTCAGGCAACGTCTCTATATATAGATGTGCGATAGAGGAGTGTGTAGTTTATTCTGGACACTTATCTAGCTAACTATACATCAAGAGGATCTTTGTATTGATGGAGAAAGTCCAAAGCTACTTTTCCCTTCTTGATATAGAATTATCCTGTTTGTTGTATGTTGGAAAGACATATGTAAGGTGAAATTTGGGATGTTTCTAATTTCTTTTAAATATAAGTTTTTTGCCATATGCACTGGGTTCTTTGGCTTGTACCGATGGTCCCAGTTTAAAGGTATAATTGGTCTCTCTTCTAAGATATGCATTCCTACATCAAAAATCTAGGTTTTAAAAATTAAAATAAAATATAAAAAAATAAAAATATTCAGTTTATAATTTCCTAATCCATATGCAAAATTACTGTGTATGCTCTCTTTCTTTCCTGTTTTCTCTTCCCCTCTCTGCCTTCTCCCTCTTCTTCCTTTTCCTCCTCCTCCTTTATCTCTCTCGTATTTGACATGGACCCATGATTTCATTAATGTAGGGAACTTTTCTAGCTCTAAACTTATCTCTGTTCCTATTGCAGAAACCACCCCTACCTATCAATGCAGACCAGCAACTGTTATGTAACACACAGGGTGTTCCAAAAATTTTAGCACAGTTTTAGGTTACCAAAATTTAAAACTGTCATTTAGACTTTGGGAACTCTGGAGGGTTTTAGCAATTTACCTGGGGGTACTGAGAAGTTAAATGATTTTCCCCACAGATATATATAGCCAGCATGTGTCAGAAGTGGACCTTAAAACCCAGGACTTATTTACTCTGATACTGACTCTCTATCCTTTGATCACCCTATCTTACTCTTATGGGCTCTTAAGAGGAATGTAACACTTTCTCTGACTCAGAAGCATGGCCTCTTAAAATATGAATGACCTCTCCCTCCCGTGTTGCTTCTCAATATCTTGGAAGCAGAGATTAAATTTCAGCTATTGTCATTATAACTATATTTTAACTCCAAGGCCTAATTAAGAATTAAACAGAAGCTCTGCTTTGTAGCCCACTTAGGGAAGGGGGTTCAATTCATTAAATGATCCAATAAATAGACCAGTAGAATATAAGCTCCTGGAGAGTACGCATTATTTAATTTTTGTTTTTGTATTCCCAGTGCCTTACGTATAGTGGGCGTTGTACCGTAAGGCAGTTTAATAACATGAATGACAAGGACAGTTGAACCCTATTTTGAAAAATGTTCTTAATAATGCCTTTAAAAAGGGATCATAGTCCTTCCTAGATGTCCCACCACTTCCCCACCGACCTCACGCTCAGTGAAGCTGCCTCTCCAGGGAGACACATTTTCTTAAATCTCTGAGACTCATGTTGTTCATTATAATTAACATGGTATTTAGCTTCATTTTAGGATTCTTTTCACATTATTGTCGTTTATATTACCCTCTAGACCTTTTTTCATGTCTCTGTATCTGAATCTCTCATAGCTTTTTACAGTGCAAATATTCTATTACGTTTGTTCACCTCAATTTTGTATGTCTATTTCTCAACTGATGGGCATCTACTTTCTTTCCAATGCTTTACTACCACAAAAAAGTGTTGATATGAATATTTTGGTTTCTATGGGTCTTTTAATGTCTTTGACCTCCTTAGGATATATTAATAACAATGGAGTCTCTGGGTCAAAGAGTAAGGACATTTTAGTCACTTTTCTTTGCATAAAATTAGATTTTCCTGCATCGTTGGATCAACTCGCAGCTCCATCATCAGACTATTTGTGTATCTCTCTTACTGTATTCCTTTCCAAAATTGACTCACATTTCCATCCTCTATTATTTTTTTTCATGTTGATGGGGTGAGGAAAACTTCTGGGTTATTTTTTAATTTACATATTTCTTTTTAACAATTTGGAGCAATTTTATTGTTGATAGTTGTAGCGCCAATGCAATATTCACAGTGCCAGTCACCATAAATATACCTGCATTGTACTTAATCACAAAATATAACAGACTCTCCATATAGAAGACAGAAGCAAAACATTTATTCAGTCACCAGAAAACCAAATTTCAAAACTAGTAAGCTGATTCCATCATATTAGCAAATAAGTTAATAAGCCACAACAGCATAGACTCCCGGTTTCCTTTGGGCTCAGTTCCACCCTTCAGCAAACTCCTCCTGCCACAGACTCTATGTGACTACATTCAGCCTACTAATGGTTAGAGTATATTTTCAAAGCAGGAAAGGTCTTCAAATTCCCCTAGGCTTATTAAAGGGCAGGGAAGATCTTCAAATTCCCATTACCATTACAATAGTTTTTATTCTTTAGTTCCATTTACTCATATCTTTTGACCACTTCAATATTGGGGAATAGTTTTTATTATTATATGTTTGTATTAATTCACTAGGTAGTTTGGATATCTCATTTTTATAAGAAATGTTTGCTGGAAATTGCTTTTCTGAATTGATAATTTCATTTTTAATCTTATCTGCTTTGATTTTATTTGTGTGAAAGCTTTAAAAATTTTTTATTCTAAAACTTGCCTATTCTTTTGTAATTGTTATTACTTTTTGGTTAGGAATTTGTCTTCTACCTACAGTCATGAAAAGTTTCTCCTTTCATTTTCCCTCTATTTTAAAAGTATGTAGTCTTTAATATTTAGAGTATCTATTTGAGATTATTGTGGTATATGGTTTGACATGGTGCTCTAAACCTATTTCTTGCCAAAATTTTTTCCAGTATACTCAACAGTCCTTATCAAGTAGGGAGTATTTCCCCAAGTAAGCTTATTTTGGGTGGAAGTTACTGAACACTAGACTGCTGAGTTAAATTGTTTTTGATTCTTGCTTATTTGGGTTGTTCTACTGATTCATTTCGCTATTTTAAAACCAGTACCAAATAGTTTTGATTACTGCTATATAATGTAGTTGATGTCCAGACATGCCACTTTCCTTCTTTTGCTACTTTCTATTTTTTTCTTTCATTAAATGAAATTTGTTACTATTTTGTTTAGTTTCATAAAACAATCCCTTGCTAGTTTGGTAAAGTATTAAATCAGTAAGTTAGGTAAAAAAAATAATTTTTATCATTGGCAAATCCCAACTATGGATAGTGACTTTTCCTAGAATTATTTATTTTTGTAAAATGTTTTGTAGTCATACTTATGTCTTATGTGTTTCTTGGTATCATTCTCTATCTTTTTCTGAGAAAATATCTTTTGGTTTTAGATTTCTTGTGGTTTGAGGTAGGGGACAATAGAGTATGACAGTATAATATGCCAAATATTCTAGGGGGGGATACGTGGGACCAGTGCAGGTTATTGGAAAGAAAGTGTTGCTGCCAATTACTGCTAACCATGTTCCCCTATCCACTAGGATGGCATGCAAACCACAGAGGAAGTTGTGGGTCAACAGCATTTTACTTAAAGACTAGCCAGTTAAGACTTAGAGATAAAGTGGTTCCATCATGAACAACCCTTGGAAATATCTGCCATAGAAGATTCAGTGTTTTCCACTACAGGAGACTGCTGTATCCCAGAAGGTTTGGAAGCAGACACGTATTTGAATTAGCAAGTATTCACCAGATAAACTTCATCTTTTGGAAGGCTTAGGGCTAAATAAATGTGTGGGTCCTGAAAAGGACCTGTTAGGGAGTAGTGTAGATGATATGCATCGATGAGATTGTTTAGAAAGTTTTGAAGTACAGATGCATGTCTCCATTTCTGAGCCCTCTGTGCTGGCCCAGAGAGTTCCTTTCCCATTAGTCTACAGAGGTAGATATGAGCTAGATCCTCAGGTAGGCAGTTGGTGAGACAGGTAGCCTGTAAGGATTGTGACTGGGAGGAAGAGCTGGTGGAGAAGAAAGAATCTTTGAGTCCATGGATTGTGGTAATCAACATGCTTATCTTGTTCAGAAACAATTAAAGATGGCTGTAGGATCTGTTTGGGATTTAATAGCAAGCCTATTAGAATCCTCTGCTTCTCTGGACTTTGTAGATAGGAGGGTTTCAATTTAGTAAATGAATTTACTAGGTACTGCTTTCTCACAGCTCAGGAGACTCCAGAGATGAGAAGCTTGAAAGGCAGGTGTGACATGGAGCTAGAGCTGGGACAGTGTTTGGAAAATTGTGTGTTATGATGCATGTGGCTAATGCTTTGATTTTATCATGTAGCTACCAATATAATTAAATTTAGCCATGGATATCAAAGTTTTAGTGATTGAAATAACACACTTGATCTGGAAGGTTTGAATTGTTGATTGAAGAGGTAACTATACAGTGCAGTTAATAGACTTCTCTGGTTTTGGAATCAGGAAGACTTAACTTCAAATTCTTTACATACTAGAGAGTAACTCTTACTACATATTTGACCCAGGGCCAATCACTGAATCTCTCTCAGCCTCATTTTCCTCATCTATAAAACAAGAAGGTCGAACTTAATGGCCTTTAATGTCTCTTCTGGCATGATTGATATGCATTCCTAGATAAAAAGCTTGGGATGTACCAATGAGAAGCAGAGTGCAGGTTGATAAAACTCTGAGTCAGTGTTACTATAGTCAGGGAAAGGCAGCTCCTTATGAAAGGAAGGCTCAGGATGTATTTTATTATCCTGCTAGCTGAGGGTTATGAGCAGTTTAGAAAAATACTTCTCATCAATTCGTGACTCTATATGTGTCCTTTGGGTCAGGCATACTTTAATATTTAGATGGTGAGTGCTGTCATCATCTACTAAATTTGTTGATTTTTCTCACCAAAATACTAATACTACTAATAATTAATGATTAACTAGTCAGCATCTACTGAATGATCAATGAGAGAGATATAGAGAAGAATAACTGCCTTTCTCATTTAACTGGAGGACTAGAGCATGCCTAGAGCATTTAAAATAGTGTTATTCACATGAAAGGCCCTAGGAGACTACTTCTTGAAAAGTAGAGGACTAGAGTATGTGCGGACATTTTATGTTAGCCTATCTTATGATTGTGAGGGGTCTCTTTTCCTATTGGCTTTCTCTCTAGAGCTGTCTGAGTATCTGTAAAAAGGCCTGAGTCTGCACAGCTTTTTGGTGACATCAATTTTTGAGGGAGAGGGTAACTTCTGAAGAAACCTTCCTTCTTGACCATCCCTCTCCAGATGATCTGTGGCTGCCTGAAGAGACCATTATTTCAGGAGCAGTGACATTTCTGCTTTACTGAAGACTTAACTCTCTGGATATCTTTTTAAAACTTCATCCTCTTCTTTACCAACCACCTTACTCACTTTGATCCCATTTTAGTCTTCCTTTGGCTCACATCTGTTTGAATCTTTTTCTCCAAGATTTCTTGTATTAGCTGTGAATTGAATGTGAGATTTTATTCCCATAAATATTTCTGTAGAGTATTCAGGGGCATGCTGGAACCAGCTCTTATGAGTTTGCAAAAAGCTAATTGCTAACTTTTCCATGTGAGCATTTACATTGCAGAAATTGGCAAACAATACAAATCAGGACTTGATTTATTATTTTGTTGATTGACTACTCAAAAGACTTAATGCAGAATAAACTTAAAAGTTTGTTGTATATACTTCCCCCCCCAAAAACTGATTGTTAAATATTTATCAGCATACCACTTGGCATATAAAATGACTTCCTTCTTATGTTTGGTTCTATAGGAAGTATGATTCTCTTTCTTGATACAACTTTTCTTTCTTTCTTTTTTTTAGTGTTATACCAATAATCAAGCCTCTTCTCCATTCCAAAACATTTATTTTTCTTATCTGGTCATTCATCTTTGAACACCGTGGGACAAGAAATGATTTTTTGACCTTGGGAAAAACAATTCCTTTTAGCTCATCTCAATCTGTCATGTTCTTAGCTGTTTTATATACATACTTTCATTCTCATTGGTGGAGATGATATAGCACTCATATGAGAATTATTCACAGCATTATGAAATTTTATAGCTAGAAGGGACTTTGGAGACCATCTAGCATAATACCTCTCATTTTATATTTAGGGAAACGCAGGCTGAAAGAGGTTAAGTGACTTGTATAATCACACAATGCTGTTACTAGTATACAATTGTCTAACCTCCAGAACTTCATCCTGTCTAGATACTGAGATGTTAAATTTTAACCCAGCAACATATCCAGAAAGGAAGGTTGAATTAATTCCACTTAGGTCTGTAGAGATAATTTTAAAAGGGAAGGTGATCAATCTCTCCTATCCACATTATTTCCTACATTTAATGGGCAAGTACCTCTCTAAATGACTGATTTTTATGGTAAATCAGTGTCACACAAAGAAAGAAAAAAGAGCCCATGCACAAAACTTACCCATCCAAATGAGATTTATTGAAGGATATTTCTTATAATTCACCAAAGCCTAAGGATAGCTGAAGAAGGGCGATGCTCCAAGTTTTGTGCTCTGTGTCTTGATGTGGGTTTCCAGCAGCTGTGTGGGTGATTGCCCACGGGAGGTGGATGTGGTGGGGAGTGAGAAGCAGCAAATATGGCTTCCTAGTTTTTCTTTTTTTATATGCTCTGACAGTTCCATCTCTGGTAAGTTTATACTGTTTTGCTCATTTTCTTCCATTTCCAGAATTCTTAGGCAGTGATTGGTGATGTGTGTGTGTGTGTGTGTGTGTGTGTGTGTGTGTGTGTCTGTTAGATATGTTACCTCTACTCCTTGATCAATACTTTGAGTTCTTTACACATTGTAATTGGTTGAGGTATTTAAGGAGGGAGGAAAAAATGGTCACAAATTCTCACCCACTCTATAATTAACTTGAAAAGCTTGGTAACCCTATCTTCACAGAAAGAAGGGTCCACTTTTATAGCCTAGGCTGGACTCTGAGAAACTTACAATCTTTTGTAATTGCTTCATGATGAAACAAATAAAGGTTCCAGTAAGTTTTTTAGTAGCCTTCATTTCCAGTTTTATTTCTTTAGTCTCCTGAGCTAGTCTCGACTATAAAGCCTAATATAACTTCAATTAGCAGGTTAACATTCATTAACATTAGGGACATTTTGTTTCATACTTTGTAACTGAAACGTGTTGCAGTTGTGAGGTGGACCACTGTGCCCACTGGAGGGTAATTTCTCCACCCCTACCACTTTTGGTCATTGTCTTCTACCATTAGAAGTTAAATTTCTTGTGAATCAGGGATTATCTTTGTTTTTGCTTCTATCTGTATCCCTGGGGCTTACCATAATGCCTAGCACTTAGTAAAAACTTAATAAATGCTTGTTGATTTGACTTACGCTTGCACACACAGCTAGTAAATGTCTGAGGTGGAATTTGAGATCAGATCTCCAGATGCCAGGTCTAGCATTCTTTATTCTCTCTCTCCTCTTAACCACTGACACTTTTAATATAATTATTTGATTGCAAATTCAATAATTGGAAGGCACAACTGCAATGGACTGAAGCAAGCAAAATAGGGGAGGTATACATTTCAAACTTTGATTATTCTGTCATTTTTATTTCACATTTTTATATCTTTTGTACTAGTAATGGAATTTGCCTGAAGTGTTCAATACTTTACATTTTCTGAATGGATCTTACATTTGAAAAAGTTTTAAAAAGTGGCTTTGACTTTTTTTTTTTAGCTTAACCTTGAGGGTCAATATTAGAAAGTAAGGAACTTCCTGATGTTGCTCTGTTAAATCTTGTAATTGCCTCCATATCATGTACTTAGAAATGTTAGCATATTATCTTTTTTGATAAAGTCACATTTTTATATTCAGTAGGATTTTTCTGTCAGGATTCCCACTGAATTTCACACATTGCTGATTGTATAGATGTCTTTTCATAATATTTGTCACATATAATATCTGTACCTCAATCTTATGGAAAAATTTTGAGCATGTTAATTTCTAGTCTGTTGATGAGTTTTTAATTTAAAATAAGGAAACTCTCTTTCATTGGGAACTTCCAGGAATGAAATATTATTATCACATTTTTACCTTCACTCATTTTAAATGACTGTAGGTATACAAGGTCATTTCATTTGTGTCAGTGATCTCATTTGCCGATATGATTGAAATTGTAGTAATAGGCTGGGTTTGTTTTTTTTTTTTCCTTTCCAACATTGACATAGAAATTATATTTTAATATTTATATGGCAATTACAGACCTGATTCAAATCTAAATGTAAATGCTGAATGTAACTTTTATGATCAAATGAGATTTTCTTTTTCCTTGGAAAAAATCTTCATAAAAAGTTTTACACCAGTTATTTGGTGGATGGATTACCAATAATAACTTTCCATAATATTTTCTGGGATAGGAAAAAAAGGAAGAGTTTAGTTACTAGGAGTGAGTTCGTTTGTGTTAATGAGGATCACAATAAGGTATTCTGCTTTTGACTCACACCGGCTATTTGACCCTGGGCAATTGACCTATCTTCTCACTATGCCCTGTAACTCTTCAAGACTATAAATTGAAGAACAATTGCAGGCTGATATTAGTAAAGGAGTTACCTACACCAATAAAAATGTATGTCTTGATATGAAAAAAGGTATAACCATAAATACATATTAAATATGGTGGAGGAGAATAAAACCACATCTATTACTACATATTAGCCTTCAAAAAAAGTCCCATTCTTATATCTTGTCTATCAGCATGGAAGTAACCTGGGGTTCTCGAGGGGAGGTTAGCTATGTCAGTGGAGAACCAACTTTGGCAGGTCCTATCAAACTGGAAAGGTTGTTGAGTATGGGCCTAGTGACAAGCTGTGTCTGCTCTCTGAGGACCTACCTACCCATTGGGGAAAGACTTCACTAGCTAATAATTTTTGGATTCAAGAACCCATGAAAGAAGAACCCATACTGAGTGTGTATCAGTCCTATTTGGTCCCCCTTGTGGGCAGGTTACTGTAGCTCCTGAGATGTCTATAAACATGAACTAAATAATAATTTCCACATTTACATAGGAATTTAAGGATTATAGAACTCTTTCCTTACCCAAAAACTACCATATGAAATAGGTATATATACAACATATATATATATATATATATATATATATATATATATATATATAACATATATATATACAACAACATAATAATAACTAATAGATAGCACTTGGTATATGCCAGGCACTATGCTAAGCACTTTACAATTATTATCTCACTTGATCCTCACAACAGCCTCAGGAGGTAAGTGCTATTATTATCATCCCCATTTTACAGATGAGGAAAAGTCAAACAACCTAACTTGTTTAAATAAGCCTTTTTTTAAAAAAAAGTTCCTCTAACATATTTAATATGTATTTATGGTTATACCTTTTTTCATATCAAGATATACATTTTTATTGGTGTAGGTAACTCCTTTACTAATATAGATCTGCAATTGTTCTTCAATTTATAGTCTTGAAGAGTTACAGGGCATAGTGAGAAGATAAGTCAATTGCCCAGGGTCAAACTGGTTATGAACAAGACATGGAAGACTGGTCAAATGAACTGAGAATGTTTAGCCTAGAGAAGAGAATGTTGGTGGGGGGACATGATAGCTTTCTCTGAGTATTCAAAAGACTATTACAAAGAAAAGAGGGACTTCACCAGAAGACAGAACTAGAAGCAATGGGTAAAAGTTACAAAGAGGAAGATTTTGGCTTGATATCAGGGAAAACTTCCCAAGAAGAAGAGTTAAAAAAAAAGCCAAGGGATATAGTGAATTTCCCTTCGTTAGAGGCCTTCATGTGAAGGATGGGTAGTCACTTATTAGGAGTAATGCTAGAAAAGATGGGTATGGGTTGTTCTATCTCGCTTCTGAGGCCCTTTTCAACCATGAGATTTTGTGAGTCTGTGCTCTGTAGTCACACATAAAGGAAGTGCCAGACTTATACCATCAACTCCTGGCCTATGATTCCAAGCCTAGTATGCTTTCCTTGATGCCATCGCATTTGCATGCTAAAGGAGGCTGATTTATTTTCTTTTAGCTCCTTAGCATTCAGTACCTTTTGAGTACTATGCTTCAAGGCTGATGACATAAAAAAATGGGCTTTGCATAAGATAGTTTTGCAGTAATATTGTTGAATAATGTTCATCTTTTACTGCTACCTTACACAACTGTGAGTCACTCTCTTTAGGACATCTCATTGATCAAAAAGGTGCCACATCACTTCTCCTCAATTATAAATCTTCATTCAACAAAAGACTGATCTTTATCTTGCTAAATCTTTGAAGGGTTTTTTTTTTATGTATGTTCATATTCTTTGCTTCCTTACCCTAACCACTATGAGCCATAGCAAAAGTTGGTTTCTCTATTGCTATATAAGTTGGAAAAATTCAGAGAGAACCTAGGGGTTTTTGGAAAGCAGGTTTTTATTACTATCTGAAGCAGAGCTCTGAGGGTTTATTTTAAAGCAGTGCTCCTTCTGCCCCTAATCCTTAAATTAATTACATGACATAAAATGTTACATATTGGCATTTAAAATTTGGTGCAGTGATCATATATCTTTCTTGTGCTCCTGGGAGCTGTTACATCCTTTTTGTTTTAAAACTCCACTTCAAACATAGTGAGGCTCTCAAAAGACTAGAGAAGGCCTCAGTATCCAATGAAAAGAAACACTTGTTAACTAGTATTAATGGTTTTATTTGCTCATTGGGGATTGTTTGTAGTTAGGGAAGACTGATTCTCAATATATGGATTCATCAGGTCGGATAAATACAGGTTTAAGTAGACAAAATAATGCTTATATGACGAATATCTGTAGTTTTTCTAAAAGGATGATTTTTCCTTTTTTCCTTTTTGTTTTTGACCACTGACAGTAGATGGGAAATTTTTATTCAGTCTAATTTCCCTTGAAAGTCTAGTAGAGATGCTTTTTAAAAAAATTGGGCTGAGAAGCAAGGGCTTGGGGATTTCTAAAATCTTGGGGAAACAAAGATCCATTGGCAAGATTGTAGGAAATATGAGGTACCTACAAAAATTATTACTGAGAGTTGATAATAGCTTCTCATGGATGGTATTTAGTGAACAAATGACCCTTTACTTGATAATTTTTCCAAGCTATTAATCCAGTCCAAACTGATACATGATAGTTACCACATAATATTCTTCTCTGGAGGGAACTTTCAATCTATCCAGATGCTCAGTGCTCATCTAATATAGTAAAAAGAAGAGTAAGGTTGTAACATAACCTCCAGAGAATATCTGTGAAAGGATAAAGTATCTAGGAAACCAAATTTGTTAGTATATTTCATCACAGAGGACTTTGAGGATCAGAGACTGTTCCTAGGATTGATGAGATCTTTAGGAATCATCTAAAGCCTCTAATTCCAGATAGGATGATATTTAAGCCTTCCCAAGTGATAATTATCTCTGCCAAAAATATTTGGAGTTTTCATCCATAGAAAGTAATCATAAGAAGACTAAAAACTCATGAAATATCTCTAGTATGTGAAGAAAAGGCTGTGGGCAGTCCATTATCACATGCAAATCTCTAACTAGAATTTTAGACACTGAGGTCCTTTCTTGCACTAAACTGCCAAACATTCAAACTCTGCTTCAGAGAACACAACTTCAATGGGCTGCTCACAATGTTGAAATGCAAAACATCCACTTGCCAAAAAGACTATTTTATGGAGAACTCACATAGGACAATCATTCCCATGACAGTCAGAAGAAGCAATATAAGGACACTCTCAAGGTCTCTCAAGAACTTTGGAATTGATTGTGTGACATGGGAGACACTGGTACAGGACCAGTCAGCATGGCGTGCCCACATCAGAGACGGTGCTGTGCTTTATGAGCAAAGCAGGATTGAAACAGCTCAAGGAAATTCAGGATAAGCAGATTTAGAGAATCCACCCCAAATGTTTACATGGATTATTGTGCCTGACCTGTGGTAGAGCATTCTGAGCTGAATTTGCTCTGATCAGTCACAGTCGGACACATTGAAACTTGACTCTAGCATAGTGATGTCATTTTGGTCCTCTTTGAGAACCAAGGACAACAACTAACTCTTACTGTAAATTGTAGAAGTCCTGAGATTGGGCTCATTCTCCTTTCTCACACCCTCTGACAAAATCCCTTGAAATATCATATTAGAGCTTGAAGGGACCCTTTAGAAACCATATTGTCCCATTTATTTTACAGAGGAAAAAAAAAAGATTAGTGCCAGAGCAGATCTTTTGACTCAGTCTTGAGCTCTTTAAGTGGTTGAAATTTTGGCCTTCCTCAGAAGGCTGGAAGTATTATTCCTTCCAGAGCCGAGGCTCCCAGTATAATAGCTTAGGAAGAGCAGCTGGACTGGGGTGGGGATGGAGAATCCAGGTTGGTACAGATACATATTGACCCTAAGTTCTATTCCAGCTTCTGCTCTGTGGAAAAAGTTTGAGCAATGTTAGAGGGCAAAACTTGGAGGAAAAGAAAAGGTCCCTCAGGCAGAGGCATCCCAAGAACCCTAGCCCTTTATGAGAGACTGCATTTTTTCCCTATTTTGTCCTACCTGAACTTTCTCCCCTTCTTTATTCCCAGTATCTTTTCCCCAGTGTGGTCTATGCTCAGAGGAAACTATAGCTGAGAAATGGACCTGGGGAAATATTTTCTCAATTCCCAGTACAGCCTAACCCTTGTTCCTTCCAGGTCCTGGGGATCCTGAACTGTCCCTATTCTGGCTCCATAGGACAACCTAGTATACTTGCTACCCAATCCTTTCAACCCTGCCCCAAGGAGGGGTTGGGAAGAGGGTAGAGAGAAAGAAAAAGGATCCAGGATCAGAGTGGTAGGAATTTCCACAGGAAGACATGGTCCTCTAGCAAAGTTTGAGGTATTTCTATTTTTCTGCCTTTTTGTGGTACAGGTCCACTCCCCCTGGGTTGAGGTAGGCACTTCCCAGTCTATCACTAATCCTACAACAGCTTTGCTTTTATTCTTCCTCAGATGATGAGAAATGAAGAACCACTGATATTGGTCCTGAGGGGAATGGCTTGGTCCCATCTACCTGTGCCCTCCACTCTCGCTCAAAAAACTGAACAAGATAGCTGGGCTATTTTTCTTCTAATAACCTCCTTCTGCCCTCAGTCTCCCTTTATGTCACTAGCTCCTCTGGCCCCAGTGCAGCTTGTACCTTATGACTAGGCTCTGCTCCTTCTTTTGCTTTAGAGAAGTATGAGTTCTGTCCTTTGGGACAAATTTTCCCATTGTTGGCAAAATGCCCATCCCCCATTCTTATCACAGCTTTGATCATATGCATGAATGGATGCAGACCTCACTTTTGGAGGAGCTCTGTTCTCAGTTCTGTTAAAGCAGCTGAGCAAATAAGAGGATTGTTAATATGAGAATCAGGTTTCAGGAGAATGTTACTTGAAAAAAGGGTAGGAAGACACCAAAGGATAGATTTCCCAATTTGAAATTCCTCACGACTCCTCCTGTTTAAGTACAACTGGGTTAAGTTTCCTGAATTTAATGATGTCCGTAAATACAAAATGACAGTGTGTAGAGCTGGTGCAAAGACAATGCATGCCGCCACCCCCCTCATCTCCGTGTGAGATCTGATGGGATGACAGATGGTGTGTTTGACAGCAAACTATTAGCTTTAACACAAGTTTGAAAAAAAAATTTTCATTCAGTACGAGTGCTGCAAGCCATGCTCAAACAGATGATTTGTGGCGATTGCTGAGGCTCTCTTGTTTTATCTAAGCAATGTGTTCCTCCACACTAGGCCAACTGACTGATGGTGGCCACGCTCCAAATAATTCAGTCCACTCAGGTCTGAAAAGTCAAAGACCTCCATTTATGCCAAATCCAGGCCTTTGTCACAGTAGTTGGAGGTGTGAATTTGGAGATGCCTCAGTAATAGTGCTCATATGTTGTTAGGCCATGTGCCTTATTGGTTTTTTTGCTTATCAGGTCATGGATTGGAAAAGAAATGATGCATTGATTTCTAGTAGAATACAATTTCAAACCAAGGCATGTTTTAATCAGAGACTTTCTGTGACACATTAGAAAAGTTAGGTCTTAGAAATAGTCTTAATGTTTTACTGATATGAGAAAAGGAGATGGAATAAAGAATAAGTTGGTAGCAACATACACCAGAAATAGAAAAAAAAACCAGGATTATAAGATGCTGAGAAGAAAAAATGTCAGAAGCAGATCTTTGGTTAATACATTTATAATGGCTCAAACTTGTTATCTTATAATTCATTGAATTTCAGCCAAAATTTATCCTGTCACATTATTTTGTGACATACACAATTCATTTCAACAAATATTCATTAAGCTCCTACTCTATTATAATGCCCTTAATTTGTTCAGAAAATGTGCACTGGAACCTGTACTAGCATATATATCCATGTGTTGAGGGGGAGAGCTCTCAGAAAGATGATGAACTTCAGAAACATATGGAATACTTTCACAGAATCATAGACTCACAAAATTTCTGAGTTGGAAGGTAACTTGGATGACAACTTGCCCAATCCATATCTGAGTGAGAATTTCCTCTTACTATATGTCTTTCAAGTGGTCATCTAGCCTTGTCTTAAAGGCATCCAGTGATGGGCAAACCCACTACCTTCCAAAGCATTCAAGTTCATTTTGTATTTGGATAGCTCTAATTGTTATGAAGTTTTTCCTTATATTAAGCCTAATGTTGTGTTGCTTTGTAACTTGTTGTTCACCTTTTTTTCTATAATTCTGCCCTCTGGGGCCAAGCAGAGTAAATTTAATACTTTTGCATTTTTCAAGGGCATGAATTCAGTTGTATGTCCCTTAAGTCTTCTCTAAACTAAACACATCCAATTCCTTCAACCAGTCCTTAGATGAAATGAATTTTTTTTTGTTAAAAAGCCTTCATCTTAATAGAACAAAGACTAGAGAAGAAATTGGTGGAATGGAGGAGTGGGCACCAACCTAATTATTTATTCTTCTTGTGAGTCTATTATTTAGAGCTGGAAGAGATCTTTATACCCTCGAGGAAATTGAGACCCAGAGAGGTTCAGTGACTTTCCTAAAGTCAGGCAGGTGATCAGAAGCAGAAGTAGGATTTGAATTCAGGTCATTTGATGCCATTCTACTAGAAGGTATAGAAAAGAGGATTAGCAACTTCGAGGTTCAAGAGAAAACGAAGGGTTAGGATCAGAATGGACACTGTTCTTGAGATCATTGTAAGTAAGGAGAGAAGCAGAAAGTTGGATGGTTGGAAAGAGGATTAGTCATTTTCACAAAATCTAGTCTAACCCATACACAAAGAAATCTCCATTATAGCATAACTGACAAATAGTTGTCCACCTTCTGCTTGAAGGCCTCCAAAAAGGGGGATCCTACCACCTCTTGAGGAACAAAATCCCACTTTTGAACAGCCTAGATGGTTAGGAAGTTTGTCCTGATGTCAGGCCTAAAGCTGCTGCTTTGAAAATTTAACCCACTGTTCCTTGTTCTTTTCCCTGTGGACAAATCAAACAGACCTAACTCCTTCTTTGACATCACAGCCCTTCACATAGGTGAACATAGCTATTATCATGTCTCCCCAAATCTTCTTTTCTCCAGATTTAACATGGCCGGTTCCTTGAACTGATCTTCATATATCATTAACTCAAGACCATTTACCATCCTGCTTGCCCTCATTTGGATAGTTTACTAATGTCCTTAAATTGTGATACCCAGAAGTGAAGGGAGGAAGGGGAGGAAAGGAAATAAATATGTACATAGTGCCTACTACATTCAAAGCATGGTGCCAAGCGCTCTAAAACATCTGATTTGAGTCTCACAGCAAACCTGAGAAGTTTGTCCTGCTATTATCACCATTTTATAGTTGAGGAAACTAAGGCAAATAGAGGTTAAGTGACTTATGCTGAGTCATATAGCTTGTATGTATCTGAAGCCAGATTTGAACTCAAGTTTTCCTGACTCCAGGTCCAATGCTCTATGCACTGCACTATCTAGATGCTAGAATGGAACCTAACACTCAATGAGCTCTAACAAGGCCAGGGTACAGTGGGATTAATCATCTCCTTAGTCCTGGAAGCTATGTCTGTCCTAATGCAACTGAAGATAGCTTTAACTTTTTTGGCAGCTATATCACACTGCTGACTCATTGAGCATTTAGTCCACTAAAACCCCCAGATTTTTTTTTCCTGAACAAATGCTGTGATATTTGTGGAGTTGGCTTATTTTTTATACTCAAGTGTAAGACTTTAATTCATCCTTATTGAATTTAGTTTTATCAAATTCAATATAATTGCAGCCTGATGCCCCAGCCTGTCATGATCCTTTTGCTTCCTGATTCTTGTCATCCAGTGTTAGCTATGCCTCCTAGTTTTGTGTCATCTGTGAATTTAATGACCATTCTGTCTATTTCTTTATCTAAGTCAATGATAAAGATGTTAGAGGACAGGACCAAGTACAGATCCCCAAGGCTCTGTACTGGAGACCTCCTGCTATGTCGACACTGAAACATTAACAAATATTGCAGCTAATTAAAAGATTTGTAAAAATTTAGGTAAACTATATACACAGTATTCCTCTCATGCACTAGTTTAGTAATCCTATGAAGAAAAGGAAACGAGGTTAGTCTGGCATAATTTGTTCTTGATGAAGTCATGGTTCTTTGTAATCACTGCTTCCTTTTCTAGATATTTGCCAGCCATTTTAAAAATCATCTTTCATGGATTTTTCCCCCTAGTAATTGAAGTCAAGCTAACAGGATCAAGTTTAGACTCTCTTTTCTTTACTCTCTTGAAAATTGGGATAATATTTATTATTCTCTAGTCTTGTGGTTCTCTTATTTTCTAAGATCATTCAAATATCATTGATAGTGACTCAGCAATTCCATATTTTAGTTTTTTAAGAACCCAATGATGTGCTTCATATGAGCCAAGTGAGTTGAATTAATTAAGGGGAGTTAAGTACTCTATTTTTTTCTCCTTACTTTTCTTGGATACCAACTTCCTGTTAATCATTTTTTTTTTCATGTATAGTATGAAGGCTATTCTCCTTTGTAGAGAAAATCAAAATAATATAAGAATTGAGAAGAGAAGCATTTTGCTTTCTCTATGTTATCAGTTATCATTGTCCCATCTGCCTCATGCAAAAGTCATATTCCTTCTTTGAGGATCCTTTAAAACCCAATATAACTAATAAAAAGCGCTCCCTTTTGTCTTCCTTAGCTTCCCTTGCCAGCTTCACCTTATTCTGAGCTTTTTTTTTTTACTGTACCATAGCCCATTTTTGTATAATGTTTTTTGTTAGCCTATCTACCATGTCCTATTATTACATTTCTTTTAAAAATCTAGGTTGTTAAGTTTCCAGAGCATCCACTCAGGTTTTTTCTAGACAAATAACATTTTTTTTCCTTTTTGATGGAGGAAAATCCCGTTTCCTCATTAATATTTCTGTTTCTTCAGAATTTCATTCTTGAGCATGTTCCATCTTCACTAGGCTGATTTCCCTTGAAAAACTTTTTGTCCACTGGATACTATTTATCTTTTCTTTAAGTCCACTGAAATCAGCTTTCCTAAAAGTCAGGATGCATGTTATATTATTCCAAAATTTCTTGGGGGAGCATAAGTAGCTCTCATATCCTTTTTTTCCCTGTGGCCAATTGAATGGCTCTAAAGTTAGTCATCTGTGGAATATTGTTTGTAAGGACATGCTTCTTCCCTTATTAAACTTTAATCAAGGATGCCTTCGATTTGTGGATTATGCTGACAAAGATTCTGTAAATTGGAAAAATGGGCATGTTTAAGCATACCCTCTTGCTTGCCTTTTTTTTCTTTTGAGTACTTAAAATTACCCTTGATTTTCCAAGTTACTGATATCCTCCTCTCTTTCATGTATCCTGAGAATTAATACCTCGACACCCTGAAAATTGTCATCTCTGTTATTTCTCTCTTCCCTTTTTCTGTTTCTTGCTCTTGAGAATTTGCATCATTTCAAGATTACCATTTCTTTTTTTTTATTTTTTTAAAATTTTTTTGAGTTGCATATTTTCTCCCCGTCTTTCCCCCACCCACTGCCCCAAAACAGCCATCCCAGTGTGTCCCCCTCCCCCAGTCTATTCTCTCCTATGTCACTTTTTGGTAGGGCAGGATGGATCTCCCAACTGCAGTGCCTGTGTATA